>OY796686.1:32167618-32767618 GCA_963680715.1 Tetragnatha montana
GCCAAACTTTTATTATATTGCATCAAATTGTATACGAATATTTTATAGCATTTGAATGATCATCGTAATTGTAAAGATGTTTTCCATGATCATCGACATGGCCCGTTAGCTCAGTTGGTTAGAGCGTCGTGCTAATAACGCGAAGGTCGTGGGTTCGATCCCCTCACGGGCCAAAATCCTTTTGAGCCAAACTTTTATTATATTGCATCAAATTGTATACGAATATTTTATAGCATTTGAATGATCATCGCAATTGTAAAGATGTTTTTCCATGATCATCGACATGGCCCGTTAGCTCAGTTGGTTAGAGCGTCGTGCTAATAACGCGAAGGTCGTGGGTTCGATCCCCTCACGGGCCAAAATCCTTTTGAGCCAAACTTTTATTATATTGCATCAAATTGTATACGAATATTTTATAGCATTTTAATGATCATCGCAATTGTAAAGATGTTTTCCATGATCATCGACATGGCCCGTTAGCTCAGTTGGTTAGAGCGTCGTGCTAATAACGCGAAGGTCGTGGGTTCGATCCCCTCACGGGCCAAAATCCTTTTGAGCCAAACTTTTATTATATTGCATCAAATTGTATACGAATATTTTATAGCATTTGAATGATCATCGCAATTGTAAAGATGTTTTCCATGATCATCGACATGGCCCGTTAGCTCAGTTGGTTAGAGCGTCGTGCTAATAACGCGAAGGTCGTGGGTTCGATCCCCTCACGGGCCAAAATCCTTTTGAGCCAAACTTTATTATATTGCATCAAATTGTATACGAATATTTTATAGCATTTGAATGATCATCGCAATTGTAAAGATGTTTTCCCTGATCATCGACATGGCCCGTTAGCTCAGTTGGTTAGAGCGTCGTGCTAATAACGCGAAGGTCGTGGGTTCGATCCCCTCACGGGCCAACGGTCCTTTTTGAGCCAAACTTTTATTATATTGCATCAAATTGTATACGAATATTTTATAGCATTTGAATGATCATCGCAATTGTAAAGATGTTTTCCATGATCATCGACATGGCCCGTTAGCTCAGTTGGTTAGAGCGTCGTGCTAATAACGCGAAGGTCGTGGGTTCGATCCCCTCACGGGCCAACGGTCTTTTTGAGCCAAACTTTTATTATATTGCATCAAATTGTATACGAATATTTTATAGCATTTGAATGATCATCGCAATTGTAAAGATGTTTTCCATGATTATCGACATGGCCCGTTAGCTCAGTTGGTTAGAGCGTCGTGCTAATAACGCGAAGGTCGTGGGTTCGATCCCCTCACGGGCCAAAATCCTTTTGAGCCAAACTTTTATTATATTGCATCAAATTGTATACGAATATTTTATAGCATTTGAATGATCATCGCAATTGTAAAGATGTTTTCCATGATCATCGACATGGCCCGTTAGCTCAGTTGGTTAGAGCGTCGTGCTAATAACGCGAAGGTCGTGGGTTCAATCCCCTCACGGGCCAAAATCCTTTTGAGCCAAACTTTTATTATATTGCATCAAATTGTATACGAATATTTTATAGCATTTGAATGATCATCGCAATTGTAAAGATGTTTTCCCTGATCATCGACATGGCCCGTTAGCTCAGTTGGTTAGAGCGTCGTGCTAATAACGCGAAGGTCGTGGGTTCGATCCCCTCACGGGCAAACGGTCTTTTTGAGCCAAACTTTTATTATATTGCATCAAATTGTATACGAATATTTTATAGCATTTGAATGATCATCGCAATTGTAAAGATGTTTTCCATGATCATCGACATGGCCCGTTAGCTCAGTTGGTTAGAGCGTCGTGCTAATAACGCGAAGGTCGTGGGTTCGATCCCCTCACGGGCCAACGGTCTTTTTGAGCCAAACTTTTATTATATTGCATCAAATTGTATACGAATATTTTATAGCATTTGAATGATCATCGCAATTGTAAAGATGTTTTCCATGATTATCGACATGGCCCGTTAGCTCAGTTGGTTAGAGCGTCGTGCTAATAACGCGATGGTCGTGGGTTCGATCCCCTCACGGGCCAAAATCCTTTTGAGCCAAACTTTTATTATATTGCATCAAATTGTATACGAATATTTTATAGCATTTGAATGATCATCGCAATTGTAAAGATGTTTTCCATGATCAACGACATGGCCCGTTAGCTCAGTTGGTTAGAGCGTCGTGCTAATAACGCGAAGGTCGTGGGTTCGATCCCCTCACGGGCCAAAATCCTTTTGAGCCAAACTTTTATTACATTGCATCAAATTGTATACGAATATTTTATAGCATTTGAATGATCATCGCAATTGTAAAGATGTTTTCCATGATCATCGACATGGCCCGTTAGCTCAGTTGGTTAGAGCGTCGTGCTAATAACGCGAAGGTCGTGGGTTCGATCCCCTCACGGGCCAACGGTCTTTTTGAGCCAAACTTTTATTATATTGCATCAAATTGTATACGAATATTTTATAGCATTTGAATGATCATCGCAATTGTAAAGATGTTTTCCATGATCATCGACATGGCCCGTTAGCTCAGTTGGTTAGAGCGTCGTGCTAATAACGCGAAGGTCGTGGGTTCGATCCCCTCACGGGCCAAAATCCTTTTGAGCCAAACTTTTATTATATTGCATCAAATTGTATACGAATATTTTATAGCATTTGAATGATCATCGCAATTGTAAAGATGTTTTCCATGATCATCGACATGGCCCGTTAGCTCAGTTGGTTAGAGCGTCGTGCTAATAACGCGAAGGTCGTGGGTTCGATCCCCTCACGGGCCAAAATCCTTTTGAGCCAAACTTTTATTATAATGCATCAAATTGTATACGAATATTTTATAGCATTTGAATGATCATCGCAATTGTAAAGATGTTTTCCCTGATCATCGACATGGCCCGTTAGCTCAGTTGGTTAGAGCGTCGTGCTAATAACGCGAAGGTCGTGGGTTCGATCCCCTCACGGGCCAACGGTCTTTTTGAGCCAAACTTTTATTATATTGCATCAAATTGTATACGAATATTTTATAGCATTTGAATGATCATCGCAATTGTAAAGATGTTTTCCATGATCATCGACATGGCCCGTTAGCTCAGTTGGTTAGAGCGTCGTGCTAATAACGCGAAGGTCGTGGGTTCGATCCCCTCACGGGCCAACGGTCTTTTTGAGCCAAACTTTTATTATATTGCATCAAATTGTATACGAATATTTTATAGCATTTGAATGATCATCGCAATTGTAAAGATGTTTTCCATGATTATCGACATGGCCCGTTAGCTCAGTTGGTTAGAGCGTCGTGCTAATAACGCGAAGGTCGTGGGTTCGATCCCCTCACGGGCCAAAATCCTTTTGAGCCAAACTTTTATTATATTGCATCAAATTGTATACGAATATTTTATAGCATTTGAATGATCATCGCAATTGTAAAGATGTTTTCCATGATCATCGACATGGCCCGTTAGCTCAGTTGGTTAGAGAGTCGTGCTAATAACGCGAAGGTCGTGGGTTCGATCCCCTCACGGGCCAACGGTCTTTTTGAGCCAAACTTTTATTATATTGCATCAAATTGTATACGAATATTTTATAGCATTTGAATGATCATCGCAATTGTAAAGATGTTTTCCATGATCATCCACATGGCCCGTTAGCTCAGTTGGTTAGAGCGTCGTGCTAATAACGCGAAGGTCGTGGGTTCGATCCCCTCACGGGCCAAAATCCTTTTGAGCCAAACTTTTATTATATTGCATCAAATTGTATACGAATATTTTATAGCATTTGAATGATCATCGCAATTGTAAAGATGTTTTCCATGATCATCGACATGGCCCGTTAGCTCAGTTGGTTAGAGCGTCGTGCTAATAAAGCGAAGGTCGTGGGTTCGATCCCCTCACGGCACAAAATCCTTTTGAGCCAAACTTTTATTACATTGCATCAAATTGTATACGAATATTTTATAGCATTTGAATGATCATCGCAATTGTAAAGATGTTTTCCCTGATCATCGACATGGCCCGTTAGCTCAGTTGGTTAGAGCGTCGTGCTAATAACGCGAAGGTCGTGGGTTCGATCCCCTCACGGGCCAACGGTCTTTTTGAGCCAAACTTTTATTATATTGCATCAAATTGTATACGAATATTTTATAGCATTTGAATGATCATCGCAATTGTAAAGATGTTTTCCATGATCATCGACATGGCCCGTTAGCTCAGTTGGTTAGAGCGTCGTGCTAATAACGCGAAGGTCGTGGGTTCGATCCCCTCACGGGCCAAAATCCTTTTGAGCCAAACTTTTATTATATTGCATCAAATTGTATACGAATATTTTATAGCATTTGAATGATCATCGCAATTGTAAAGATGTTTTCCATGATCATCGACATGGCCCGTTAGCTCAGTTGGTTAGAGCGTCGTGCTAATAACGCGAAGGTCGTGGGTTCGATCCCCTCACGGGCCAAAAAACGTTTGAGCCAAACTTTTATTATATTGCATCAAATTGTATACGAATATTTTATAGCATTTGAATGATCATCGCAATTGTAAAGATGTTTTCCATGATCATCGACATGACCCGTTAGCTCAGTTGGTTAGAGCGTCGTGCTAATAACGCGAAGGTCGTGGGTTCGATCCCCTCACGGGCCAACGGTCTTTTTGAGCTAAACTTTTATTATATTGCATCAAATTGTATACGAATATTTTATAGCATTTGAATGATCATCGCAATTGTAAAGATGTTTTCCATGATCATCGACATGGCCTGTTAGCTCAGTTGGTTAGAGCGTCGTGCTAATAACGCGAAGGTCGTGGGTTCGATCCCCTCACGGGCCAAAATCCTTTTGAGCCAAACTTTTATTATATTGCATCAAATTGTATACGAATATTTTATAGCATTTGAATGATCATCGCAATTGTAAAGATGTTTTCCCTGATCATCGACATGGCCCGTTAGCTCAGTTGGTTAGAGCGTCGTGCTAATAACGCGAAGGTCGTGGGTTCGATCCCCTCACGGGCCAACGGTCTTTTTGAGCCAAACTTTTATTATATTGCATCAAATTGTATACGAATATTTTATAGCATTTGAATGATCATCGCAATTGTAAAGATGTTTTCCATGATCATCGACATGGCCCGTTAGCTCAGTTGGTTAGAGCGTCGTGCTAATAACGCGAAGGTCGTGGGTTCGATCCCCTCACGGGCCAACGGTCTTTTTGAGCCAAACTTTTATTATATTGCATCAAATTGTATACGAATATTTTATAGCATTTGAATGATCATCGCAATTGTAAAGATGTTTTCCATGATCATCGACATGGCCCGTTAGCTCAGTTGGTTAGAGCGTCGTGCTAATAACGCGAAGGTCGTGGGTTCGATCCCCTCACGGGCCAAAATCCTTTTGAGCCAAACTTTTATTATATTGCATCAAATTGTATACGAATATTTTATAGCATTTGAATGATCATCGCAATTGTAAAGATGTTTTCCATGATCATCGACATGGCCCGTTAGCTCAGTTGGTTAGAGCGTCGTGCTAATAACGCGAAGGTCGTGGGTTCGATCCCCTCACGGGCCAAAATCATTTTGAGCCAAACTTTTATTATATTGCATCAAATTGTATACGAATATTTTATAGCATTTGAATGATCATCGCAATTGTAAAGATGTTTTCCATGATCATCGACATGGCCCGTTAGCTCAGTTGGTTAGAGCGTCGTGCTAATAACGCGAAGGTCGTGGGTTCGATCCCCTCACGGGCCAAAATCCTTTTGAGCCAAACTTTTATTATATTGCATCAAATTGTATACGAATATTTTATAGCATTTGAATGATCATCGCAATTGTAAAGATGTTTTCCATGATCATCGACATGGCCCGTTAGCTCAGTTGGTTAGAGCGTCGTGCTAATAACGCGAAGGTCGTGGGTTCGATCCCCTCACGGGCCAAAATCCTTTTGAGCCAAACTTTTATTATATTGCATCAAATTGTATACGAATATTTTATAGCATTTGAATGATCATCGCAATTGTAAAGATGTTTTCCCTGATCATCGACATGGCCCGTTAGCTCAGTTGGTTAGAGCGTCGTGCTAATAACGCGAAGGTCGTGGGTTCGATCCCCTCACGGGCCAACGGTCTTTTTGAGCCAAACTATTATTATATTGCATCAAATTGTATACGAATATTTTATAGCATTTGAATGATCATCGCAATTGTAAAGATGTTTTCCATGATCATCGACATGGCCCGTTAGCTCAGTTGGTTAGAGCGTCGTGCTAATAACGCGAAGGTCGTGGGTTCGATCCCCTCACGGGCCAAAATCCTTTTGAGCCAAACTTTTATTATATTGCATCAAATTGTATACGAATATTTTATAGCATTTGAATGATCATCGCAATTGTAAAGATGTTTTCCATGATCATCGACATGGCCCCTTAGCTCAGTTGGTTAGAGCGTCGTGCTAATAACGCGAAGGTCGTGGGTTCGATCCCCTCACGGGCCAAAATCCTTTTGAGCCAAACTTTTATTACATTGCTTCAAATTGTATACGAATATTTTATAGCATTTGAATGATCATCGCAATTGTAAAGATGTTTTCCCTGATCATCGACATGGCCCGTTAGCTCAGTTCGTTAGAGCGTCGTGCTAATAACGCGAAGGTCGTGGGTTCGATCCCCTCACGGGCCAACGGTCTTTTTGAGCCAAACTTTTATTATATTGCATCAAATTGTATACGAATATTTTATAGCATTTGAATGATCATCGTAATTGTAAAGATGTTTTCCATGATCATCGACATGGCCCGTTAGCTCAGTTGGTTAGAGCGTCGTGCTAATAACGCGAAGGTCGTGGGTTCGATCCCCTCACGGGCCAAAATCCTTTTGAGCCAAACTTTTATTATATTGCATCAAATTGTATACGAATATTTTATAGCATTTGAATGATCATCGCAATTGTAAAGATGTTTTCCATGATCATCGACATGGCCCGTTAGCTCAGTTGGTTAGAGCGTCGTGCTAATAACGCGAAGGTCGTGGGTTCGATCCCCTCACGGGCCAAAATCCTTTTGAGCCAAACTTTTATTATATTGCATCAAATTGTATACGAATATTTTATAGCATTTTAATGATCATCGCAATTGTAAAGATGTTTTCCATGATCATCGACATGGCCCGTTAGCTCAGTTGGTTAGAGCGTCGTGCTAATAACGCGAAGGTCGTGGGTTCGATCCCCTCACGGGCCAAAATCCTTTTGAGCCAAACTTTTATTATATTGCATCAAATTGTATACGAATATTTTATAGCATTTGAATGATCATCGCAATTGTAAAGATGTTTTCCATGATCATCGACATGGCCCGTTAGCTCAGTTGGTTAGAGCGTCGTGCTAATAACGCGAAGGTCGTGGGTTCGATCCCCTCACGGGCCAAAATCCTTTTGAGCCAAACTTTTATTATATTGCATCAAATTGTATACGAATATTTTATAGCATTTGAATGATCATCGCAATTGTAAAGATGTTTTCCCTGATCATCGACATGGCCCGTTAGCTCAGTTGGTTAGAGCGTCGTGCTAATAACGCGAAGGTCGTGGGTTCGATCCCCTCACGGGCCAACGGTCTTTTTGAGCCAAACTTTTATTATATTGCATCAAATTGTATACGAATATTTTATAGCATTTGAATGATCATCGCAATTGTAAAGATGTTTTCCATGATCATCGACATGGCCCGTTAGCTCAGTTGGTTAGAGCGTCGTGCTAATAACGCGAAGGTCGTGGGTTCGATCCCCTCACGGGCCAACGGTCTTTTTGAGCCAAACTTTTATTATATTGCATCAAATTGTATACGAATATTTTATAGCATTTGAATGATCATCGCAATTGTAAAGATGTTTTCCAGGATTATCGACATGGCCCGTTAGCTCAGTTGGTTAGAGCGTCGTGCTAATAACGCGAAGGTCGTGGGTTCGATCCCCTCACGGGCCAAAATCCTTTTGAGCCAAACTTTTATTATATTGCATCAAATTGTATACGAATATTTTATAGCATTTGAATGATCATCGCAATTGTAAAGATGTTTTCCATGATCATCGACATGGCCCGTTAGCTCAGTTGGTTAGAGCGTCGTGCTAATAACGCGAAGGTCGTGGGTTCAATCCCCTCACGGGCCAAAATCCTTTTGAGCCAAACTTTTATTATATTGCATCAAATTGTATACGAATATTTTATAGCATTTGAATGATCATCGCAATTGTAAAGATGTTTTCCCTGATCATCGACATGGCCCGTTAGCTCAGTTGGTTAGAGCGTCGTGCTAATAACGCGAAGGTCGTGGGTTCGATCCCCTCACGGGCAAACGGTCTTTTTGAGCCAAACTTTTATTATATTGCATCAAATTGTATACGAATATTTTATAGCATTTGAATGATCATCGCAATTGTAAAGATGTTTTCCATGATCATCGACATGGCCCGTTAGCTCAGTTGGTTAGAGCGTCGTGCTAATAACGCGAAGGTCGTGGGTTCGATCCCCTCACGGGCCAACGGTCTTTTTGAGCCAAACTTTTATTATATTGCATCAAATTGTATACGAATATTTTATAGCATTTGAATGATCATCGCAATTGTAAAGATGTTTTCCATGATTATCGACATGGCCCGTTAGCTCAGTTGGTTAGAGCGTCGTGCTAATAACGCGATGGTCGTGGGTTCGATCCCCTCACGGGCCAAAATCCTTTTGAGCCAAACTTTTATTATATTGCATCAAATTGTATACGAATATTTTATAGCATTTGAATGATCATCGCAATTGTAAAGATGTTTTCCATGATCAACGACATGGCCCGTTAGCTCAGTTGGTTAGAGCGTCGTGCTAATAACGCGAAGGTCGTGGGTTCGATCCCCTCACGGGCCAAAATCCTTTTGAGCCAAACTTTTATTACATTGCATCAAATTGTATACGAATATTTTATAGCATTTGAATGATCATCGCAATTGTAAAGATGTTTTCCATGATCATCGACATGGCCCGTTAGCTCAGTTGGTTAGAGCGTCGTGCTAATAACGCGAAGGTCGTGGGTTCGATCCCCTCACGGGCCAACGGTCTTTTTGAGCCAAACTTTTATTATATTGCATCAAATTGTATACGAATATTTTATAGCATTTGAATGATCATCGCAATTGTAAAGATGTTTTCCATGATCATCGACATGGCCCGTTAGCTCAGTTGGTTAGAGCGTCGTGCTAATAACGCGAAGGTCGTGGGTTCGATCCCCTCACGGGCCAAAATCCTTTTGAGCCAAACTTTTATTATATTGCATCAAATTGTATACGAATATTTTATAGCATTTGAATGATCATCGCAATTGTAAAGATGTTTTCCATGATCATCGACATGGCCCGTTAGCTCAGTTGGTTAGAGAGTCGTGCTAATAACGCGAAGGTCGTGGGTTCGATCCCCTCACGGGCCAACGGTCTTTTTGAGCCAAACTTTTATTATATTGCATCAAATTGTATACGAATATTTTATAGCATTTGAATGATCATCGCAATTGTAAAGATGTTTTCCATGATCATCCACATGGCCCGTTAGCTCAGTTGGTTAGAGCGTCGTGCTAATAACGCGAAGGTCGTGGGTTCGATCCCCTCACGGGCCAAAATCCTTTTGAGCCAAACTTTTATTATATTGCATCAAATTGTATACGAATATTTTATAGCATTTGAATGATCATCGCAATTGTAAAGATGTTTTCCATGATCATCGACATGGCCCGTTAGCTCAGTTGGTTAGAGCGTCGTGCTAATAACGCGAAGGTCGTGGGTTCGATCCCCTCACGGGCCAAAAAACGTTTGAGCCAAACTTTTATTATATTGCATCAAATTGTATACGAATATTTTATAGCATTTGAATGATCATCGCAATTGTAAAGATGTTTTCCATGATCATCGACATGGCCCGTTAGCTCAGTTGGTTAGAGCGTCGTGCTAATAACGCGAAGGTCGTGGGTTCGATCCCCTCACGGGCCAACGGTCTTTTTGAGCTAAACTTTTATTATATTGCATCAAATTGTATACGAATATTTTATAGCATTTGAATGATCATCGCAATTGTAAAGATGTTTTCCATGATCATCGACATGGCCCGTTAGCTCAGTTGGTTAGAGCGTCGTGCTAATAACGCGAAGGTCGTGGGTTCGATCCCCTCACGGGCCAAAATCCTTTTGAGCCAAACTTTTATTATATTGCATCAAATTGTATACGAATATTTTATAGCATTTGAATGATCATCGCAATTGTAAAGATGTTTTCCCTGATCATCGACATGGCCCGTTAGCTCAGTTGGTTAGAGCGTCGTGCTAATAACGCGAAGGTCGTGGGTTCGATCCCCTCACGGGCCAACGGTCTTTTTGAGCCAAACTTTTATTATATTGCATCAAATTGTATACGAATATTTTATAGCATTTGAATGATCATCGCAATTGTAAAGATGTTTTCCATGACCATCGACATGGCCCGTTAGCTCAGTTGGTTAGAGCGTCGTGCTAATAACGCGAAGGTCGTGGGTTCGATCCCCTCACGGGCCAAAATCCTTTTGAGCCAAACTTTTATTATATTGCATCAAATTGTATACGAATATTTTATAGCATTTGAATGATCATCGCAATTGTAAAGATGTTTTCCCTGATCATCGACATGGCCCGTTAGCTCAGTTGGTTAGAGCGTCGTGCTAATAACGCGAAGGTCGTGGGTTCGATCCCCTCACGGGCCAACGGTCTTTTTGAGCCAAACTTTTATTATATTGCATCAAATTGTATACGAATATTTTATAGCATTTGAATGATCATCGCAATTGTAAAGATGTTTTCCATGATCATCGACATGGCCCGTTAGCTCAGTTGGTTAGAGCGTCGTGCTAATAACGCGAAGGTCGTGGGTTCGATCCCCTCACGGGCCAACGGTCTTTTTGAGCCAAACTTTTATTATATTGCATCAAATTGTATACGAATATTTTATAGCATTTGAATGATCATCGCAATTGTAAAGATGTTTTCCATGATCATCGACATGGCCCGTTAGCTCAGTTGGTTAGAGCGTCGTGCTAATAACGCGAAGGTCGTGGGTTCGATCCCCTCACGGGCCAAAATCCTTTTGAGCCAAACTTTTATTATATTGCATCAAATTGTATACGAATATTTTATAGCATTTGAATGATCATCGCAATTGTAAAGATGTTTTCCATGATCATCGACATGGCCCGTTAGCTCAGTTGGTTAGAGCGTCGTGCTAATAACGCGAAGGTCGTGGGTTCGATCCCCTCACGGGCCAAAATCCTTTTGAGCCAAACTTTTATTATATTGCATCAAATTGTATACGAATATTTTATAGCATTTGAATGATCATCGCAATTGTAAAGATGTTTTCCCTGATCATCGACATGGCCCGTTAGCTCAGTTGGTTAGAGCGTCGTGCTAATAACGCGAAGGTCGTGGGTTCGATCCCCTCACGGGCCAACGGTCTTTTTGAGCCAAACTTTTATTATATTGCATCAAATTGTATACGAATATTTTATAGCATTTGAATGATCATCGCAATTGTAAAGATGTTTTCCATGATCATCGACATGGCCCGTTAGCTCAGTTGGTTAGAGCGTCGTGCTAATAACGCGAAGGTCGTGGGTTCGATCCCCTCACGGGCCAAAATCCTTTTGAGCCAAACTTTTATTATATTGCATCAAATTGTATACGAATATTTTATAGCATTTGAATGATCATCGCAATTGTAAAGATGTTTTCCATGATCATCGACATGGCCCGTTAGCTCAGTTGGTTAGAGCGTCGTGCTAATAACGCGAAGGTCGTGGGTTCGATCCCCTCACGGGCCAAAATCCTTTTGAGCCAAACTTTTATTATATTGCATCAAATTGTATACGAATATTTTATAGCATTTGAATGATCATCGCAATTGTAAAGATGTTTTCCCTGATCATCGACATGGCCCGTTAGCTCAGTTGGTTAGAGCGTCGTGCTAATAACGCGAAGGTCGTGGGTTCGATCCCCTCACGGGCCAACGGTCTTTTTGAGCCAAACTTTTATTATATTGCATCAAATTGTATACGAATATTTTATAGCATTTGAATGATCATCGCAATTGTAAAGATGTTTTCCATGATTATCGACATGGCCCGTTAGCTCAGTTGGTTAGAGCGTCGTGCTAATAACGCGAAGGTCGTGGGTTCGATCCCCTCACGGGCCAACGGTCTTTTTGAGCCAAACTTTTATTATATTGCATCAAATTGTATACGAATATTTTATAGCATTTGAATGATCATCGCAATTGTAAAGATGTTTTCCATGATCATCGACATGGCCCGTTAGCTCAGTTGGTTAGAGCGTCGTGCTAATAACGCGAAGGTCGTGGGTTCGATCCCCTCACGGGCCAAAATCCTTTTGAGCCAAACTTTTATTATATTGCATCAAATTGTATACGAATATTTTATAGCATTTGAATGATCATCGCAATTGTAAAGATGTTTTCCATGATCATCGACATGGCCCGTTAGCTCAGTTGGTTAGAGCGTCGTGCTAATAACGCGAAGGTCGTGGGTTCGATCCCCTCACGGGCCAAAATCCTTTTGAGCCAAACTTTTATTATATTGCATCAAATTGTATACGAATATTTTATAGCATTTGAATGATCATCGCAATTGTAAAGATGTTTTCCCTGATCATCGACATGGCCCGTTAGCTCAGTTGGTTAGAGCGTCGTGCTAATAACGCGAAGGTCGTGGGTTCGATCCCCTCACGGGCCAACGGTCTTTTTGAGCCAAACTTTTATTATATTGCATCAAATTGTATACGAATATTTTATAGCATTTGAATGATCATCGCAATTGTAAAGATGTTTTCCATGATCATCGACATGGCCCGTTAGCTCAGTTGGTTAGAGCGTCGTGCTAATTACGCGAAGGTCGTGGGTTCGATCCCCTCACGGGCCAACGGTCTTTTTGAGCCAAACTTTTATTATATTGCATCAAATTGTATACGAATATTTTATAGCATTTGAATGATCATCGCAATTGTAAAGATGTTTTCCATGATTATCGACATGGCCCGTTAGCTCAGTTGGTTAGAGCGTCGTGCTAATAACGCGAAGGTCGTGGGTTCGATCCCCTCACGGGCCAAAATCCTTTTGAGCCAAACTTTTATTATGTTGCATCAAATTGTATACGAATATTTTATAGCATTTGAATGATCATCGCAATTGTAAAGATGTTTTCCATGATCAACGACATGGCCCGTTAGCTCAGTTGGTTAGAGCGTCGTGCTAATAACGCGAAGGTCGTGAGTTCGATCCCCTCACGGGCCAAAATCCTTTTGAGCCAAACTTTTATTATATTGCATCAAATTGTATACGAATATTTTATAGCATTTGAATGATCATCGCAATTGTAAAGATGTTTTCCATGATCATCGACATGGCCCGTTAGCTCAGTTGGTTAGAGCGTCGTGCTAATAACGCGAAGGTCGTGGGTTCGATCCCCTCACGGGCCAACGGTCTTTTTGAGCCAAACTTTTATTATATTGCATCAAATTGTATACGAATATTTTATAGCATTTGAATGATCATCGCAATTGTAAAGATGTTTTCCATGATTATCGACATGGCCCGTTAGCTCAGTTGGTTAGAGCGTCGTGCTAATAACGCGAAGGTCGTGGGTTCGATCCCCTCACGGGCCAAAATCCTTTTGAGCCAAACTTTTATTATATTGCATCAAATTGTATACGAATATTTTATAGCATTTGAATGATCATCGCAATTGTAAAGATGTTTTCCATGATCATCGACATGGCCCGTTAGCTCAGTTGGTTAGAGCGTCGTGCTAATAACGCGAAGGTCGTGGGTTCGATCCCCTCACGGGCCAAAATCCTTTTGAGCCAAACTTTTATTATATTGCATCAAATTGTATACGAATATTTTATAGCATTTGAATGATCATCGCAATTGTAAAGATGTTTTCCCTGATCATCGACATGGCCCGTTAGCTCAGTTGGTTAGAGCGTCGTGCTAATAACGCGAAGGTCGTGGGTTCGATCCCCTCACGGGCCAACGGTCTTTTTGAGCCAAACTTTTATTATATTGCATCAAATTGTATACGAATATTTTATAGCATTTGAATGATCATCGCAATTGTAAAGATGTTTTCCATGATCATCGACATGGCCCGTTAGCTCAGTTGGTTAGAGCGTCGTGCTAATAACGCGAAGGTCGTGGGTTCGATCCCCTCACGGGCCAACGGTCTTTTTGAGCCAAACTTTTATTATCCCTAATAGCACCGTGACCAGTTTGTGACTTTTTTGTGACTGTCACTTGGGAGTCGCGGGCATGACCGTGAAGTCACCAGTAAGTGGCAGTGACAGCTTAATGTCCGGGGCTTGTGACCAAAAATATGTGACCACTTGTGACTTCCCTGTGAAGTCACAACGTGACCTCTTTGTGTGTAAGTGACGTCCATGTAACGGCGCATCGTCGTCACGATGTGCCGGTATCACATTGTGACCATGATGTGACACCACAGCGTGGTCTCATTCACATTGTGACCATGATGTGACATCGCAGCGTGGTCTCATTCTGCCAAGTCGCGTTGTGACCCCGATGTAACTTCACATTAAGTTCCTTATTTCTTTTACTATTCTATATAAATTAAATGGAGAATTTTATGAAATATATGAAAATTTTAATTTAGCGTTATTATTTTTCTCTAATTCTTGTCAAGTAGATAATTTGAACCTTGTTAATGTTTTAATTAATGTATTCCAAGATTTTTATGATCAGCTATGATGATTTCTTACTGAAATAACTCAACGGTTCTTTGTTAATTACTAATCCTTAATTGATAGCCTTTATAAATATCTATTTTTAAATATTATTTATAGTTGTCACAACACTTTCAAAATAGATACCAATAAACTAATCAGATATATGTTTTATGTTTAAATTAAAATTCATTTAACATCCTAAAAAGTATATGTGTGCTATTTAATTTAAAAATAGCTTTTAACAATAATAATTGGTTGGAATTCCAATTTATATTTGAAATGTTCTATAAAAAGTACCTACCTTGACAATACACTACAATGCTATAACTGAAAAAAAAAACTGTTATTTGTTTCTTCTTGCATTAACTTCCTTAATTACTTGTCCTTATTGCTGTATTTTCTTTTCTAACACTAAATAATCAAAAATTGTTATTCTGTTATCTGAATAAAGCCTTTCCTCAAGATAAAAATTCATTTAAAGTTTATTAGATGCCTTATATAAATCAAGAAATTTGCTTCTATAGAGAAATTAATTTATATTTGGTCAGTATTCAATCTCTAATAAATAGCTTCTTTTTATAATATGAATTAATATTGGCTGTATTTTCAATTTATAATTATACTGAAATAATTGTTTCTTCTTGCATTACCTTCCTTAATTACATGCCCTTATTGCTTAATTATATTTTTTTATACATTTCAAAACATTTAACAATCAAGCATTGAATTATTTTTCCACTAACTAAGCAATTAAAATGCCATACCTTCTCTTTTAATGAAATGCACTCATCTCTACAAACAAAATATGGCACTGTAACTTCAATTTTAACATAAAAATAAATGTTGACTACTTTTTTAAACTAGTGAAAAATAAAATCTTTTAAACCCCCTCCACTTACTATTCATAGCTTTTGCCTTTGAACTCTCACAATTAACATTTTGATACAGTCATAAAAATTTTAAAAGATACAACCACTTTAAAAAGTATAAAATAATTTATTAAATATTATAAGCACAAAAAAGAATGCTTGTATTTTCAATAATGGACAATCTCAATCCTGTAAGGAAAAAGGTTTATATAAGTATTTTCACATAATTCTAACTATATTTTGAAGTTAAAATGTGTATGTTGCATGCATACAATTGCATTAAAACACTAAAAAATATCAACCTAGATCCTTTTAACCCAATCGACAGTTTATATTTTTTATTTTTATTATTTGTTAACATTAAGTTTCATCCTATTTAGTTTCAAATGAATAATTACTTTAAAATACTTTACTTTAAATAATAGTTTGCAAATTTCCAAAATTAAAGAATGGAAGAATTTGTACGATTTTTTTTTCTGATAAAAAATTTAAATATTGCTTAAATAATATTTTACCTTAAAATTTTCATATACCTTATTATCTAACACCTTGTAATTCTTTGTTTGATATTAAAACTCTAAAGTTCAAACCATAAATTTCTATTTGCCTTCTTGCAAACAAGAAATTCCTCCAATAATTTTTTTAATTTTCCAACTAAATTTTGGACATAATATTTGAACTACAAAAAAGTGAACACTTTCTTCAAAAACAAGCATTTAAAGCCAAGGATATTGGCGCCAAGTAAGAAAAACGCGATCGTGAACCGTCCGTCAAGTTGTTTTTTTGCCCGCGTCCACGCCGTCAAAATGCCAACTTTACAGGCAAACGTCCGAAAGTATATGTATGAAAATACCTTTTTTGTCCGTGGAAATTTCTTCCACGGAAAAGAGGTATTTTGAGGAAAATTGTTAAAAAAGCGGAACATAATACAAAAAGTCACAAAAAGCGGAATTCCGCGGATCCGCGGAAAAATCACATCCCTGAGTAACACACGTTGAAATACGATCGATACATTGAGGTACAATTTTATGAATTTAATGAACGTAAAACAATTTAAAAACTCCTAATTTGGGTAAAATAGTATAAGTTACAATAAATATGTTAGTAAATTTTCAAAGAATACATGCAAAAAGAGAATGATAACTTATCAAAAATCCTATGCTTGAGTCAGAACACCAACCAACAGCAATATGGCGGCTTGTTTATCTCGGCCAAGACAAGACATGTCTCAGCTCTCAGCTCGGCGGGGAAGAAGGCGCATGCGCTATGCACTCGCTTTATATCGATATTGGGCAGGCGTGGCCGAAGGGTCACGCTGTGACGTCGCTGAGAAGACGTATCTGTGACAAGCCACACAATTCTTAAATAAATCTATATATTTTTTTGATAATGGTTTAAAAGGTGATTGATTCTTAAAATATGCATCGAGATGCGCGTCATATCCGATTTTCATAAATACACCTCTATAATTTAGTAAGTTAATAGGCTTATTAAAAAATTTATAGGTTTGTTAAAAAACTTAAGTCCACTTTTTGCTTAATAAATCGATAAATATTATTAAAATTTTTTTTTTGATTTTACTTATGAGTAAAGGACCGTTATGGCAAAGTTTTTCCAGAATTACGGGTTTCCATGGTGATTATGACGTAATTGAGAATTTTTGAAAGCATAATAGAGCCTACTGATCTTTAACGCGAATCAAACTGGAATATTTCCCAGATTTGAGTTCTCAGTTTGTTTACTTTTAAAGTTAGATTTTAATGCTTTACATATTTAGAAAGCTTATAAAAAATGATTCTAGGAATTGGAAAATTTAAGGGGAATCTATAAATATTGCGTTTGTAATTTAGGTTCAAAGAATTTTCGTTTAACTTGAAATTTTTCCCAAATATTGAGATAAATAGTTAAGATTTTCATATGTTGTAGTAGACCTTTAGACGAATAAAAATATGTATCGCATTAAGGGATCGATGAATTAGTTCAGGATTTATAAATTATTCAAGCTTATTATTGTATTTATTATGTATACGGCCCCCTAATTAAAATTGGACCCTGAAAATTTGATAGAATGTGTAGATTTACACCATGAACAATATATGAAAATTTCATGGTCCTATTTCTAAGGGAAGTCCCTTAATTAGCCTATCCGGTGTATTTTAATACTTGAAAAAATCCCAGTTCAAAAACCTGGCTACCTATTTTGATGAATGAAATTTTAGTATGTTGTGCAACTCGAAGAGCTTCGAACGGCTCATCGCATTAATGTGGCGTGTGAAATTAACTAAGCGGGCTTGGGGGTCCCTCATCCCCATGCGCGAAACCGGTAGAGTCGCTGCCGGTAGGCCTAAAACGCTACACGAGGCACGTGCCATGCCAGACAAACTGGCGTGAAGCCTTTTTCTTTCTTTTGACTCAAAAGTAAAGGTCAAAAAAGGCCTCTTCGAGACCTTTAAGAAAAAGGTTTTTGCTAAAAGATATCTTAACATAACAATTATTTTGAGAGAAATTGGAGTTAAAGTGTTGGCAATTTCGATATTTATATATACGCTCCGGTACGAAGCTTGAAACTTTAAAAACAAAAACTAAGAACACTGCTTTTAGAGACATGAAGAATAAAAAGAAATAAACGTTGGCATTTAAAATCTTATTTAGATACTTAATACAAAAGTCAAAATTGTTTATTTGTATACAACCCCTAATGAAGACTTGCCCCCGAGGGGAAAATGAAAATGCTCATTTTTGAATATTATCATCAGATTATAAAAATTATTTCGAACACAAGGAATAACAGGGTTCTTACAATTAAAATATTAACCCTAAATAATCAAGACTTTTCTATAAAACCCTCATATTTCTTTGCCTCAACTGTAAAAATCTTTTTGTATAATAATTTCACAACACTAAGCGGAGCCGGTGTGGTCCAGTGGCTAGCGCACGCGCTTGGCAATCCAACTATCCCGGGTTCGATTCCGATGACCTGGTATCTGTACTTTTGCTCAATAATAAATGTAAAAAAATAAATTACAGGATATGTGGTTAATTTTTTGTTTTAGTTGGAAATACAGTAAGTAATCATCTTTGCATAATATTAATAAATAAAATAAATAAAAATTATGAATTTTAAGTCCAGAGCTTTGATACGCCATCTAGCGAATACGTTTTTAAGCTCGCCTATCCATTCACGGCTGACTGATGTGGGTTGTATATATAGTAATCCATATAATGTTATTTCTGCAAATTAACACGATTCACTTCCGTGCTCCCCTTTGGAGATTTAATTAATTACAGATATTTATTAAGATCGATTTTAGACAGAAATTTTAATGCTGATTACAGGTATTTTTTCTCCAAAATTAGAAAACAATTAAATAAAATGAACAATTAATTCAAGTCTGAAATTTCAAAAGCATTTTTCAGGCTATTTTAAGTGAATTTTTCCTTGAAATCAGAAATACCTCAATATAATCCTACTAAAACATGTCGTCACTAATCGGTCACACGGTGAAATCACAGAGACGTCATGGGGTGACGGGTCACCCCGAGGAATCGCACTGACGTTGCTGAGTGTTCACACGATGGCGGTTACAATGTGACCTCTTTGTGTAGTCGCATTTCAGTCACTCTGTGACCTGTGACTTGGGTGACCCTCAGTGACGTTATAGTGACGTCACTGTGACTTTGGTGCTATTAGGGATATTGCATCAAATTGTATACGAATATTTTATAGCATTTGAATGATCATCGCAATTGTAAAGATGTTTTCCATGATCATCGACATGGCCCGTTAGCTCAGTTGGTTAGAGCGTCGTGCTAATAACGCGAAGGTCGTGGGTTCGATCCCCTCACGGGCCAAAATCCTTTTGAGCCAAACTTTTATTATATTGCATCAAATTGTATACGAATATTTTATAGCATTTGAATGATCATCGCAATTGTAAAGATGTTTTCCATGATCATCGACATGGCCCGTTAGCTCAGTTGGTTAGAGCGTCGTGCTAATAACGCGAAGGTCGTGGGTTCGATCCCCTCACGGGCCAAAATCCTTTTGAGCCAAACTTTTATTATAATGCATCAAATTGTATACGAATATTTTATAGCATTTGAATGATCATCGCAATTGTAAAGATGTTTTCCCTGATCATCGACATGGCCCGTTAGCTCAGTTGGTTAGAGCGTCGTGCTAATAACGCGAAGGTCGTGGGTTCGATCCCCTCACGGGCCAACGGTCTTTTTGAGCCAAACTTTTATTATATTGCATCAAATTGTATACGAATATTTTATAGCATTTGAATGATCATCGCAATTGTAAAGATGTTTTCCATGATCATCGACATGGCCCGTTAGCTCAGTTGGTTAGAGCGTCGTGCTAATAACGCGAAGGTCGTGGGTTCGATCCCCTCACGGGCCAACGGTCTTTTTGAGCCAAACTTTTATTATATTGCATCAAATTGTATACGAATATTTTATAGCATTTGAATGATCATCGCAATTGTAAAGATGTTTTCCATGATTATCGACATGGCCCGTTAGCTCAGTTGGTTAGAGCGTCGTGCTAATAACGCGAAGGTCGTGGGTTCGATCCCCTCACGGGCCAAAATCCTTTTGAGCCAAACTTTTATTATATTGCATCAAATTGTATACGAATATTTTATAGCATTTGAATGATCATCGCAATTGTAAAGATGTTTTCCATGATCATCGACATGGCCCGTTAGCTCAGTTGGTTAGAGAGTCGTGCTAATAACGCGAAGGTCGTGGGTTCGATCCCCTCACGGGCCAACGGTCTTTTTGAGCCAAACTTTTATTATATTGCATCAAATTGTATACGAATATTTTATAGCATTTGAATGATCATCGCAATTGTAAAGATGTTTTCCATGATCATCCACATGGCCCGTTAGCTCAGTTGGTTAGAGCGTCGTGCTAATAACGCGAAGGTCGTGGGTTCGATCCCCTCACGGGCCAAAATCCTTTTGAGCCAAACTTTTATTATATTGCATCAAATTGTATACGAATATTTTATAGCATTTGAATGATCATCGCAATTGTAAAGATGTTTTCCATGATCATCGACATGGCCCGTTAGCTCAGTTGGTTAGAGCGTCGTGCTAATAAAGCGAAGGTCGTGGGTTCGATCCCCTCACGGCACAAAATCCTTTTGAGCCAAACTTTTATTACATTGCATCAAATTGTATACGAATATTTTATAGCATTTGAATGATCATCGCAATTGTAAAGATGTTTTCCCTGATCATCGACATGGCCCGTTAGCTCAGTTGGTTAGAGCGTCGTGCTAATAACGCGAAGGTCGTGGGTTCGATCCCCTCACGGGCCAACGGTCTTTTTGAGCCAAACTTTTATTATATTGCATCAAATTGTATACGAATATTTTATAGCATTTGAATGATCATCGCAATTGTAAAGATGTTTTCCATGATCATCGACATGGCCCGTTAGCTCAGTTGGTTAGAGCGTCGTGCTAATAACGCGAAGGTCGTGGGTTCGATCCCCTCACGGGCCAAAATCCTTTTGAGCCAAACTTTTATTATATTGCATCAAATTGTATACGAATATTTTATAGCATTTGAATGATCATCGCAATTGTAAAGATGTTTTCCATGATCATCGACATGGCCCGTTAGCTCAGTTGGTTAGAGCGTCGTGCTAATAACGCGAAGGTCGTGGGTTCGATCCCCTCACGGGCCAAAAAACGTTTGAGCCAAACTTTTATTATATTGCATCAAATTGTATACGAATATTTTATAGCATTTGAATGATCATCGCAATTGTAAAGATGTTTTCCATGATCATCGACATGACCCGTTAGCTCAGTTGGTTAGAGCGTCGTGCTAATAACGCGAAGGTCGTGGGTTCGATCCCCTCACGGGCCAACGGTCTTTTTGAGCTAAACTTTTATTATATTGCATCAAATTGTATACGAATATTTTATAGCATTTGAATGATCATCGCAATTGTAAAGATGTTTTCCATGATCATCGACATGGCCCGTTAGCTCAGTTGGTTAGAGCGTCGTGCTAATAACGCGAAGGTCGTGGGTTCGATCCCCTCACGGGCCAAAATCCTTTTGAGCCAAACTTTTATTATATTGCATCAAATTGTATACGAATATTTTATAGCATTTGAATGATCATCGCAATTGTAAAGATGTTTTCCATGATCATCGACATGGCCCGTTAGCTCAGTTGGTTAGAGCGTCGTGCTAATAACGCGAAGGTCGTGGGTTCGATCCCCTCACGGGCCAAAATCCTTTTGAGCCAAACTTTTATTATATTGCATCAAATTGTATACGAATATTTTATAGCATTTGAATGATCATCGCAATTGTAAAGATGGTTTCCCTGATCATCGACATGGCCCGTTAGCTCAGTTGGTTAGAGCGTCGTGCTAATAACGCGAAGGTCGTGGGTTCGATCCCCTCACGGGCCAACGGTCTTTTTGAGCCAAACTATTATTATATTGCATCAAATTGTATACGAATATTTTATAGCATTTGAATGATCATCGCAATTGTAAAGATGTTTTCCATGATCATCGACATGGCCCGTTAGCTCAGTTGGTTAGAGCGTCGTGCTAATAACGCGAAGGTCGTGGGTTCGATCCCCTCACGGGCCAAAATCCTTTTGAGCCAAACTTTTATTATATTGCATCAAATTGTATACGAATATTTTATAGCATTTGAATGATCATCGCAATTGTAAAGATGTTTTCCATGATCATCGACATGGCCCGTTAGCTCAGTTGGTTAGAGCGTCGTGCTAATAACGCGAAGGTCGTGGGTTCGATCCCCTCACGGGCCAACGGTCTTTTTGAGCCAAACTTTTATTATATTGCATCAAATTGTATACGAATATTTTATAGCATTTGAATGATCATCGCAATTGTAAAGATGTTTTCCATGATCATCGACATGGCCCGTTAGCTCAGTTGGTTAGAGCGTCGTGCTAATAACGCGAAGGTCGTGGGTTCGATCCCCTCACGGGCCAACGGTCTTTTTGAGCCAAACTTTTATTATATTGCATCAAATTGTATACGAATATTTTATAGCATTTGAATGATCATCGCAATTGTAAAGATGTTTTCCATGATCATCGACATGGCCCGTTAGCTCAGTTGGTTAGAGCGTCGTGCTAATAACGCGAAGGTCGTGGGTTCGATCCCCTCACGGGCCAAAATCCTTTTGAGCCAAACTTTTATTATATTGCATCAAATTGTATACGAATATTTTATAGCATTTGAATGATCATCGCAATTGTAAAGATGTTTTCCATGATCATCGACATGGCCCGTTAGCTCAGTTGGTTAGAGCGTCGTGCTAATAACGCGAAGGTCGTGGGTTCGATCCCCTCACGGGCCAAAATCATTTTGAGCCAAACTTTTATTATATTGCATCAAATTGTATACGAATATTTTATAGCATTTGAATGATCATCGCAATTGTAAAGATGTTTTCCATGATCATCGACATGGCCCGTTAGCTCAGTTGGTTAGAGCGTCGTGCTAATAACGCGAAGGTCGTGGGTTCGATCCCCTCACGGGCCAAAATCCTTTTGAGCCAAACTTTTATTATATTGCATCAAATTGTATACGAATATTTTATAGCATTTGAATGATCATCGCAATTGTAAAGATGTTTTCCATGATCATCGACATGGCCCGTTAGCTCAGTTGGTTAGAGCGTCGTGCTAATAACGCGAAGGTCGTGGGTTCGATCCCCTCACGGGCCAAAATCCTTTTGAGCCAAACTTTTATTATATTGCATCAAATTGTATACGAATATTTTATAGCATTTGAATGATCATCGCAATTGTAAAGATGGTTTCCCTGATCATCGACATGGCCCGTTAGCTCAGTTGGTTAGAGCGTCGTGCTAATAACGCGAAGGTCGTGGGTTCGATCCCCTCACGGGCCAACGGTCTTTTTGAGCCAAACTATTATTATATTGCATCAAATTGTATACGAATATTTTATAGCATTTGAATGATCATCGCAATTGTAAAGATGTTTTCCATGATCATCGACATGGCCCGTTAGCTCAGTTGGTTAGAGCGTCGTGCTAATAACGCGAAGGTCGTGGGTTCGATCCCCTCACGGGCCAAAATCCTTTTGAGCCAAACTTTTATTATATTGCATCAAATTGTATACGAATATTTTATAGCATTTGAATGATCATCGCAATTGTAAAGATGTTTTCCATGATCATCGACATGGCCCCTTAGCTCAGTTGGTTAGAGCGTCGTGCTAATAACGCGAAGGTCGTGGGTTCGATCCCCTCACGGGCCAAAATCCTTTTGAGCCAAACTTTTATTACATTGCTTCAAATTGTATACGAATATTTTATAGCATTTGAATGATCATCGCAATTGTAAAGATGTTTTCCCTGATCATCGACATGGCCCGTTAGCTCAGTTCGTTAGAGCGTCGTGCTAATAACGCGAAGGTCGTGGGTTCGATCCCCTCACGGGCCAACGGTCTTTATGAGCCAAACTTTTATTATATTGCATCAAATTGTATACGAATATTTTATAGCATTTGAATGATCATCGTAATTGTAAAGATGTTTTCCATGATCATCGACATGGCCCGTTAGCTCAGTTGGTTAGAGCGTCGTGCTAATAACGCGAAGGTCGTGGGTTCGATCCCCTCACGGGCCAAAATCCTTTTGAGCCAAACTTTTATTATATTGCATCAAATTGTATACGAATATTTTATAGCATTTGAATGATCATCGCAATTGTAAAGATGTTTTCCATGATCATCGACATGGCCCGTTAGCTCAGTTGGTTAGAGCGTCGTGCTAATAACGCGAAGGTCGTGGGTTCGATCCCCTCACGGGCCAAAATCCTTTTGAGCCAAACTTTTATTATATTGCATCAAATTGTATACGAATATTTTATAGCATTTTAATGATCATCGCAATTGTAAAGATGTTTTCCATGATCATCGACATGGCCCGTTAGCTCAGTTGGTTAGAGCGTCGTGCTAATAACGCGAAGGTCGTGGGTTCGATCCCCTCACGGGCCAAAATCCTTTTGAGCCAAACTTTTATTATATTGCATCAAATTGTATACGAATATTTTATAGCATTTGAATGATCATCGCAATTGTAAAGATGTTTTCCATGATCATCGACATGGCCCGTTAGCTCAGTTGGTTAGAGCGTCGTGCTAATAACGCGAAGGTCGTGGGTTCGATCCCCTCACGGGCCAAAATCCTTTTGAGCCAAACTTTTATTATATTGCATCAAATTGTATACGAATATTTTATAGCATTTGAATGATCATCGCAATTGTAAAGATGTTTTCCATGATCATCGACATGGCCCGTTAGCTCAGTTGGTTAGAGCGTCGTGCTAATAACGCGAAGGTCGTGGGTTCGATCCCCTCACGGGCCAAAATCCTTTTGAGCCAAACTTTTATTATATTGCATCAAATTGTATACGAATATTTTATAGCATTTGAATGATCATCGCAATTGTAAAGATGTTTTCCCTGATCATCGACATGGCCCGTTAGCTCAGTTGGTTAGAGCGTCGTGCTAATAACGCGAAGGTCGTGGGTTCGATCCCCTCACGGGCCAACGGTCTTTTTGAGCCAAACTTTTATTATATTGCATCAAATTGTATACGAATATTTTATAGCATTTGAATGATCATCGCAATTGTAAAGATGTTTTCCATGATCATCGACATGGCCCGTTAGCTCAGTTGGTTAGAGCGTCGTGCTAATAACGCGAAGGTCGTGGGTTCGATCCCCTCACGGGCCAACGGTCTTTTTGAGCCAAACTTTTATTATATTGCATCAAATTGTATACGAATATTTTATAGCATTTGAATGATCATCGCAATTGTAAAGATGTTTTCCATGATCATCGACATGGCCCGTTAGCTCAGTTGGTTAGAGCGTCGTGCTAATAACGCGAAGGTCGTGGGTTCGATCCCCTCACGGGCCAAAATCCTTTTGAGCCAAACTTTTATTATATTGCATCAAATTGTATACGAATATTTTATAGCATTTGAATGATCATCGCAATTGTAAAGATGTTTTCCATGATCATCGACATGGCCCGTTAGCTCAGTTGGTTAGAGCGTCGTGCTGATAATGTGAAGGTCGTGGGTTCGATCCCCTCACGTGCCAAAATCATTTTGAGCCAAACTTTTATTATATTGCATCAAATTGTATACGAATATTTTATAGCATTTGAATGATCATCGCAATTGTAAAGATGTTTTCCATGATCATCGACATGGCCCGTTAGCTCAGTTGGTTAGAGCGTCGTGCTAATAACGCGAAGGTCGTGGGTTCGATCCCCTCACGGGCCAAAATCCTTTTGAGCCAAACTTTTATTATATTGCATCAAATTGTATACGAATATTTTATAGCATTTGAATGATCATCGCAATTGTAAAGATGTTTTCCATGATCATCGGCATGGCCCGTTAGCTCAGTTGATTAGAGCGTCGTGCTAATAACGCGAAGGTCGTGGGTTCGATCCCCTCACGGGCCAAAATCCTTTTGAGCCAAACTTTTATTGTATTGCATCAAATTGTATACGAATATTTTATAGCATTTTAATGATCATCGCAATTGTAAAGATGTTTTACATGATCATCGACATGGCCCGTTAGCTCAGTTGGTTAGAGCGTCGTGCTAATAACGCGAAGGTCGTGGGTTCGATCCCCTCACGGGCCAAAATCCTTTTGAGCCAAACTTTTATTATATTGCATCAAATTGTATACGAATATTTTATAGCATTTGAATGATCATCGCAATTGTAAAGATGTTTTCCATGATCATCGACATGGCCCGTTAGCTCAGTTGGTTAGAGCGTCGTGCTAATAACGCGAAGGTCGTGGGTTCGATCCCCTCACGGGCCAACGGTCTTTTTGAGCCAAACTTTTATTATATTGCATCAAATTGTATACGAATATTTTATAGCATTTGAATGATCATCGCAATTGTAAAGATGTTTTCCATGATCATCGACATGGCCCGTTAGCTCAGTTGGTTAGAGCGTCGTGCTAATAACGCGAAGGTCGTGGGTTCGATCCCCTCACGGGCCAAAATCCTTTTGAGCCAAACTTTTATTATATTGCATCAAATTGTATACGAATATTTTATAGCATTTGAATGATCATCGCAATTGTAAAGATGGTTTCCCTGATCATCGACATGGCCCGTTAGCTCAGTTGGTTAGAGCGTCGTGCTAATAACGCGAAGGTCGTGGGTTCGATCCCCTCACGGGCCAACGGTCTTTTTGAGCCAAACTATTATTATATTGCATCAAATTGTATACGAATATTTTATAGCATTTGAATGATCATCGCAATTGTAAAGATGTTTTCCATGATCATCGACATGGCCCGTTAGCTCAGTTGGTTAGAGCGTCGTGCTAATAACGCGAAGGTCGTGGGTTCGATCCCCTCACGGGCCAAAATCCTTTTGAGCCAAACTTTTATTATATTGCATCAAATTGTATACGAATATTTTATAGCATTTGAATGATCATCGCAATTGTAAAGATGTTTTCCATGATCATCGACATGGCCCCTTAGCTCAGTTGGTTAGAGCGTCGTGCTAATAACGCGAAGGTCGTGGGTTCGATCCCCTCACGGGCCAAAATCCTTTTGAGCCAAACTTTTATTACATTGCTTCAAATTGTATACGAATATTTTATAGCATTTGAATGATCATCGCAATTGTAAAGATGTTTTCCCTGATCATCGACATGGCCCGTTAGCTCAGTTCGTTAGAGCGTCGTGCTAATAACGCGAAGGTCGTGGGTTCGATCCCCTCACGGGCCAACGGTCTTTATGAGCCAAACTTTTATTATATTGCATCAAATTGTATACGAATATTTTATAGCATTTGAATGATCATCGTAATTGTAAAGATGTTTTCCATGATCATCGACATGGCCCGTTAGCTCAGTTGGTTAGAGCGTCGTGCTAATAACGCGAAGGTCGTGGGTTCGATCCCCTCACGGGCCAAAATCCTTTTGAGCCAAACTTTTATTATATTGCATCAAATTGTATACGAATATTTTATAGCATTTGAATGATCATCGCAATTGTAAAGATGTTTTCCATGATCATCGACATGGCCCGTTAGCTCAGTTGGTTAGAGCGTCGTGCTAATAACGCGAAGGTCGTGGGTTCGATCCCCTCACGGGCCAAAATCCTTTTGAGCCAAACTTTTATTATATTGCATCAAATTGTATACGAATATTTTATAGCATTTTAATGATCATCGCAATTGTAAAGATGTTTTCCATGATCATCGACATGGCCCGTTAGCTCAGTTGGTTAGAGCGTCGTGCTAATAACGCGAAGGTCGTGGGTTCGATCCCCTCACGGGCCAAAATCCTTTTGAGCCAAACTTTTATTATATTGCATCAAATTGTATACGAATATTTTATAGCATTTGAATGATCATCGCAATTGTAAAGATGTTTTCCATGATCATCGACATGGCCCGTTAGCTCAGTTGGTTAGAGCGTCGTGCTAATAACGCGAAGGTCGTGGGTTCGATCCCCTCACGGGCCAAAATCCTTTTGAGCCAAACTTTTATTATATTGCATCAAATTGTATACGAATATTTTATAGCATTTGAATGATCATCGCAATTGTAAAGATGTTTTCCATGATCATCGACATGGCCCGTTAGCTCAGTTGGTTAGAGCGTCGTGCTAATAACGCGAAGGTCGTGGGTTCGATCCCCTCACGGGCCAAAATCCTTTTGAGCCAAACTTTTATTATATTGCATCAAATTGTATACGAATATTTTATAGCATTTGAATGATCATCGCAATTGTAAAGATGTTTTCCCTGATCATCGACATGGCCCGTTAGCTCAGTTGGTTAGAGCGTCGTGCTAATAACGCGAAGGTCGTGGGTTCGATCCCCTCACGGGCCAACGGTCTTTTTGAGCCAAACTTTTATTATATTGCATCAAATTGTATACGAATATTTTATAGCATTTGAATGATCATCGCAATTGTAAAGATGTTTTCCATGATCATCGACATGGCCCGTTAGCTCAGTTGGTTAGAGCGTCGTGCTAATAACGCGAAGGTCGTGGGTTCGATCCCCTCACGGGCCAACGGTCTTTTTGAGCCAAACTTTTATTATATTGCATCAAATTGTATACGAATATTTTATAGCATTTGAATGATCATCGCAATTGTAAAGATGTTTTCCATGATCATCGACATGGCCCGTTAGCTCAGTTGGTTAGAGCGTCGTGCTAATAACGCGAAGGTCGTGGGTTCGATCCCCTCACGGGCCAAAAT
The DNA here is from genome assembly GCA_963680715.1 of Tetragnatha montana. NCBI lineage: Eukaryota > Metazoa > Arthropoda > Arachnida > Araneae > Tetragnathidae > Tetragnatha > Tetragnatha montana. Next base: position 32,196,585 of record OY796686.1, read on the forward strand.
CCTTTTGAGCCAAACTTTTATTATATTGCATCAAATTGTATACGAATATTTTATAGCATTTGAATGATCATCGCAATTGTAAAGATGTTTTCCATGATCATCGACATGGCCCGTTAGCTCAGTTGGTTAGAGCGTCGTGCTAATAATGTGAAGGTCGTGGGTTCGATCCCCTCACGTGCCAAAATCATTTTGAGCCAAACTTTTATTATATTGCATCAAATTGTATACGAATATTTTATAGCATTTGAATGATCATCGCAATTGTAAAGATGTTTTCCATGATCATCGACATGGCCCGTTAGCTCAGTTGGTTAGAGCGTCGTGCTAATAACGCGAAGGTCGTGGGTTCGATCCCCTCACGGGCCAAAATCCTTTTGAGCCAAACTTTTATTATATTGCATCAAATTGTATACGAATATTTTATAGCATTTGAATGATCATCGCAATTGTAAAGATGTTTTCCATGATCATCGGCATGGCCCGTTAGCTCAGTTGGTTAGAGCGTCGTGCTAATAACGCGAAGGTCGTGGGTTCGATCCCCTCACGGGCCAAAATCCTTTTGAGCCAAACTTTTATTATATTGCATCAAATTGTATACGAATATTTTATAGCATTTTAATGATCATCGCAATTGTAAAGATGTTTTACATGATCATCGACATGGCCCGTTAGCTCAGTTGGTTAGAGCGTCGTGCTAATAACGCGAAGGTCGTGGGTTCGATCCCCTCACGGGCCAAAATCCTTTTGAGCCAAACTTTTATTATATTGCATCAAATTGTATACGAATATTTTATAGCATTTGAATGATCATCGCAATTGTAAAGATGTTTTCCATGATCATCGACATGGCCCGTTAGCTCAGTTGGTTAGAGCGTCGTGCTAATAACGCGAAGGTCGTGGGTTCGATCCCCTCACGGGCCAAAATCCTTTTGAGCCAAACTTTTATTATATTGCATCAAATTGTATACGAATATTTTATAGCATTTGAATGATCATCGCAATTGTAAAGATGTTTTCCCTGATCATCGACATGGCCCGTTAGCTCAGTTGGTTAGAGCGTCGTGCTAATAACGCGAAGGTCGTGGGTTCGATCCCCTCACGGGCCAAAATCCTTTTGAGCCAAACTTTTATTACATTGCATCAAATTGTATACGAATATTTTATAGCATTTGAATGATCATCGCAATTGTAAAGATGTTTTCCATGATCATCGACATGGCCCGTTAGCTCAGTTGGTTAGAGCGTCGTGCTAATAACGCGAAGGTCGTGGGTTCGATCCCCTCACGGGCCAAAATCCTTTTGAGCCAAACTTTTATTACATTGCATCAAATTGTATACGAATATTTTATAGCATTTGAATGATCATCGCAATTGTAAAGATGTTTTCCCTGATCATCGACATGGCCCGTTAGCTCAGTTGGTTAGAGCGTCGTGCTAATAACGCGAAGGTCGTGGGTTCGATCCCCTCACGGGCCAAAATCCTTTTGAGCCAAACTTTTATTATATTGCATCAAATTGTATACGAATATTTTATAGCATTTGAATGATCATCGCAATTGTAAAGATGTTTTCCATGATCATCGACATGGCCCGTTAGCTCAGTTGGTTAGAGCGTCGTGCTAATAACGCGAAGGTCGTGGGTTCGATCCCCTCACGGGCCAAAATCCTTTTGAGCCAAACTTTTATTACATTGCATCAAATTGTATACGAATATTTTATAGCATTTGAATGATCATCGCAATTGTAAAGATGATTTCCCTGATCATCGACATGGCCCGTTAGCTCAGTTGGTTAGAGCGTCGTGCTAATAACGCGAAGGTCGTGGGTTCGATCCCCTCACGGGCCAACGGTCTTTTTGAGCCAAACTTTTATTATATTGCATCAAATTGTATACGAATATTTTATAGCATTTGAATGATCATCGCAATTGTAAAGATGTTTTCCATGATCATCGACATGGCCCGTTAGTTCAGTTGGTTAGAGCGTCGTGCTAATAACGCGAAGGTCGTGGGTTCGATCCCCTCACGGGCCAAAATCCTTTTGAGCCAAACTTTTATTATATTGCATCAAATTGTATACGAATATTTTATAGCATTTGAATGATCATCGCAATTGTAAAGATGTTTTCCCTGATCATCGACATGGCCCGTTAGCTCAGTTGGTTAGAGCGTCGTGCTAATAACGCGAAGGTCGTGGGTTCGATCCCCTCACGGGCCAAAATCCTTTTGAGCCAAACTTTTATTACATTGCATCAAATTGTATACGAATATTTTATAGCATTTGAATGATCATCGCAATTGTAAAGATGTTTTCCCTGATCATCGACATGGCCCGTTAGCTCAGTTGGTTAGAGCGTCGTGCTAATAACGCGAAGGTCGTGGGTTCGATCCCCTCACGGGCCAAAATCCTTTTGAGCCAAACTTTTATTATATTGCATCAAATTGTATACGAATATTTTATAGCATTTGAATGATCCTTAATTGTAAAGATGTTTTCCCTGATCATCGACATGGCCCGTTAGCTCAGTTGGTTAGAGCCACAGAGAAATATCCTAACAGAGGGTCCACGAGGGTATTTTCAAATGCGTTACTGATGTGAGGGCGCCACACTAGAGTCTGGAACGTATGCCGGCCGCTTAAATCTCTCGCCAAATTAGAACTTAGCGCATGCGCAAAAAGGTGTTTTCGATCTCCCATAGGCAGCCGGCGAACAATTCAGACTGGATCCAGACGCTAGTGAGTTTAGTGCGATCCCAGCGCCACAATTCTCCCAACCTGTAACAAGATGTCATGATTTTCGATTTCCATTATGGCCTATGGCCGTGGACTCTCTGTTCTAGTACTCTGTGGTTAGAGCGTCGTGCTAATAACGCGAAGGTCGTGGGTTCGATCCCCTCACGGGCCAAAATCCTTTTGAGCCAAACTTTTATTACATTGCATCAAATTGTATACGAATATTTTATAGCATTTGAATGATCATCGCAATTGTAAAGATGTTTTCCATGATCATCGACATGGCCCGTTAGCTCAGTTGGTTAGAGCGTCGTGCTAATAACGCGAAGGTCGTGGGTTCGATCCCCTCACGGGCCAAAATCCTTTTGAGCCAAACTTTTATTATATTGCATCAAATTGTATACGAATATTTTATAGCATTTAAATGATCCTTAATTGTAAAGATGTTTTCCCTGATCATCGACATGGCCCGTTAGCTCAGTTGGTTAGAGCGTCGTGCTAATAACGCGAAGGTCGTGGGTTCGATCCCCTCACGGGCCAAAATCCTTTTGAGCCAAACTTTTATTATATTGCATCAAATTGTATACGAATATTTTATAGCATTTGAATGATCATCGCAATTGTAAAGATGTTTTCCATGATCATCGACATGGCCCGTTAGCTCAGTTGGTTAGAGCGTCGTGCTAATAACGCGAAGGTCGTGGGTTCGATCCCCTCACGGGCCAAAATCCTTTTGAGCCAAACTTTTATTATATTGCATCAAATTGTATACGAATATTTTATAGCATTTGAATGATCATCGCAATTGTAAAGATGTTTTCCCTGATCATCGACATGGCCCGTTACCTCAGTTGGTTAGAGCGTCGTGCTAATAACGCGAAGGTCGTGGGTTCGATCCCCTCACGGGCCAACGGTCTTTTTGAGCCAAACTTTTATTATATTGCATCAAATTGTATACGAATATTTTATAGCATTTGAATGATCATCGCAATTGTAAAGATGTTTTCCATGATCATCGACATGGCCCGTTAGCTCAGTTGGTTAGAGCGTCGTGCTAATAACGCGAAGGTCGTGGGTTCGATCCCCTCACGGGCCAACGGTCTTTTTGAGCCAAACTTTTATTATATTGCATCAAATTGTATACGAATATTTTATAGCATTTGAATGATCATCGCAATTGTAAAGATGTTTTCCATGATTATCGACATGACCCGTTAGCTCAGTTGGTTAGAGCGTCGTGCTAATAACGCGAAGGTCGTGGGTTCGATCCCCTCACGGGCCAAAATCCTTTTGAGCCAAACTTTTATTATATTGCATCAAATTGTATACGAATATTTTATAGCATTTGAATGATCATCGCAATTGTAAAGATGTTTTCCATGATCAACGACATGGCCCGTTAGCTCAGTTGGTTAGAGCGTCGTGCTAATAACGCGAAGGTCGTGGGTTCGATCCCCTCACGGGCCAAAATCCTTTTGAGCCAAACTTTTATTACATTGCATCAAATTGTATACGAATATTTTATAGCATTTGAATGATCATCGCAATTGTAAAGATGTTTTCCATGATCATCCACATGGCCCGTTAGCTCAGTTGGTTAGAGCGTCGTGCTAATAACGCGAAGGTCGTGGGTTCGATCCCCTCACGGGCCAAAATCCTTTTGAGCCAAACTTTTATTATATTGCATCAAATTGTATACGAATATTTTATAGCATTTGAATGATCATCGCAATTGTAAAGATGTTTTCCATGATCATCGACATGGCCCGTTAGCTCAGTTGGTTAGAGCGTCGTGCTAATAAAGCGAAGGTCGTGGGTTCGATCCCCTCACGGGCCAAAATCCTTTTGAGCCAAACTTTTATTACATTGCATCAAATTGTATACGAATATTTTATAGCATTTGAATGATCATCGCAATTGTAAAGATGTTTTCCCTGATCATCGACATGGCCCGTTAGCTCAGTTGGTTAGAGCGTCGTGCTAATAACGCGAAGGTCGTGGGTTCGATCCCCTCACGGGCCAACGGTCTTTTTGAGCCAAACTTTTATTATATTGCATCAAATTGTATACGAATATTTTATAGCATTTGAATGATCATCGCAATTGTAAAGATGTTTTCCATGATCATCGGCATGGCCCGTTAGCTCAGTTGGTTAGAGCGTCGTGCTAATAACGCGAAGGTCGTGGGTTCGATCCCCTCACGGGCCAAAATCCTTTTGAGCCAAACTTTTATTATATTGCATCAAATTGTATACGAATATTTTATAGCATTTTAATGATCATCGCAATTGTAAAGATGTTTTACATGATCATCGACATGGCCCGTTAGCTCAGTTGGTTAGAGCGTCGTGCTAATAACGCGAAGGTCGTGGGTTCGATCCCCTCACGGGCCAAAATCCTTTTGAGCCAAACTTTTATTATATTGCATCAAATTGTATACGAATATTTTATAGCATTTGAATGATCATCGCAATTGTAAAGATGTTTTCCATGATCATCGACATGGCCCGTTAGCTCAGTTGGTTAGAGCGTCGTGCTAATAACGCGAAGGTCGTGGGTTCGATCCCCTCACGGGCCAAAATCCTTTTGAGCCAAACTTTTATTATATTGCATCAAATTGTATACGAATATTTTATAGCATTTGAATGATCATCGCAATTGTAAAGATGTTTTCCCTGATCATCGACATGGCCCGTTAGCTCAGTTGGTTAGAGCGTCGTGCTAATAACGCGAAGGTCGTGGGTTCGATCCCCTCACGGGCCAAAATCCTTTTGAGCCAAACTTTTATTACATTGCATCAAATTGTATACGAATATTTTATAGCATTTGAATGATCATCGCAATTGTAAAGATGTTTTCCATGATCATCGACATGGCCCGTTAGCTCAGTTGGTTAGAGCGTCGTGCTAATAACGCGAAGGTCGTGGGTTCGATCCCCTCACGGGCCAAAATCCTTTTGAGCCAAACTTTTATTACATTGCATCAAATTGTATACGAATATTTTATAGCATTTGAATGATCATCGCAATTGTAAAGATGTTTTCCCTGATCATCGACATGGCCCGTTAGCTCAGTTGGTTAGAGCGTCGTGCTAATAACGCGAAGGTCGTGGGTTCGATCCCCTCACGGGCCAAAATCCTTTTGAGCCAAACTTTTATTATATTGCATCAAATTGTATACGAATATTTTATAGCATTTGAATGATCATCGCAATTGTAAAGATGTTTTCCATGATCATCGACATGGCCCGTTAGCTCAGTTGGTTAGAGCGTCGTGCTAATAACGCGAAGGTCGTGGGTTCGATCCCCTCACGGGCCAAAATCCTTTTGAGCCAAACTTTTATTACATTGCATCAAATTGTATACGAATATTTTATAGCATTTGAATGATCATCGCAATTGTAAAGATGATTTCCCTGATCATCGACATGGCCCGTTAGCTCAGTTGGTTAGAGCGTCGTGCTAATAACGCGAAGGTCGTGGGTTCGATCCCCTCACGGGCCAACGGTCTTTTTGAGCCAAACTTTTATTATATTGCATCAAATTGTATACGAATATTTTATAGCATTTGAATGATCATCGCAATTGTAAAGATGTTTTCCATGATCATCGACATGGCCCGTTAGCTCAGTTGGTTAGAGCGTCGTGCTAATAACGCGAAGGTCGTGGGTTCGATCCCCTCACGGGCCAAAATCCTTTTGAGCCAAACTTTTATTATATTGCATCAAATTGTATACGAATATTTTATAGCATTTGAATGATCATCGCAATTGTAAAGATGTTTTCCCTGATCATCGACATGGCCCGTTAGCTCAGTTGGTTAGAGCGTCGTGCTAATAACGCGAAGGTCGTGGGTTCGATCCCCTCACGGGCCAAAATCCTTTTGAGCCAAACTTTTATTACATTGCATCAAATTGTATACGAATATTTTATAGCATTTGAATGATCATCGCAATTGTAAAGATGTTTTCCCTGATCATCGACATGGCCCGTTAGCTCAGTTGGTTAGAGCGTCGTGCTAATAACGCGAAGGTCGTGGGTTCGATCCCCTCACGGGCCAAAATCCTTTTGAGCCAAACTTTTATTATATTGCATCAAATTGTATACGAATATTTTATAGCATTTGAATGATCCTTAATTGTAAAGATGTTTTCCCTGATCATCGACATGGCCCGTTAGCTCAGTTGGTTAGAGCCACAGAGAAATATCCTAACAGAGGGTCCACGAGGGTATTTTCAAATGCGTTACTGATGTGAGGGCGCCACACTAGAGTCTGGAACGTATGCCGGCCGCTTAAATCTCTCGCCAAATTAGAACTTAGCGCATGCGCAAAAAGGTGTTTTCGATCTCCCATAGGCAGCCGGCGAACAATTCAGACTGGATCCAGACGCTAGTGAGTTTTGTGCGATCCCAGCGCCACAATTCTCCCAACCTGTAACAAGATGTCATGATTTTCGATTTCCATTATGGCCTATGGCCGTGGACTCTCTGTTCTAGTACTCTGTGGTTAGAGCGTCGTGCTAATAACGCGAAGGTCGTGGGTTCGATCCCCTCACGGGCCAAAATCCTTTTGAGCCAAACTTTTATTACATTGCATCAAATTGTATACGAATATTTTATAGCATTTGAATGATCATCGCAATTGTAAAGATGTTTTCCATGATCATCGACATGGCCCGTTAGCTCAGTTGGTTAGAGCGTCGTGCTAATAACGCGAAGGTCGTGGGTTCGATCCCCTCACGGGCCAAAATCCTTTTGAGCCAAACTTTTATTATATTGCATCAAATTGTATACGAATATTTTATAGCATTTGAATGATCCTTAATTGTAAAGATGTTTTCCCTGATCATCGACATGGCCCGTTAGCTCAGTTGGTTAGAGCGTCGTGCTAATAACGCGAAGGTCGTGGGTTCGATCCCCTCACGGGCCAAAATCCTTTTGAGCCAAACTTTTATTATATTGCATCAAATTGTATACGAATATTTTATAGCATTTGAATGATCATCGCAATTGTAAAGATGTTTTCCATGATCATCGACATGGCCCGTTAGCTCAGTTGGTTAGAGCGTCGTGCTAATAACGCGAAGGTCGTGGGTTCGATCCCCTCACGGGCCAAAATCCTTTTGAGCCAAACTTTTATTATATTGCATCAAATTGTATACGAATATTTTATAGCATTTGAATGATCATCGCAATTGTAAAGATGTTTTCCCTGATCATCGACATGGCCCGTTAGCTCAGTTGGTTAGAGCGTCGTGCTAATAACGCGAAGGTCGTGGGTTCGATCCCCTCACGGGCCAACGGTCTTTTTGAGCCAAACTTTTATTATATTGCATCAAATTGTATACGAATATTTTATAGCATTTGAATGATCATCGCAATTGTAAAGATGTTTTCCATGATCATCGACATGGCCCGTTAGCTCAGTTGGTTAGAGCGTCGTGCTAATAACGCGAAGGTCGTGGGTTCGATCCCCTCACGGGCCAACGGTCTTTTTGAGCCAAACTTTTATTACATTGCATCAAATTGTATACGAATATTTTATAGCATTTGAATGATCATCGCAATTGTAAAGATGTTTTCCATGATCATCGACATGGCCCGTTAGCTCAGTTGGTTAGAGCGTCGTGCTAATAACGCGAAGGTCGTGGGTTCGATCCCCTCACGGGCCAAAATCCTTTTGAGCCAAACTTTTATTATATTGCATCAAATTGTATACGAATATTTTATAGCATTTGAATGATCCTTAATTGTAAAGATGTTTTCCCTGATCATCGACATGGCCCGTTAGCTCAGTTGGTTAGAGCGTCGTGCTAATAACGCGAAGGTCGTGGGTTCGATCCCCTCACGGGCCAAAATCCTTTTGAGCCAAACTTTTATTATATTGCATCAAATTGTATACGAATATTTTATAGCATTTGAATGATCATCGCAATTGTAAAGATGTTTTCCATGATCATCGACATGGCCCGTTAGCTCAGTTGGTTAGAGCGTCGTGCTAATAACGCGAAGGTCGTGGGTTCGATCCCCTCACGGGCCAAAATCCTTTTGAGCCAAACTTTTATTATATTGCATCAAATTGTATACGAATATTTTATAGCATTTGAATGATCATCGCAATTGTAAAGATGTTTTCCCTGATCATCGACATGGCCCGTTAGCTCAGTTGGTTAGAGCGTCGTGCTAATAACGCGAAGGTCGTGGGTTCGATCCCCTCACGGGCCAACGGTCTTTTTGAGCCAAACTTTTATTATATTGCATCAAATTGTATACGAATATTTTATAGCATTTGAATGATCATCGCAATTGTAAAGATGTTTTCCATGATCATCGACATGGCCCGTTAGCTCAGTTGGTTAGAGCGTCGTGCTAATAACGCGAAGGTCGTGGGTTCGATCCCCTCACGGGCCAACGGTCTTTTTGAGCCAAACTTTTATTATATTGCATCAAATTGTATACGAATATTTTATAGCATTTGAATGATCATCGCAATTGTAAAGATGTTTTCCATGATTATCGACATGACCCGTTAGCTCAGTTGGTTAGAGCGTCGTGCTAATAACGCGAAGGTCGTGGGTTCGATCCCCTCACGGGCCAAAATCCTTTTGAGCCAAACTTTTATTATATTGCATCAAATTGTATACGAATATTTTATAGCATTTGAATGATCATCGCAATTGTAAAGATGTTTTCCATGATCAACGACATGGCCCGTTAGCTCAGTTGGTTAGAGCGTCGTGCTAATAACGCGAAGGTCGTGGGTTCGATCCCCTCACGGGCCAAAATCCTTTTGAGCCAAACTTTTATTACATTGCATCAAATTGTATACGAATATTTTATAGCATTTGAATGATCATCGCAATTGTAAAGATGTTTTCCATGATCATCCACATGGCCCGTTAGCTCAGTTGGTTAGAGCGTCGTGCTAATAACGCGAAGGTCGTGGGTTCGATCCCCTCACGGGCCAAAATCCTTTTGAGCCAAACTTTTATTATATTGCATCAAATTGTATACGAATATTTTATAGCATTTGAATGATCATCGCAATTGTAAAGATGTTTTCCATGATCATCGTCATGGCCCTTTAGCTCAGTTGGTTAGAGCGTCGTGCTAATAAAGCGAAGGTCGTGGGTTCGATCCCCTCACGGGCCAAAATCCTTTTGAGCCAAACTTTTATTACATTGCATCAAATTGTATACGAATATTTTATAGCATTTGAATGATCATCGCAATTGTAAAGATGTTTTCCCTGATCATCGACATGGCCCGTTAGCTCAGTTGGTTAGAGCGTCGTGCTAATAACGCGAAGGTCGTGGGTTCGATCCCCTCACGGGCCAACGGTCTTTTTGAGCCAAACTTTTATTATATTGCATCAAATTGTATACGAATATTTTATAGCATTTGAATGATCATCGCAATTGTAAAGATGTTTTCCATGATCATCGACATGGCCCGTTAGCTCAGTTGGTTAGAGCGTCGTGCTAATAACGCGAAGGTCGTGGGTTCGATCCCCTCACGGGCCAAAATCCTTTTGAGCCAAAGTTTTATTATATTGCATCAAATTGTATACGAATATTTTATAGCATTTGAATGATCATCGCAATTGTAAAGATGTTTTCCCTGATCATCGACATGGCCCGTTAGCTCAGTTGGTTAGAGCGTCGTGCTAATAACGCGAAGGTCGTGGGTTCGATCCCCTCACGGGCCAACGGTCTTTTTGAGCCAAACTTTTATTATATTGCATCAAATTGTATACGAATATTTTATAGCATTTGAATGATCATCGCAATTGTAAAGATGTTTTCCATGATCATCGACATGGCCCGTTAGCTCAGTTGGTTAGAGCGTCGTGCTAATAACGCGAAGGTCGTGGGTTCGATCCCCTCACGGGCCAAAATCCTTTTGAGCCAAACTTTTATTATATTGCATCAAATTGTATACGAATATTTTATAGCATTTGAATGATCATCGCAATTGTAAAGATGTTTTCCCTGATCATCGACATGGCCCGTTAGCTCAGTTGGTTAGAGCGTCGTGCTAATAACGCGAAGGTCGTGGGTTCGATCCCCTCACGGGCCAACGGTCTTTTTGAGCCAAACTATTATTATATTGCATCAAATTGTATACGAATATTTTATAGCATTTGAATGATCATCGCAATTGTAAAGATGTTTTCCCTGATCATCGACATGGCCCGTTAGCTCAGTTGGTTAGAGCGTCGTGCTAATAACGCGAAGGTCGTGGGTTCGATCCCCTCACGGGCCAAAATCCTTTTGAGCCAAACTTTTATTATATTGCATCAAATTGTATACGAATATTTTATAGCATTTGAATGATCATCGCAATTGTAAAGATGTTTTCCATGATCATCGACATGGCCCCTTAGCTCAGTTGGTTAGAGCGTCGTGCTAATAACGCGAAGGTCGTGGGTTCGATCCCCTCACGGGCCAAAATCCTTTTGAGCCAAACTTTTATTACATTGCATCAAATTGTATACGAATATTTTATAGCATTTGAATGATCATCGCAATTGTAAAGATGTTTTCCCTGATCATCGACATGGCCCGTTAGCTCAGTTCGTTAGAGCGTCGTGCTAATAACGCGAAGGTCGTGGGTTCGATCCCCTCACGGGCCAACGGTCTTTTTGAGCCAAACTTTTATTATATTGCATCAAATTGTATACGAATATTTTATAGCATTTGAATGATCATCGTAATTGTAAAGATGTTTTCCATGATCATCGACATGGCCCGTTAGCTCAGTTGGTTAGAGCGTCGTGCTAATAACGCGAAGGTCGTGGGTTCGATCCCCTCACGGGCCAAAATCCTTTTGAGCCAAACTTTTATTATATTGCATCAAATTGTATACGAATATTTTATAGCATTTGAATGATCATCGCAATTGTAAAGATGTTTTCCATGATCATCGACATGGCCCGTTAGCTCAGTTGGTTAGAGCGTCGTGCTAATAACGCGAAGGTCGTGGGTTCGATCCCCTCACGGGCCAAAATCCTTTTGAGCCAAACTTTTATTATATTGCATCAAATTGTATACGAATATTTTATAGCATTTTAATGATCATCGCAATTGTAAAGATGTTTTACATGATCATCGACATGGCCCGTTAGCTCAGTTGGTTAGAGCGTCGTGCTAATAACGCGAAGGTCGTGGGTTCGATCCCCTCACGGGCCAAAATCCTTTTGAGCCAAACTTTTATTATATTGCATCAAATTGTATACGAATATTTTATAGCATTTGAATGATCATCGCAATTGTAAAGATGTTTTCCATGATCATCGACATGGCCCGTTAGCTCAGTTGGTTAGAGCGTCGTGCTAATAACGCGAAGGTCGTGGGTTCGATCCCCTCACGGGCCAAAATCCTTTTGAGCCAAACTTTTATTATATTGCATCAAATTGTATACGAATATTTTATAGCATTTGAATGATCATCGCAATTGTAAAGATGTTTTCCATGATCGTCGACATGGCCCGTTAGCTCAGTTGGTAAGAGCGTCGTGCTAATAACGCGAAGGTCTATGTTCGATCCCCTCACGGGCCAAAATCCTTTTGAGCCAAACTTTTATTATATTGCATCAAATTGTATACGAATATTTTATAGCATTTGAATGATCATCGCAATTGTAAAGATGTTTTCCATGATCATCGACATGGCCCGTTAGCTCAGTTGGTTAGAGCGTCGTGCTAATAACGCGAAGGTCGTGGGTTCGATCCCCTCACGGGCCAAAATCCTTTTGAGCCAAAGTTTTATTATATTGCATCAAATTGTATACGAATATTTTATAGCATTTGAATGATCATCGCAATTGTAAAGATGTTTTCCATGATCATCGACATGGCCCGTTAGCTCAGTTGGTTAGAGCGTCGTGCTAATAACGCGAAGGTCGTGGGTTCGATCCCCTCACGGGCCAAAATCCTTTTGAGTCAAACTTTTATTATATTGCATCAAATTGTATACGAATATTTTATAGCATTTGAATGATCATCGCAATTGTAAAGATGTTTTCCCTGATCATCGACATGGCCCGTTAGCTCAGTTGGTTAGAGCGTCGTGCTAATAACGCGAAAGTCGTGGGTTCGATCCCCTCACGGGCCAACGGTCTTTTTGAGCCAAACTTTTATTATATTGCATCAAATTGTATACGAATATTTTATAGCATTTGAATGATCATCGCAATTGTAAAGATGTTTTCCATGATCATCGACATGGCCCGTTAGCTCAGTTGGTTAGAGCGTCGTGCTAATAACGCGAAGGTCGTGGGTTCGATCCCCTCACGGGCCAAAATCCTTTTGAGCCAAACTTTTATTATATTGCATCAAATTGTATACGAATATTTTATAGCATTTGAATGATCATCGCAATTGTAAAGATGTTTTCATGATCATCGACATGGCCCGTTAACTCAGTTGGTTAGAGCGTCGTGCTAATAACGCGAAGGTCGTGGGTTCGATCCCCTCACGGGCCAAAATCCTTTTGAGCCAAACTTTTATTATGTTGCATCAAATTGTATACGAATATTTTATAGCATTTGAATGATCATCGCAATTGTAAAGATGTTTTCCCTGATCATCGACATGGCCCGTTAGCTCAGTTGGTTAGAGCGTCGTGCTAATAACGCGAAGGTCGTGGGTTCGATCCCCTCACGGGCCAAAATCCTTTTGAGCCAAATTTTTATTATATTGCATCATATTGTATACGAATATTTTATAGCATTTGAATGATCATCGCAATTGTAAAGATGTTTTCCATGATCATCGACATGGCCCGTTAGCTCAGTTGGTTAGAGCGTCGTGCTAATAACGCGAAGGTCGTGGGTTCGATCCCCTCAAGGGCCAAATTCCTTTTGAGCCAAACTTTTATTATATTGCATCAAATTGTATACGAATATTTTATAGCATTTGAATGATCATCGCAATTTTAAAGATGTTTTCCCTGATCATCGTCATGGCCCGTTAGCTCAGTTGGTTAGAGCGTCGTGCTAATAACGCGAAGGTCGTGGGTTCGATCCCCTCACGGGCCAAAATCCTTTTGAGCCAAACTTTTATTATATTGCATCAAATTGTATACGAATATTTTATAGCATTTGAATGATCATCGCAATTGTAGAGATGTTTTCCATGATCATAGACATGGCCCGTTAGCTCAGTTGGTTAGAGCGTCGTGCTAATAACGCGAAGGTCGTGGGTTCGATCCCCTCACGGGCCAAAATCCTTTTGAGCCAAACTTTTATTATATTGCATCAAATTGTATACGAATATTTTATAGCATTTGAATGATCATCGCAATTGTAAAGATGTTTTCCATGATCTTCGACATGGCCCGTTAGCTCAGTTGGTTAGAGCGTCGTGCTAATAACGCGAAGGTCGTGGGTTCGATCCCCTCACGGGCCAAAATCCTTTTGAGCCAAACTTTTATTATATTGCATCAAATTGTATACGAATATTTTATAGCATTTGAATGATCATCGCAATTGTAAAGATGTTTTCCATGATCATCGACATGGCCCGTTAGCTCAGTTGGTTAGAGCGTCGTGCTAATAACGCGAAGGTCATGGGTTCGATCCCCTCACGGGCCAAAAAACGTTTGTGCCAAACTTTTATTATATTGCATCAAATTGTATACGAATATTTTATAGCATTTGAATGATCATCGCAATTGTAAAGATGTTTTCCATGATCGTCGACATAGCCCGTTAGCTCAGTTGGTTAGAGCGTCGTGCTAATAACGCGAAGGTCGTGGGTTCGATCCCCTCACGGGCCAAAATCCTTTTGAGCCAAATTTTTATTATATTGCATCATATTGTATACGAATATTTTATAGCATTTGAATGATCATCGCAATTGTAAAGATGTTTTCCATGATCATCGACATGGCCCGTTAGCTCAGTTGGTTAGAGCGTCGTGCTAATAACGCGAAGGTCGTGGGTTCGATCCCCTCAAGGGCCAAAATCCTTTTGAGCCAAACTTTTATTATATTGCATCAAATTGTATACGAATATTTTATAGCATTTGAATGATCATCGCAATTTTAAAGATGTTTTCCCTGATCATCGTCATGGCCCGTTAGCTCAGTTGGTTAGAGCGTCGTGCTAATAACGCGAAGGTCGTGGGTTCGATCCCCTCACGGGCCAAAATCCTTTTGAGCCAAACTTTTATTATATTGCATCAAATTGTATACGAATATTTTATAGCATTTGAATGATCATCGCAATTGTAGAGATGTTTTCCATGATCATAGACATGGCCCGTTAGCTCAGTTGGTTAGAGCGTCGTGCTAATAACGCGAAGGTCGTGGGTTCGATCCCCTCACGGGCCAAAATCCTTTTGAGCCAAACTTTTATTATATTGCATCAAATTGTATACGAATATTTTATAGCATTTGAATGATCATCGCAATTGTAAAGATGTTTTCCATGATCTTCGACATGGCCCGTTAGCTCAGTTGGTTAGAGCGTCGTGCTAATAACGCGAAGGTCGTGGGTTCGATCCCCTCACGGGCCAAAATCCTTTTGAGCCAAACTTTTATTATATTGCATCAAATTGTATACGAATATTTTATAGCATTTGAATGATCATCGCAATTGTAAAGATGTTTTCCATGATCATCGACATGGCCCGTTAGCTCAGTTGGTTAGAGCGTCGTGCTAATAACGCGAAGGTCATGGGTTCGATCCCCTCACGGGCCAAAAAACGTTTGTGCCAAACTTTTATTATATTGCATCAAATTGTATACGAATATTTTATAGCATTTGAATGATCATCGCAATTGTAAAGATGTTTTCCATGATCGTCGACATAGCCCGTTAGCTCAGTTGGTTAGAGCGTCGTGCTAATAACGCGAAGGTCGTGGGTTCGATACCCTCACGGGCCAAAATCCTTTTGAGCCAAACTTTTATTATATTGCATCAAATTGTATACGAATATTTTATAGCATTTGAATGATCATCGCAATTGTAAAGATGTTTTCCATGATCATCGACATGGCCCGTTAGCTCAGTTGGTTAGAGCGTCGTGCTAATAACGCGAAGGTCGTGGGTTCGATCCCCTCACGGGCCAAAATCCTTTTGAGCCAAACTTTTATTATATTGCATCAAATTGTATACGAATATTTTATAGCATTTGAATGATCATCGCAATTGTAAAGATGTTTTCCATGATCATCGACATGGCCCGTTAGCTCAGTTGGTTAGAGCGTCGTGCTAATAACGCGAAGGTCGTGGGTTCGATCCCCTCACGGGCCTAAATCCTTTTGAGCCAAACTTTTATTATATTGCATCAAATTGTATACGAATATTTTATAGCATTTGAATGATCATCGCAATTGTAAAGATGTTTTCCATGATCATCGACATGGCCCGTTAGCTCAGTTGGTTAGAGCGTCGTGCTAATAACGCGAAGGTCGTGGGTTCGATCCCCTCACGGGCCAAAATCCTTTTGAGCCAAACTTTTATTATATTGCATCAAATTGTATACGAATATTTTATAGCATTTGAATGATCATCGCAATTGTAAAGATGTTTTCCATGATCATCGACATGGCCCGTTAGCTCAGTTGGTTAGAGCGTCGTGCTAATAACGCGAAGGTCGTGGGTTCGATCCCCTCACGGGCCAAAATCCTTTTGAGCCAAACTTTTATTATATTGCATCAAATTGTATACGAATATTTTATAGCATTTGAATGATCATCGCAATTGTAAAGATGTTTTCCCTGATCATCGACATGGCCCGTTAGCTCAGTTGGTTAGAGCGTCGTGCTAATAACGCGAAGGTCGTGGGTTCGATCCCCTCATGGGCCAAAATCCTTTTGAGCCAAACTTTTATTACATTGCATCAAATTGTATACGAATATTTTATAGCATTTGAATGATCATCGCAATTGTAAAGATGTTTTCCCTGATCATCGACATGGCCCGTTAGCTCAGTTGGTTAGAGCGTCGTGCTAATAACGCGAAGGTCGTGGGTTCGATCCCCTCACGGGCCAACGGTCTTTTTGAGCCAAACTTTTATTATATTGCATCAAATTTTATACGAATATTTTATAGCATTTGAATGATAATCGCAATTGTAAAGATGTTTTCCATGATCTTCGACATGGCCCATTAGCTCAGTTGGTTCGAGCGTCGTGCTAATAACGCGAAGTTCGTGGGTTGGATTCCCTCACGGGCCAAAAGTAGCAGTGTGCACCAGCCAATACCCAGTGTGCCCCACCCAATACCCTGTGTGCCCCACCCAATACCCAGTGTGCTAATGACACAAGGTTCGTTGAGTCGATTCCCTTACTGGCGAAGAAAAATAATAAAGGAAATAGTGCTGCTTGTTTAATATAGCTATTATATTATTCGCTTTATGCTATAAAATAATCACAAGTAATACGAAGCAATGTGATAAATTTTTGTGCAAAAAGGTCCTTGGCCCCTGAGCTTTTGTGCTAGCATATTAAAATAAATGATTTAATATTTTACACGAAAGTTAATTTGTGCATAAACTTATGTCATGTACTCAATGAGTGAAAATTTTACGGAACTTTTTACATAACCCTTTTTTTGGTGCTAGAGATGAAGTACTTTCCATTTTATACTTTCAGTTTTTTCACTATCCTAATAAGTAACTCTCAATTACTATTTTATTACTATAAGAGAGAAGAGTACTATTCAATGAATATTTGTACTCATGGTACAATGATTCATTGGCAGATCCCGGAGATGGCATGGGGGCACGTGTCCCAGAAGGGTGAAAGTTCTCTAAATAAAATGACATGTGAAGAGAACTTAATAAATCGGAATTTTGAAGCTGCGAAATGGTTAAATGTGTAGTTTTATGGCTAAAAATAGCATTTTCCTTCAATGTTTTTGAAGGGGGATAGACTCCTCATCCTCGTGTCCATATTAGCACCAAATCGTCTTTTCAATTTATCTTTTAAAATGAATGAAAACAGTACGTTATCTTCTAAACGTATGTGCAGGAATTTTTATCTCATTCAAATTTCACTTGTCAATCGGCCTATCTCAGAAACGGCACCAGATGTTAAGAAATAGATTTTTACGTCGCTTTTGGTTATTGATGGTGTACTTGATTGCAAGGATCTGAATAAACGAATTCAATGGATTCAAATGAAAGAACGGCGCTACACCAAAATAGGTACGGCTATGTATTTTACAGTTTACCTTTTATATTTTGAAGTAACTTTTCATGAATATAATAAATTCTCCATTCGAAAATAAAAGTAATGCAATAATTTAACCTACAAAGATTTTAACTATAGTGTAGAGGAGGTAAAAGGGCGCGCTTTCGAGGTTTTTTCTAAAAAGGCGAGAATTGATTTTTCAATGTGCAGTATTTATAGCCTGGATAGTTGGTAAAATTTTCTCTGATAGAAATCGCAATAGGAATAATATTCTAAGAGAAATCGTGATATTTATGAAACAACTTTTTTACTCCATGTGATGGGGTAAAAGTTAACCGCGTTTTAAACTTTTGAATGACACAGAAACGGGCTAAAAAAATACATGAATGAATATATCAAATTCATATTTTGTTATGAATGAATAAGAGTTGATCGACTAAATCATAAATTCACAAAAAAAAATTCGCGAATCTAATCTCAATTTATTGAAAAGTTACGGGAAAATAGGTTTTAATTCTGGTATTTCTTATAACAATTTTATAAGTGTTGCTATACGTTTTGTACACATGGTGCCCCGTTTAGGTTTAAATGAACGCAAAACAATTATTATTTCACGAGGAAATTCTTATTTCTTTCAGATACTGTTATTTTGTAACTTTTGCAGTCTAAATTTACTCTTGGTTAACTCGTGTTTGCTATTTATTTACAGATTGCAAACACCGTGTCCTATCACAACTGATCTTGAAAAGAAGCTATTAATTATTATTTTTATATTGGTAATCATTGGAATTGGTTTATCTATTGTGACAGTTTCCTACGCTAGAAGTAAGTGTTCTCTTTTGGAACACATTTATATATTTTGTTTATTTATATCCCCAAGACTTATTCTATGATGCTCTAGAAAGGAAAGCCACTCTTTTATAAGTTATGGAATGCTTATTAGGTACTTGTTGATCTTATATTATTATTAGGCTTATGGGGAGCATTTTTAGGTGGGATTTGCATTTTGATGAAATTTATGTAAAAAAATTTGTGGATAATTTTGAAAAATTACTGTACTACTACTTGTAGGATTCTAACGCCTTTACATATTTCTTATAGATCAAAGGGCCTATCTCTGAATACTTCGCCCCCAAATTGGAAGGGGTGAAACATAATGTTTACCTCTTCACCTTAAAAACTTAGGAGCAAGCCCCTACCTCCCTCTGTTGGCACGTCGGTGCACCAGTCTTTAGAAAAATGATACTTTCTAATTAATTTATTTTCTACCGAAAATATGTGAAAAATGTTTGAAACACAATATAGTAAATATATTAATAACTTTTCCATTTAACTGCCTTTTCCATTCTACCATTCCATTTTTGTCCTTTCATATTCCTTTTTCTTGAGGAAAATGGATAAGAAATTCGTCGTAGTAAATCATGACATGTGAATAACATGAACGCAGGAAGAATAATCCGAGCCTTGGCGCTCTTTTATTATATCAGAAAATTAAGTATTTTTATTAGATAAAATTGTGTAATGGGATCCTCTTTTAGGTAAATCAAGGATAAATTCTACATCGAATTTGTGCTACACGGAACAGTGCATCTCAACAGGTATCATTGTCTATTTTGTCATTGAAATTTATCAAAGTATCGAAAAAAACCCTTAAATATTGATTAAATAAAAAACGTTACCGACATCCTGTTTTCTAACTTCTTACTCTTCTCAAATATATTATTTATTCACAGCTGCCAATTTGCTTCGTTCCCTTGATTTCACTAGAGATCCTTGTGAAGACTTTTATTCCTTCTCTTGTGGAAAATGGATAAGGAATGCTCTTCTTGTGGGAGAAATAACTACTCAATTTACAAAATTGAATTCCCTTATCACTTTAAGGGTAAAAGGTTGGTAGATAATTAAAATTATTAATAATGCCTGATTTATCACTTTGCCCGTAACAGATACATATATAGTAATTAAATTGATTTATTACAATTTAATTTTAAAAAATATTCTATAAAGGTTTTTTTTTTCAATACTTTTCATACTTATACTCCTATGATCTCATATTAGTATCTCTTGATTAAGTGCTTAATCTTAATTCAAAATTCCATTATTTTTTTAGAATTATTATCCTTTTCGAATCCCAATTTGGCGGAGCATGAATTAAAAGTTCGAAGATTCTTCAATGCATGCATGGATACAAGTTGGTATTTCCAATACATTCTTCCAGTTGGAATAAATTAAACGTTGTATGGGAAATCATGTTCATTATACAAACTTTAAAACATGGATATTAAACAATCCAAACAAATTTGTAATCGCATTGCAAGTTGTAATCGCAAACATAATCTCGTTCCCAATGTGCAGACATGGGCAAACTTTTTAAGGGGAAGGCCAGATAAAATAAAAACTATATCTAGGCGGGCCGAAAACAAAAAATTAAACAAAAAAATTTTTTATAAGTGATAATTTTTAAGTTGATTTTTTCATTACACACAACTTATATTTCAATGGGTAAAACTTAGAAAAAAGTTACAAAAAATGACCTAATAAAAAGGATAACAAAGTGATGCAGTATAACAAAGTCAATAACAGGATGAAACAGTTTTATTTAGTTCTATAATCTACCGAATAGTATCTATAAAACTTATATCAACTTTTGGAAGATTTCATTTGCCTCACGAGGTTGTTATAGACCCTTTTTAGAAGCCCCGATACAAATTAATTGAAAACTTTAAGATCCCCTTTGTTATTTACCTCTATGTTAAAACTACTCTGTGGTTAAAACCATCTTATTTCTATTAATTATTCAACTTAAATTTGCTTAATCTTCATTTCAAAGCCACTCGTTTCAAAAGCGACTCAAAAGTAATACTAAAAGATCTTAAAGAGTTCGGTGGATTGCCTTTGATTGAAGAGAACTGGGATCCTGCAAAGTTCAACTGGAGCGATTTGATGATCAAATTCCATGAAGCTGGATATCCCATTGGTGTTCTTTTGCACATTGAAGTCGACCAAGACATGAAAAATACCAGAGAGTCATTGATAATGGTAAATAAAATTCAGAGATAATTAAGACTAATCAGATAAATACCTGAAAGCTAATTAGTAATTCAGAGTGCCGCATTCGAAAATATGTCAGTTCATTTCATTTTTTGTAAAAAAACTTTTCATTATGCTTAATAATTTTTATACGTATATCTCCATTTGAAATGTTCAGGTAGCAGGTAGCTCATCATAATGTGTTAGAATTCCGAAGTTTTCTTTAATTCTGTACTTGATAATAAACACTCTATTTTTTTAAATTTAACGAAATCCTTCTCAAAACTTTCTTTTCCCTATAGTATCACACAGTATTAGAAGACATTAAATCGTCAATTTATATCCGTAAATATTGCTAGGCTATATCGGTAAATATTGTGTTTTAATAGGGCAATGAAATGGTTTTACACTCGAAAATAACTAGGGAGCTTTCTAGTACTTTCTTTTTCATATAGCTTGCCAAATCAGAATCGCTGAAAAGTAGAAAATTAAATGCTGATATTTTATTTTTCAGGTTAATCAACCATCATTAGGCTTAAGTGAGAAAGGATACTACCTTATAGAAAATAGAACTTTCAAAAGGTACAAACAACTTATTTTAGAGATAGCTATCCATTTGAATCCTAAATTAAACTTGGAAAAGGCTACCGATGCTGTCGATAGAGCCTTGAAAATAGAAAAGATATTAGCAAAAGTATGTTCCCAATATTTTTTAAAACCAAATATTTTTCAGATATTTTTTGTGAAAACTGATTTATGAATCAAATTTTAATTTGTAGGCAACTGTTGATAAAATTGATGCAAAACGACTTGATGATTATTATAACATCGTAACTCTCAATGAAATAGAGAAGATGGCACCGATGGTAACACTTTTTTAATAACTTATAAATGTTCTATATTATGTACGTTCACTCAAACGAATCACGGAACGGTCAAAGGACTTATTTTCTATTTTTTATATTACTGTTTTTATTTATCCGTACTGTTTATTTACTGTATTTGTAATCCGTTCATATAAAGAAGGCAGTCGCTGTAGTTACTAAGTCACTTACGGCCATATTCGTAGCCATCAGCGTCAGTGTTAAATCCTAGATCAAAGAAGGATTCCACCAATCAGAGTCAGCGAAAAGCTAATTTTCCTTTCTTTAAATGTTGGTTAACACTGACTCTGATGGCTGTGAATATGGTTGTTAGTATCGTGCCTGGAGTAGAATGGGCTTTCTTTGGAATGTACGGAAATAATCTTTGAAGATTTGAAATTGTACTATATCTTCGCAACGCAAAGGCCAGATTATAGGTGCGATTGGAAGACGGAGGTATGTAGGTATGTGACATTCAAGAAAAGTTAGTTATTGTAGTGAATGAAAAGGATAATTACCTACATTTTATCACAGATAACATCCCTCTAAAGTCATAAACCGAGATATCAGTAGCTACAAACAAAATAATCTTTGTAGCCAAATATCTCAAAATAAGCTTTTTGTTCCATTACCCTTCTTCCAGCACTCACCTCTTAAATTTAAATGCAGTAAAAAGGCCAACTGAAACCATTATTATAGTTCGGGATTATACTTTGGAATTGTATGACTTTCCGATTGGTTTATCATCGACATCGAAGCAAGTTGCAGTACACTAGGTCGCTACAAGATTGTACTCAGTGACAATCATAGACGTCATGTTAAATAGGTAGTGTTTTTGCATCGGTACGAGCGAAACCAATCGTATTTAAAAGGCATATATGAGCGATGTCTGTCGGGTTTTAAGTGAGGGATTTTCATAAGATTTTTTGGTGGGGATATAGCTGCACACATTATTATCTTGATAAAATTGACTGAAAGTATCATGTAGAAGTATTTCATCTCCCAAAGGTGAGCTGTACGATTTCAGTGCATTTTTAAACCTAAAAATGTAGAATAAATGCGCTAGTAAATAAATAAGAGTTCTCATTTTAGATACCTTGGCGATATCTTTTATCAAAGCTTCTTCCGAAGAACATTACACTGTCAGACGACGAGCGAATGATGGTGACTGTCCCTACGTATTTAGAAGTCCTGGCGTCGGTCCTAGAAGAAGTGGAGGGTGAAAGTCGTGAAGACAGCCTCAGTAGGGCTGATCTGGCCAACTATATGTTGCTCCGTGCAGTGGTGTTCGCTGCAGAGCACGTGGGCCGGGACCAGTTGGTGTTGTTGGAAGAGAAGAGGGGACTCAAGAAGGGAGAGTTGTGGCAAAGTTGTGTGGCGCAAGCGATGGAAGTGTTCCACATGTCACTCACCGCTTCGTATGCAGAGCGGTATGTGGATGCTGAAACTAAAAATCTGGTGAGTTAGCTACTGTAGTAGAGATCTTAGAAACTTCAAAAGACACGAGGTAACTACAGGTTGTTTTATCAAGTCGGTCCGAGCTCTTCACAAGAGATATTTTTAACTCCTCTGAGAGAGTATTTCACTCCTTGAAAATGGGAAATACTTTTTAAAGAACTAGCCAGGAGTATTTTCACTCTTTGAATTTTTCGCAAAGGTTTAGCTTAAAAATGCACCGCATGCCCCACCGAAATCAACAAATATTTTTTTTTTCTCAAAACACCAACTGATCTCAACGGAGACATTTTCGCCCGACTTCTGGCCAAAGCCAACTGCAAAAAGCCAAGGCACCTTAATTATCATACTTTTTAATTATTTTTTCATACAGCCATAGTATTTTTTCCCATTTATTGTTCTGATGCTTAGGGAGTTGTGGTTTTCGTGTCTCTGTATATGTAGTTCATGCTATTTCCGTATTTCACTCCTCATATTTCAATTTCACTCCTCCTAAAAAAGTCAAGGAGTGTTTTTACTCCTCCAAAAAAATCCTAGGAATAACACTGCTCTTCACAAATGACAGCTAGATTCTTCGCGTGGAATACTTAAAACATGCGCGAAGAACTATACCTCAACCACGGCTTACTAGATACTTATACAGGCTAGTCGAGTTTTAAACAATGAAAACCATTTGACAATACTTTTCCCGCTTGGAGCGCTACAAGACCTACCTATATCACCCACCGCCTTCAACACTGTGGATATGCTTTGCCAGTTGGTCCAGTATTGCCATCTGGATTTGCAATGATTTCCGTACTCGACTAGCCTGTATAAGTATCTAGTAAGCCGTGCCTCAACGATCCACAGTTTTCACGAATGTTGCTACAGAAAGGGGTACGATGTCACATCTGGTTGAGGTTTATGGAAAACGTGAAAAAAAGTTGTTTGGATATGTTACACTAAAATGTTTTGAAAAATCCATTACGCATGCATGAGCGCATCGGAGAATGAAATAGTTAAGATTTTATCGGATATGACGTCACATAGTCATCGTAGAGGAATAGTTCTTTGGGCATTTTTTATGAACTCCACGCAAGGAATCCGGCTGTGCAAGAGTTTGGGCGGACTTCTTGAAACACCATGTAGAGTAATACCTTCTAAATATCCATGTAGAGTAATACCTTCTAAATATCCATGTAGAGTAATACCTTCTAAATATCCATGTAGAGTAATACCTTCATTGTGTAAAATAAGTTTTCAGCAAGCTTTAAAAATTACTGTGGAAAAAAGCTGATGTCAAAAGGGCCGCTCGGAAACGTGGGAAATACTAGGGTGTAAAAACAAAACAAAAACTAGAACACAATGTCTTTCAAAGCGGAATGATTTTAAACTTTTTAAACAAGGCACGCGTGACGTCACCAGTTGTTTCAGCTCAGACTGAAAAGAAGCAGTTTTAATTGAAAATAACTTAAAAGCGAGCAGGGGGTGGTAGCTCCCTAGTATGCAAAAAGTTAATTTCATAAAATTTTAATACTATTTTATATAAGCTTAAAATTTTGGTCTGGTATTTTTACTAGCTTGAAATGATGTTTCAAGATATTCAAGTATCTCTGATGGATAGCATTAAGGAAGCAAGCTGGTTAGATCAAGAAACAAAGGAAAAAGCTCTAGTAAAAGTAAGATAGTTTTCTTCAACATATGCTAACATTTAAGTATTTTAAAAAGTTTTTTTCAAACTTTATAGTTTCTAAATAAAATGAACATAAGTAGTTTTACATATGTTTAGAGTACAGAAAAAGCACTAGGTCATTCACTTTTGCCTTTCAGTGTGCAAAATGTTACTCCATTGCAAAATACCAATTCCATTATTATTCAAAGCTAAAATTGACTAATCATATTCCCACATTTAAAGTGACATTTTTTTTTATTAATTAAACTTTATTAATTAAATGCAAGCAAACGAGACAAAAAACTTGAAAAATATCCCAAAACAATGGAAAGCAAAAGAATAACCCTTTTCAAATCTCTGGTGCTAAAAAAAACCTGTGTGTTTGTGCAGTATAGAGAAGATGGTATCGGACTAGGAATTTTACTGAAAAAATGGAATAGAAACATGCTTACGTTGTTAGAAACTCAAATAAAGCTTCAAAGTCTTATTCACACCATTAATTAAGAATATTCTCGAGCTTAAAATCTATATTAATGTTTACAACACACCTTAACACAAAAGATATATGTTACGGCCAAAGCCTGAAATCGGCCACTTCGCGTATTGGCCGGCCAAACTTCTCGGCCACTTCGCGAACTGGCCGGTCAATACGCGAAGTGGCCGGACTTCGGACTTGGGCCGTAACATATATATAATTGAAAGATTCCTAGCCTAAACTTTATTGAATAAGTGGTCTAACCCGGCGGTCTCTCAATGAGACTCAAATATCTAAAACTGAGTTATAAGTATAACTCCATTTAAACTTTCAAAATTTTCTGTGGGGGACCCCGACACCCCTCTTTTGTGTTAGGAATTCAAAAAAATCTCAAAATTTTTGTTTTAAGTAGGTACAACAGTAAGTATCAACTCCTATCTATGATGGTTTTAAAAAACTGCATTTAATTTTAACTTACATACAAGGGGACAGGGGAAGGGCCGTAACCTAAGAGGGGTTGGGAGTTCAGCCATCAATTGTTTTTTTTTTCCTTGAAAATTCTCCAAATTACATGGAGAAATCCTCTTTGGGTGAAACACAAAGGATCTCAAAATGAGTTAATATAACACTTTAAAGGGTCAAATTTCAAAACATTTTCTGGGGGAAAAATAGTAGAACATTACATTCAAAGAAAAATATTTTTCCCAAAGAAGTAGCATTAAAATTTAGGAACAGGAAACATTTTTCGCCTCCAATTCCTAGCCGCGGTGTAAAGTTGGCTCTATTACACAAAGAGTACTCTAAAGGAAAAGAGGGTTTTACAGGAGCAATATCAGCTAAAGTTGGCTTTTTTGTATACTATGACATAAAAAGGAAAACGTCGCTTTACATCGTTTAGGTGCAGAAAGCTCGCTCAACAATGGCTTATCGAGAAGAGATGCTCAATGAAGAAAGAATGAATGATTACTACAGTCCGGTAAGCAGGCCCGTATTTGTGGTTTTTGTTGCCCTCTGTACAATTTCCTTGCTGCCCCATTACTTCAACTTTCCTTCCTAAAGAAAAAGGATTTTCCCCTTATTCTTATCAAAATTCAAACTGCTGGAAGATACAAAATTTTCCGTACACTCAAACTCTGTTTCAAATTTGAAAAAGTTATTTTATTATTTTACTTCATTTTCGGTTTTTAAATTTCTCGAAATGATAATGTATGATTTCCCATGGAAAAGCTGTTGGCTCCTTTGGAGAATTAAAGCAATATCTTTCCTTTTCCTTTTTTTTGTGTGATGCTTTCATGTCTGTTTCTGTGAATTTGTATTGATTTTTGGTTAATAAATTTGAATTTGAACTTGAAAGTAATTATAATAAACTGTAAATGCAAAAAAAATTTCAAAACCATACTCTAATAAACAACTTGAAAGGTTACTTATTTGGATTAAGAAAATGAACCACTTGTGTGTCCTCCTAGAAACCGAATATACGTAATTATGCAATTGATCATAAGTAAAATTATGAAACTTATCGCAAATGCACAATGTGGATTTTTTGGACTTGCTGTAAATTTACTACTGCCTTTTGAAAAATTTCCAAAATGGTGCTTCCACCAGAGTGGTTCTGGTCTATTTTGGATTCAGCAGGTTTTAAACTATACCTCCAGTGATTTTATCACAATCTAAACAATTCTTCCCTTTAACGGCCCTACTATAAGAGAAAACTTCTCAAACGAAAAGCATAAAAACGCAGTTGGAATATAATGTTCATTTGATCAATTACTTTTTTTTTAATTTTTTGGTCAGTATTTTTAATTCGATTATAAAAATAACCAACAACATACAATTTTATAACCATTTCATTTATTCCAGGTGAAAATTGGTGAAGACCATTTTGAAAATGTGAAAAACATTTATAGTTTCAAAATGTGGGAAAAAATGCAAGGCTTACATAGCAAGAGATTAAGATTCAGGTGAAGAATTTAATAGATTTAAATTTGATAAGAAAATAATTCAATAAAATTGTCAAAAAAATTAAATTATATTTTTATGATAAAACAAAATATACTTACCCCCAGCCCCACTTAAAAACATCCTTGCCCCCTCCAAACAAAAACTGAAATGACGCCCCTGATAAGCGGAGATGTCCCAATTAAGCGGAATGTTGAAATAGTAGCGCTCCGGTACTTCTTTGGTTAGAATTTAAGCCCTGCTTACAAACATTTTGAACCTAAACGTTATGATAACTAGTGCATAAAAATAAAATGCTAAAACGTATTTTCAGTTGTATTTTAAAGAAGTATTCACCATCATAGACTAAATTTCTATTAATAGACGAGTTCAACCGTAACTACATTTTACTTTGATTGAAAATCTCTGGCATATACTTCTGGTGCACTCCATAATATTACTTACTCTCAAATCAAAAGGAAGTGTTCAAGGCATATTCCTGTCATTGCACAGTTGAATTTGTCTAATTGAAATTGTAATTAAGTAAAAAAATAGTTTTTTTGAGGCCTGTAACTGTTTTTCCAAATTTTAATAGGTGGTCTGATACAAGAAGTTTATTGAGAGCCAATGCATTTTACCTTCCCACTAAAAATTCTATAAGTGAGTACATGTTTTCAAAATATTTTTCATTACCTGATAAAATATTTAACACATTTTAAAAATTTTTTGATGGTGCATGCATTTTTAAGACCTATTTAAAAGTTGAAAAAACAAAATATATCTTTTAAAACTATTTTATTGAGGCGCTTTTGTTATATACAACATAGTAAGGAGTAAGGAGTTTTGAATAGCAAATTAATTCAAAACATTGTAGCATAAAATTAATTATTTTTTGTGTCTCCTTTAGTTTTACCCATTGCACTGCTTCATGAAAGCATGTTTTCATCAGGAAGGCCAAAGTAAACTATGTTATCTTTTCATCTATTTTTATAGTATTTAATGAATATATATAATATGTATAAACTATATTAAATCAAGCAGCACTATTTCCTATATTATTTTTCAGTTACATCAACTATGGCAGTTTGGGAACTGTATTAGCTCACGAATACACTCATGCTTTTGACAGTACAGGTATTGATTCTTCTTAATTTTATGGCTAAAATGTTATTGTTTTAAATGCAAAGATATTTAATAAACATAATAAAGCTTTAATTTAATTAGCTTTTTTATTTCAATTATTTTAAAATTATCTTAAGAAATTTTAGGACCATGTTCCTGAAAACATTTGTATTTTTATGGCTTATTATTGAACAGGATTTTAAATGAAATCTGAGAAAAATCTTATTAAGACCAATGGTTTTATATGGGACCTATGCCCACAATAAACTTGTTTGAATATAATAAGATTTGATAATCTATAAACGAATTCATTATTGCACTGCTACATGCTATTACTTGGCTCTTCCTGACTTAGATGAACATTCAATAGACCTGTGCATTTCAGTAAAATATCAAGTTTTTATATTTGTGTATGCAAGGAAATTTTTTTCAAAGTTTATTAAAATTATTTCAAAGTTTTCTAATGAAAAGAAAAGTAATGCTTAAGATGTGGTTTATTCCAGGAAGCTTATATGACGCAGAAGGTAATTTTGAAATGTGGTGGACCAACAACAGTTGGACTCAATTCAAGAGAAAGACAGAATGCTACATCCAGCAGTATGACAAATACTATGAACCTTCAGTGCAATCTCATGTAAGCTACTTAAAGAATGGATTGATACAGAAATAACAAAAAAAATTGTTGCTTAAAAATAAATCACACTATTTCCAGACATAAGGAAAATATTTACTTTAAACTCAAAGGCTTTCACAACCGGAGTTAATGGGATAAAATCAGTCCGTAGTCGATAGTTAAAATTAAAGAAACCATACATTTTGTCTTACAGCTGAGATAGACATCTTCAGTGTTGTGTTGCTGTACCGAGTTGAGTGATTGATCGGAAAATTCCACTATCAACAATGCCAGATAGCACTGCAGGCAAGGGAATACTTGGTTCCAATTGGCCTGTAGTGGAGTTATGAATTGTGATTGAGTTATTGTGTCATTTGTTTGTTGACCCTCTCCTTTCCTCTCTGAATCAATAGCATATGGTTTTCAGTTTTAAAGAAAACTGGTCCCAGCAAACTGCTCACTAGATGTCAACAAACAAATGACACAATAACATTACATACCTCCCTCCACCACAAAGAGTTTATACTGCCAGATGGTGCTCCAAACACCATCTGACGATATAGTGACACTTCCTGATCAATCACATAACATTTGACCACGTACGACATCACAACACTGGTTTCTTTAATTTTAACCATCGACCACGGCCTATCAGTTCAGACAGATTTTATTCCAAAATATTTGCAAGTACACAAAATGGTATAGATTTTGAAATTTTTTCAGGTAAATGGAACTAATACACTTAGTGAAAACATAGCAGATAATGGAGGAGTGAAATCTGCCTATGCTGTAAGTACGCATTGAAGAGATTAATAACTGTATATTTAAAGTTTTCCTAAGCATAAATAAATGCTACTTTAAAATTTCAGGCCTATCAAAAGTTACTCCAAAGAATAGGGAGTGAGCAAAAATTACCAGGATTGAATTTTTCAGAAAAACAAATGTTCTGGATAGCTTATGCTTCAGTAAGTAGACATCAATTTTGGTGAATCCAACACATTGTTTGTATGTAACTATCCATCCATAAAAGAGAAAAACTTCAAGACTGCAATAACAATTTATGTAGAAATTATTTTCATGTTATTTTAGGTTTGGTGTCGAAAACAAAGTAAACAAAACCTTCTTTACACAATAGAAAATACTGTACATGCCCCAGCTAAATACAGGTGATATTTTTAAGTTTACTTTTGAAAAATATGTGCAAGAGAAAAATAATTTTAAAATTTTAAGGTAAAAAAGGATTTTTAAATCTTTTTAAAAGAAAATCAGATAAGACAATGTGAGCATTAAGAACATCAAATTTAAATAAAATTTTTAAAACATAACTGTACCATACAAAAATATTAAATTCTATTTTTTCAATCTTGAAAAACTCTTTTTTAAAATAAATACTTTTACTCTTTCAGAATTTTAGGAACTTTGTCAAACATCAAAGAATTTTCTGAGGATTTCAAATGCAAAGAAAAAACACAGTACAACCCAGAAAAAAAGTGTACATTATGGAAATGAAAACAATCATTTTTAAAAGTACTTTTATTATATTATACGCAAATAAATACACTATCACATACCATTTGGCATTGCTTGTTTACCTACATCTGATGAAAAATCTATAAAAGAATAGAACAAAAAGTTCACTAACATTTTCAGCAATTTGCTCAATAGTATTTTATAAGTTATCAACACTGAAAGTTTTTTTTTTAAAAAATGGCTAATTTAACACTTTAAACATTTGTGTTTCATGGTAAAATTAAACAAACTCATCAATAGTATATCCTAATTAATTTTTAAAACAATCAACAAAATCGTTTAAACCCATACAAACCCAGTTTTATAAAACATTCACATATAATGTCGGCGCATGATTTCACAATGCACATCATGACCTCCATAAATCTATTACTTAAATTATTTCAAAATTGCATGCATCAAATCAATAAAATGTATACCTTTTTTATTATATTGAATGTCTGCTAAGTACAAGCCAGAAGCTGATGGAAGAAAACAGTGGTTCCACTTATCTGGACCTGGTTTTTCCAGCATAGATTTCACATCAGCCAGAGATAAACACCCAAATCCAACTGATAAAGCAGTTCCAACTAATTTCCTAACCTAAAATCACATGGATCTAAGAATATATTCTGTATCAAGTATCAAAATTCTATGAAAGAAAGAAACAAAAACGGTGAAGTAAAAATTTAAAAGCTGAAACTAGGTGATGGGGTGGAGGGTGTGATTCTGAAATGTGACTACTTATGAGAAAGGATACAATGGTCTCAAAAAAGGATATAAATAAAATAAAAGGGACTTAAATCCTTGTAACTTAGTTGGAAACTGAAAAATATTACAGGTTTATGAAAACAGAATTAATTGAATTAGAGATTTAAAAGAATTATATAAAAATCCAATATGTGTGTAAAACAAACCTGGTGGTATAAAAATGATTGAGATTTTATATAAAACTCCCACATAGAAATATTTGAATATCGAGGATCCTTTAAGTTATGATTATTATTTGTTTCATAAAATGTAAATTCTTCAACGACTCTTCTAGTATTTTTCCAAGGCTCTCTAAGGATACCTTTTGTAAATGTATTAAAATCATGTTCACCACAAAACATTTCTATAGTTCTTTTCACCATATTTATGTCCAAATCAGATCTAAAAAAAGAATTGAATACATTAAACATATGTACATTCCCTCACATTTATTCACTGTAACTTAAAGTCCTCGAAAATATTTTTTAAGCTTTTGTGAATAGAATACTGGTTAAAAGAATGATTATATAAAGCTAAAATATATATATATATATATAGCTGTTATGAAGAACATTAAAAATCATTACAGGAAAAAGAAAAATTAAAACTAGGAATATTTCATATGTGATTACTCTGAGAATAAATTGACTGAAAATATTAAAAAAAAAATTCTAGGGCATCTCAATTTTATTTTATTTCAAGTAGAGTGGGTCCATTGGCTTCTACTTCCAGAGATCCAATGACAAAACAAAAGCCAAATTTCTTAAGTTTAAATATAAACTGCATTTCACATCATTACATCACTATTTTTCCTTTCGATGTCAATTTTACTTATAATTCATAACCAGGCAATGCTAATACAATGCACGCCCTAAACCTTCAAAAAAACCCAAGTGGATATCGAAAAGGAATTTTGAAGCGGAATTTGAATTGCGGATTGGAGAATTTCCGCCAATTGGCGGAGGAATCACACGCATGATATTTGTAAAAAATCAAAACAAGTTTCTTGTAAACTAATGGAATTTTTTTAAAAAATTCATTGTTAATTCAACAATTTTATCATCACACATAAGTTAAATATGAAAGGCTAATAAATACAAATAAATTAAAGACTTACGAAACAGCAAGACACCTATTTAATTCTGAAATGGGTAAAAATTCACTGATGTGATGTTGGAACTGACATTTTGCCTTGAAATCTGGTTTAACAATTGCCAATCTGTAGAAATAACTTCTCATTTTGGCATTGAATCGAGCATGGAAAGTATCAGGAACAACACAAACATTTGAAACTCTGAAACAGAAGTGTTCGTTCATTGATATGGTTTAACCACAGGGAAAAACGCAAAGCATAATAATAGTAAATTGTAACAAATATCCTACTTAAATATTTTAACTTTGCCACCATAAACTTTTGCTGGTATATAAACACTTGGTGGTATATAAGGGGCCATTCATTAATCACGCAAGGATGATTTTGGCAATTTTTGATCCCCATCCCCATGTAAGGGTACGTAAGATTTTTCAAACCCCTCCCCCCTATTCTTACGTAAGATTCCATTTCTTTTTTCAAAATAATAAAATGTTAGAAAAGGACAGTTCATTTT
Organism: Tetragnatha montana; assembly: GCA_963680715.1. NCBI lineage: Eukaryota > Metazoa > Arthropoda > Arachnida > Araneae > Tetragnathidae > Tetragnatha > Tetragnatha montana. The sequence goes on from OY796686.1 coordinate 32,229,472, forward strand.
TATTTTTCAACAGATAAGTAATATTCTTGCTGTCAATTACATATTACCATTATATTATCTCTAGTCTTTGGAATACCATTTATCAGTAGAGATTTAAAAGTAAGTTTTAAATAATCTTAACTTGGAAAATCTTACGTAAGAATGGGTTTGACCCCCCACCCCCAAGTAAGGGTATGAAGAGATTTTTCCTACCCCCTCCCCTTTTGTACCCTTACGTAATTAATGAATGACCCCTAAACACTTCCTATTTTTTTATTATTTATTAACACAGATAAGTGACCATATCATATAATTATATCTGGTCCAAAATTATCTGAAATACAATTTTTTTTGGTACATATTAATTAGGTTAAAAAATCCAACTTACAAAATTTCATGATTATTTTCTTTCAAATATTTATTTACAGAAGAACTTATTAGATAGGGTTGATGAACTTCACTGGGTAATTTATGATGTAGATCTACATGAAATGTATTCATCAATGCATGGACACCTTTATCTGTTCTACTAGCAAAACAAGTGGTAGGTGTGTTAGAAATTTCCAAAGATGACAGTGCACTCTAAAAATATAAATACAATATCTTGAGATAAACTGAATTAGCTTTATATTGTAGAGATCAAAGAAGCATCCAGTAGTTTAAATACTCCATATAATTTGGCATTTGACCTTTAGTTTACTATTTAAAATCTGATATGAAAACTAAACCAAAAATATAATTAATTTAATGATTTATCACTAACTAAACAACCATCACTAATTTTGTTTATTCATTACCAAAAAAAAAAAGTATAGTGAGAAATAATTTTAATCTGATAAAAATTGGAATTTTTACTTTCAATCTTATTTTTTAAATTCCTTTAGAAATAAATTATGATGCCCTACTACTTACTATGTTATGATAAATGTAACACACATAAATAGTCTATACTCGACAGCAACGTTTCTCTAACCCAGTACGTCACAAATGCGTAAGGAGAAATCAGTAAACACAAAGCCTGTTGGGTTGGGAAGGAGTTTCGGTATGCAAATTGTGATTGAAAAGAACTATATATACATGGGTTTAACAAAATAATTGCATTTTTAAATTGACGTCCTTCATTTCACTCAAAATTCAGACGCCGCGATGGGAACTACTTTATTAGTGGTGTCATAGGGTCAACTTAAGTTGCTGTCTAGTATAATGGAATTATGTATGATTGAAATTTAGGTATTTTCATACCTCAACAACATCCTGTATAGTTTCATTTACATAGCCTTTAATCTTTTGTGTACCCCTGTAAGAAAAATTCAAGTTGTTAATTAAGAAGAAAGAACTTTTATTTTTATATTTTCTCTTAAAATTTTCAAATTTTCAAAATTTTGAAGTCGTTTTGGGTACCAAATAAAAGAAAAATTTCCAATTTTTTTAGTTTTTATCTATACATAACAGTGTAATTTAACAAGGTAATTTGGAATTTTTGGCAATATTTCTGTTATTTGGCACCCAACATAGTTTGATGATATTTAATGGGAGAGAACAGAATTTCACCATGTTTTATATGACTGAAGCATAGAAAACTTCATAATTTCAATCGTAAAATTTAATTATTTTTAAATCATAAAATTATAAATGCAGACCAGAGCCGTGTTAAGGGAGGGGCGAAGGGGGCGTCCGCCCCGGGCGCAGTATTCAGGTATTCAAGAGAGGCGCTGAATTTGTGCCCGAATTTTTTTTTTGCAATTTATTATTTTAGTATTTTGCAATTTAAAATTATTTTAGCATTGGACTTCGTAGATTCTTCAATACTTTCCAACGGAACCACGATGAACGTGTTCAGGGGGCGCCAAATTTTTGCCCAAACATTTTTTTGCGAATCTATCTAAGAATAATGTAAAGAAATGATATTTGGGAGGGGGCGCAAAAAAGCCAGGGGGGCGCCAAAAAAGCCATCCGCCCCGGGCGCGATTTTTCCACAACACGGCCCTGATGCAGACCTAAACACAAAGACATGAACCAGAGAATATATATCTAAAAACGAAGATTTTTAAAAAAAATTAGGTTGGTATACTGACACATTTTATCAAAGTATAAAGTTAATCCTAGTATACATTACACTGTGGATTTAGCAATGTTTGAGGACATGTGTTATATTACTTTTAGCGATTTTGCGGTTCAATTTCGTTAACGGTCCCGCTAAATACCACCATGCTCTTTAGGACATCAAAAATTAGAAATATTGCTAAATAATTTCAAACTCATAGTTTAAAATGTTTAGTTATATCAATTCAGTTTAGTTAGTTATCATTAGTTATTCAGTTTATCATATTCAGGTATTAGTAATCATTAGTGTTCGGCACTAGTTAACTAGAACTAGTTGCAACTAGTAGTTAACTACCGATCAACTACTAGTTAACTAGTAGTTTAACTACTTGTAGTTTAAAGTAGTTCAACTATTAGTTTAACTACTTTTTTAATTAACTACTAGTTAAAACTACTTTCAAATTTTCAACTACTTCAAAAAAAATTTTATTTAAAATTTAAAAAGATATTTAAAACTTTTATCAAAAATAGAGTACTCAAATACCATAACCAGAAATAAAGACCAATTTTGCTCGAAGTATAAACGTTTTTTGTGTTATTGATAAGAAAAATATATTGGAATTTTGCCAAAAAGTAGGTTATGAAATAAAATAGACTAGTAAACTAGTAGTTAACTACTTTGGGAAATATTTAACAACTAGTTGCAACTAGTCCCAGGAAAAAATAGTTAACTACTAGTTACAACTATAATTTCTCAGACTAGTTAGTAGTTGGTAGTTAACTATTTTTTTACCACTAGTTGCCGAACACTAGTAATCATAAATATTTGACGATTTTTCAGTACATGGCGTTCAAAAGAGTTTGGCGATATCTAGCGGGACCATTAACGGAATTGAATTGATTTTGCCTTAGCATTTTGGAATTCATGGTGTTATTTCCGACACTTCAAAATAACGTTAAGCGTGTAAAATATACTAGGAATTTACCAAGATTTTAATGAATTTTTTTAAACTGAATAACTTTAAATCATACAAAATATATCAGTAATTTCCCTTGCACACCTGTATTTTGTTCCAATATAGCTTATGCGGAAAAAATATCGTACCATCCTAAAATTTGATTAAAATTGTTACAATTTTAAAAAAGGCATTTATTTTTTATTTAAGGTGTTGATCACAACAAATTTATAAATTGTGTGCGTTTGTTTACACAAATCCTAAGCCGTACATATTGTTTACTAATTTTGCTTGCTTGATTTGGAATTTAAAAAACTTTTGAGTGTACTTTATATTCTATTGTCAAATTTTGAGTTTTAAAAGCTTTACTGCTAATAAAAACAGCAAAAAAACTAATAATTTTTCAGAAAACAAAGTATTAAATTTGAGGTTTCTAATTTCATTATATTTTTTGTGAAACTGTAACCACGAGAAGATAATGGTAGTTTCATTTTCACTTTAATGAGATCGGCAGAAGTTTTTCAATATAAATCCAATAATTTTAATTTATTATTATCTTTATACCTGATCTTAAATTTACTCCAAGACCTCGTAATCTTTCCTAGTTTCAACTAATGAAACTTAAGTAGAGGTAAGATAATTTATTTCTACCAGAAAGCTTGGTTATTTGTTATTATAATTATGCAAAACCTTCCATGTGGAAAACAACTTTTAAATGAAGTGTAAAATATAATTGTGTGAAGATTTATGTTCCCAGCCTAATATCCCGTAAAAAGCCAAACATTTGTTTGCACTAAAACATCCCATCCCATCTGTCCAAAGCACACAAGTTCCAAGTTATTTATTAGTAATTATTTCATTGTCTAAAAATCTCTCATGAACATTTTAATTAAAGAAAAACAAATCGTTGCAAAACTCGGGGGTGTTAATTCAAAGAAACCAGGGCTGGGCAACATTTTTGTGTTGAAATTTGGTTTTGCCAATGCCATTTATTGGCGAGTAAGCAGTTTAACTTGTATAGAGCTGGGTTGCCAGAATGCACTATTTTATAGCCAGTTTTGGTTTCAGGCCCAATTTCTTTTGATTTATCCAAAATGCATTAATAAAAATAGTTGGGAATTCTCCAGTGTACAGTTGGGGAAATAAAAAACGACTCAGTTGAGATTTCTGACGAACCACTTGGGTTAGGAAGACAAATAAGGTGTCATTTTTCATGTCATGAAGTATTCTTTAAATGGAAAAAATTTAGAGTCCTTAGGGGGTCGTCTTCATATTAAACGAAACACTAACTTTTGTTTTTCCTATGGGGACCCCCAATTATTATGCGTTTTTTTGAAAGAGCATCTCCATAAACCCCAAATACCAAGTTTCATTCACATCGTGCGGTAAATTAAGCTTTTACGTTTTGGGGGTCGTCTCCAGAGTGAGAAGGATTAATTTTCTGTAAACACTATTTTCTAAAAACGGTGGGATAGTAAGACTTTTACTCACCACTTTAATGTTTATTGAAAAGTTTATAAGTAATTTATTGAAATTTTATATCAAATTTGCCTTTTAATTAAAGTTATGGTGATTAAAATAAGGTGACTTTTTCCAGAAAAAGCATTCGCCGGTATGCATTTGGCAGCGGTATACGGTCCCTTAAAGAGTGGGAATTTAGTTTAATTCGTTTTTTTCCAAAACTATTGAATGAAATCAACTGAAATTTTGGTTTTCCACATAAAATTACTACCAGAATCGATTACCATAAAAATATTAAAAGATTTTAAAATTTAATTTTTGGGTCAAAATTAGATGTTAATTTTCTATCTATTAACCATTAAATATCGCTAAAAAAGCATAATTATTTTGTTTGGGGACACAAATTTGATCTAAATTCAAAGTTTCATATTTTCACGCCGAAAACATTTTGACAAATTTCACATTGAATGGTTGACATTTTAAAAATATATTATGCTTTTATTTGGATACTTACATGGATGAAACTTGGTATTTGGGGGTTTATGGGGATGCTCTTTCAGAAAAACGCATAATAATTGAGGGTCCCCATAGGAAAAACAAAAGTTAGTGTTTCGTTTAATATGAAGACGACCCCCTAAGGTCTCGAAATTTTTTACATTTGAAGAATACTTCATGACATGAAAAATGACACCTTATTTGTCTTCCTAACCCAAGTGGTTTGTCAGAAAACTCAACTGAGTCGTTTTTTATTTCCCCAACTGTACAATCCAGTCTAAACTACGGGCCCGTCTTTTTTTTTTTTAGCAGCTAAAAATCTACTCCCTTACTTGTTATAACATCCTCCAATTTGGGTAAAATCTCAAACAAACACAGACGGCAAAACAATAATTTTCAGCAAAATTTGCATTTTTTAAGAAAAATATTTTCTGACAGTTCGGGGAGACCCACCACCCTACCCTTACTTATTATAACACCCTGATTTGGGTTAAATCACAAACAACGTAAAACACAAAAAGTCAGAACAGTATACGTCAGCAATTTTTTGCAACCTCACACTTAGCAGACCTCACAAAAGATACTCTTCTTTCCTTTTCTCAAGGAACCCCAAGTGCCCCTGGGCAATGAACTTTTAATTACCCTTCAGGGCATTCTATAGGTCCTGTCTGAGGTGACAAAACCACCCCCAACCAGTCCGATAAACACCCCTCCCTGGGAAAAGGGAATGTCCTGGGGTTGCTTTAATCTGCAAAGGGATAGACTCGTACGCCACTTCCGTACGCCATATTGCTTTATCCCAAAAATTAAAGTTGCGAGACTCAGAAAGATGTGTCCCCCCAAATATTTTGTTTCAACTACAGCACCGGAATGTACACTGCTTCAGAGTTTTATAAATCTGATGTTGAAGTTCTCTGCAAATGCCAACTAACACTAACTGCTGGACTACTTCCTTTCTCAAGTTCCCCCCTTAACTGATCAATCAAACTTTTCACTAACGGGTACTTGTAAATCTCTCCAATTAGTATCAATTAAAGAACTTGCATAATTTTAGATTTTATTCAATTTTTTTAGACAGAAGAGCTTGAAATTTAACTTAGGATCATGGGTTTTTTAACGCTTTCAGATTTTACCATTAAAATAGTTCAATTTTAAGTGACGGTTTTGTTCTTCCTAGGTTAAAACCTAGATCAAACTGCTTTTGTTAAACTTCTCCATATTTGTTGATAACAACTGCTGGACATAAGAAAGATTACTAAAATTTAAGGTATTTTAAATAATTTCATTTTATTTTTTTTAGATTGTTAAATGTTTTTGTTAGTTGGTTACTAGTGTTTTATGGCTCAAGGACCAGATTACCTAACATTTTTTATTGCTTAAAGAACCAGCAACTCCTAAAAATTGCAAAAATGCCTATTGAAATATACAGTTGTGTTGAAGACAGTAAAATTTGGCATTTAAACCAGCTCAATAGACTTTAACAGGATATCAGAATTGTATCATAAAAGTAAGTATACTAAGTCCTTAAAAATTTGATACAATTTAGATTTTTTACTAAAGATATTTTTCAAATTCCCGGTGCCACCCCTAAGATCAATCTTGGGTCTTGACCCCTGTCCACTAGGAATAGATTGTAGTTAATCAAATTTAATGTTCTGTTTTTCCAAAAGTAGACTAGTTTCAAATTTATAATGCTATAGAAAGTTTAAAAAAAATGGACTTTTATTACTCAATTTTTTGGGTTTGTTTATAGAACTGTTTGGAGACACTTGCTGACCAAGTTGGGTCGCTTTCGTCTTCTTCATCCTTTACTTTTTTAATTTTTTGGGTTTTAGAAAAGTTGTTTACTAACAATCACCAAAAATCAATATACGGCTTTGAGTTGAGATGGTGATCGGAAAATCAAGGAAAAGAGGATTTCGGCACAAGGCGTGGCAGTCGTGGCAAGGCTAAACTGGATCGGTTAACTGTGTTATATATAACACAGTTAACCGATCCAGTTTAGCCTTGGTCGTGGTCGTGGCAAACGGCAAACTATGTGAAAAAGTACTACAACTTCCTACTTCTGGTTTACTACATCACTTCTGGGGTTGGTTTACGTTTTACGCATATTTGCCGATCCTAGAAATGTTGATGTTAAAACATTTTATGAAGTAAATTTTATCTGATTATGCGATTCCAATCTATACATTGGTAAGTTAAGATGTACTTCTCGTTTATGGAACTGTACTTATTGAAATGGGATTGTTTTTAAGTTCGCGTAAGCCTTGTTTACTTACCGATCGTTCGGTCTAATATTTTTTCAGAAAATCAATTGGAATTAATAACTAACCTCCTTTGTTGTCATTATGAGTTCGTCAGTTAGTGATAATTCATTATCAATACATGCGTTTGTTTGTGAGTTTGTGTCAAGTGCCCTTCCTCTCCCATTAAGTGCGATATTTGTTATGACACGTCTTCATTATTCGACAATATAAAACAATCGTTAAATGTTAATTCTTCAAGACAAAGCCTTCTAAAAATTAATATCTGTTGGCTAATATTTTAATGGTTATTCATATTTTTTGTTACTTTATATTCTTTATTTTTTTCAGTTTTTGCTTTTAATTATTTTTCTTGGAGTATTTTGTTAATGTCATGTCAAATATAATTTCCCATAATAATCCCATCCTCCCCTAATGTGCAACCTAAGCTTCTAAAGGCATTTGCTACTTACTTCTCTTTTTACAATGTTTTTATTGGGTCGCTTCAATCTTGTCTGTCTGTTCGGGTGGAATTTAGAAATCAATTTTAAGCTAACTCTCCGATGAGCTAGATACTTGGAAGTTTTGAACAAAGTGCAGATCTGGATGACAATGCAGTATTATCTCTTTGGTTTGGTTAAATTTGCCTTCCCTGAACCTCCAGGGGGACTTAAAGTTTAGAAGTTCAGCTGTAGATCTTTATTGTTAAAAAATAATTGTTGTGCAGTTTGCCTCTTGTTATTAAGATGGCTGTAGAAGTGTTGTTTAAAACATCAGTAAAATGAAAATTTGTAAGAATAAAAGTAACACACAGCAGTGGTCTGTCAAGGGCATATTTACTTCCATTTTAAGGTACCTTCACAAATTCACCATTTGATAAATGGGTAGGTAGTACTTTCTCAAATTCAGTTAGGAAAAAAGGTACCCTTTACAAAATACATTTCTTAAAAGAATGTTAGTAAGCTGTATTCTTCTAATAGTTAAATTTTTAGCGATTCTAGACTAAATTTTCTTTTGTTTTTAATGTTTTAAAAATTACATACATGTTTTTATGCTGATTTTGCTCCTAAATTTTCCCAAATTTACAGAAAATTTCAACAAAATTTCTAAATTTTCACAAAATAGGTACCTCTTAAAAACTCCTATAATTAGGTTAATACTTTAACTTAAAGTCAAGTTTATCATGAACATATATTTTTTAGAATACACTTTTTCATATTTCTAGTGTTTTTAAAAAAATTTCCAAGGCACCTGAATAACTAGAGGCAAAGAGTATATAACTATGATTTTAACAAAATAATACAGCCCTGTGTTACAGTTAAACTTGTTCTGGAAAAGGCATTTTTTAGGATTATTAAAAAGAGAAAAGAATAAATCCCTTGGAAGGATGGAAATCGTTCAGGCCAAATTCGAAACTTCAAAACACAAACAAAACAACTAAAAACCAGAAAAAAAAGGAATGAAATAAAGAAAAATCTTTTTTGGAACAATGTTTTTAAAATATATAGTAAAAAGTAAAATTTTTTGTAACTTTTAAAACTAAAAATGTCGGGCTTATGCAATAATATTTACAGCTACTACTCTTGGCACTTTATTTACCAATCTTTCCACAATAAAAAATAAGGAATGCTAAGAGAATCTGATGAATTAAAAAAATAATGCTTAAGCCCTGCATTTTTCGTTTTACAAAGAGTTACTTAAAATTATTTGATACTTATCAGTCCATTTTAAAACATTGTTTTTAAAAAGTTTTTCTTATTTCATTCATTATTATGTATATTGGTTAGTTACTTATTCACAATAAATAAAATAACCTATATAACTACTAGTATAATTTATCAAATAGTAACTAGTTACTTCTAACTCTGTTCTTTTAACTTCTATAGAAGACATTGTCTATATTTTAAAGCTTAATGAGTTGACATTTGGCTAATATTTCCTTTTGGATTTTCTAGATTCCCTTTGAAGCTTCCAATTTTAAACTTTTAGACCAAAATGATGCAAAGTGATGACTCAGTGCGCCCACGACCTTCAGTGTTTGCCTGCACTACTCTAAAGATTTCACAGGTAAGAAAAATTTCTGTGGAAAAGGAACCACTTGAAGGAAGCCAATTGCCTCCTGTTGGAAGTAGAAAAAATATACAGTAAACTCCCGTTAGTACGCCGTTCAAAGGGATTTGTGAAATCGTCGTCATAAGCGGTACGACGCTATATGCGGAATTCCATAAAACACCGTTTTGGCGATATACCTAAAACCCGTAATACCTAATCTTACCTAGAAACCTTTTTAAGCGGGATTTTATCACTAAAATAGAAACGAAAGAACAATGTCTAAACACAGAACAAACATTCTTACCTTTACTTCTTTTATTGGTATATATGTAGTATCTACAATCTTTACACTTTGTACACACCACAATCTCGTATTTTTAATTTTCTATCTGATTAAAAAATTTTCCATAAGAAGTTGCTTTTATTCTCTTTTCTATAATTCTGAATTAGGAAGGTTTCCATTCTTTCTAAGTTTGTTTAGCATATCCTCTGCATTATCAATAGCTGAGAGGGACTGCCTCAATACAGCTATTGAATCGCAGGCGCTAGTGAGTGAACTGAAGGGAGTTAGGAGTTGTCTTCCAATTCTTCATTTTTACCTTTCCGAACACTTCTCCTTTTACTAATGCCTGAAAAGGCGTTTTCTTCGATTTCATCACGTTTTCTTAAGATTGTTTTCAATGAAGAGACAGGCAACCCCTGTTCATTTGCAAATTGGTGCTTATTCATAACACCTTTCTTATCATAAAGCTTGATTATTTTCAATTTATCATCGAAACTCAAAGCTTTTCTTTTACTTCCAGAAAAACTTGCCATTTTAAACTTGCCGAGAAAGAATGGATACTGAATACGGTACCTGAACTTACACAACAGTGGACTGAACACTGAGCTATGAAATGCGGAAGTCGAATTGGAAGAGAAGGGGAGAATTTCCACGAAATTCAGGGAGGGTTCTGATTTGTCACAGGACAACCCACGTGTCCTGCAAGACACTGGTCATCCTTGTTTTGAGGGCGCAAAGGGGGGTCATTCGGAGAAAAAGGGGAGCGGTTGAGAAAAACCAATTCTACCATATTGTTCTATTCGCGTTTTCAACGGTTCTGTAGCTCATATTATTTGAAAGGAACTCGGCGACGCAATAACCGGGATTTTTCTTCAGGGGACTGGAGAAAAGCGTTGAAATATGCGGGAAGTCGTAATAAGCAGGGGCGCTATAAGCGGATAGTTTTTAATGATAAAAAGCCTCTTGGTACCAGGGACCAGAGAAAAACGTTGTAATATGCGGGACGTCGCACTAAGCGGGGGCGTACTAACAGAAGTTTACTGTAGATAGTTATGTAAAATATATTATTTCAATATTCTTAAAATCATTAAAGGGCAGTTACACTCAAATAATTTTTTTTGTCTTAAACATTTTTTTCAAATATGTTTCATTTGTTTTTTGTCTTACCCTTGACTTGACACAGAAATGCTAAAAAACCATGATTTTAAAAATTTAAATTAGATTAATGAAGCTATACTTTCTAAATACATCGCAAACAGTCTGCCCTTTCAAATGATTTTCGTGAGTTTTCATCACAGAATCCTGCTCTTTACAAAGCAATGTATACCACCTATGTCATGGCAATACCCAGGCTTTATCCTGACACCAACTTTTTAAACTCTGAGTGATTCACATGATCACAGTTTGTTGCATAAATAAAGCAAGCAACTTGCTAAAAAATATATATGTATTTTAAACAATGTTTGTTTGCTTTGTTTTAAATGTAACAACCCTATGTTTCAAACAATAGGATTTTGGTTCAATTCCATTAGCTGTCCCATTAAACTTTGCCAAGTTGTTTTGGATCCCAAATATCAGAAACATTGGCAAAGATTGCAAACTAACCGAGTAAAATATGTATTTACATCAATGCCCATCATAAAAATTTGGTGATAAATTAATATTTGGCATCCAAAACAAATTGGTAATATTTAACGGACAGTTACTTAATGCAATTGAACCTGGAATTTTAATAAAATATTAAGAAAACAATATCCTCTTATTATCAGTTATATTCCAAGAATGTTTAAAAAGGTGCTGAAATATCTTATTGAGGTGTAAGTTCTTCTAGATTTAATGTTTAAAACAGTTATTTCATAAAGTTATGTGTGATTAGCAATATTAAATAGGTGGGTACCTTAAAATCTTATTAAAATTGTTTATTCCAGAGAGTTATTTCAAAAATGTTGACAGTAGTAGCTAACATTAGTTTCAAAAATGTGAAAAAAAAAATACAATTTTTCATCAAATATTTCTCTAAAACCTCTCTACCTTTAAAGTTAAACTTCCTTTCCCCTTTAATGAGGATTTTTTTATTAAGGGGGCTTGTGTCGTAAAATCCTATCAAATATAATCATGAATCTGTACCTATTTGCCTAATGCAAGATCATTTTAAAGGTTTTATAATTACTTATTCTTCTAGGTTTATCAGCACACATTAGATATATCTACTCCACACACTGTTGGTCGTTGGATTGGTTCTGCAGTGTTGCTTTTGAGCTTTTTAGCTCGAGTATTTTTATTAAAAGTAAGTTATTATAATTTGTCTTGTAATAAATTGAATCACTAACATGTTTTATATTGATGCTTACATAAGAAACATAGAAGAATTTATTTATATGTAGTGAACTACTGAATTCTAAACTTAAGTGCAACATCTGTTTTTAATCTGTAGATTAGGTAAATTAATGATAATATATCTGAAAGTTTAGAAAAATGTGATGTTACCATCCATAAATTAAGTCACATTTCTCCATTTTTTTACCCCCTTCTTTATGTCCTCCTTATACCTTCAACTGTTACATAATTTCCAGTTGCTACAGAAATTAAATAAAAAGTATAAAATTGCTGACTTCTATTTAAAGTTGTTTATTCACATTGATGTTCTTGATTTATAAAAATCATAGTACCTAAAAAATTCAAACTAAATCAAATTTGTGCATTTTGTTTATTTCTCAAATTACAAGACTTCTTGAGGCTTTTTTTTGTAGGGGTAACATAAATAAAAAAGAAAGATGATATTCATTCAAATTAAAATTTAATTATTACTGTGAAAATTATTGAACTTTACAGTAATTAAAAAACTATTAATACTATATGGAAGGTAAAAGGGGCTCAAATAATACTTGTTCATTAAATAATAACATGGTTTAATAGGTATTTAGGGGGTTTTACATCAGGTTTAAGTAGAAAACAAAGGTATTTACAGTATTTGCTTTCCCTCATTCCTTATTCCCATGCACTCACAACATTCAATCTCAGGGAAGGTTCTCTTACTTTTTAACCCATTAGCGCCCACTGATCTATTTCTAGATCACTAAACATAGCGTGGGAAACTCGCTTTTAAATTACTTTCTACCCACCCCACACATTCCAAACTGCCCAGGGGGCAAGATAAGGCATGCACCTGTTTTACAACACGTGGGTTTTTTTGGTTTGGTTTGGTCATTGATCTACAGCGATAAGGAGAAAGTTGGCATCGCCATTTCGTCCCGCAGTTTTTCGACGTTTCTTTGCATAAACCCTGGAAACAGCTAAGCGGTACCAGTAAGATAAACTTATTTTGGTGTTTTAATATCTTCATAAGGCGGTGTTATGTTAAAATAAATTTAAGTGGTAAAAATTCTTGCCGAAATGTTGCTGATCTAAAATTAGATCACTGGGCGTTCGGGCATTTATTTTTCCTGTGTTGCTTACTAGACGATTATTTAGTTTTTCCCAATTGAAACTTAAAAATGAGTCTGAGTATATATAGTTATGTCCAGGATGAAGTCAAATATATATTTTCTGATGAAATTGAAAATTATATTGTTGGTAATTAAATTTTATAATTTCTTTTGGTCGATAAATGGAGGGTAGACAATCATGATTTATTGCTAGTAAAGCAATGCATTGCAAATAGTGGCAAAAATTATCTGTGTTTATTCACATAAATTAATTAGTACAATACAAGTCAATTATCTTGTTTTGAAATAGTTCATGTAGGAAATTATAAGACAATAACATTTTTTCGAGGAGCTGGAGAAAATATCAAATGGAAAATTATAATTATTTAGAATTCTCCATAATACAACTTTTGCAACCTTAAAATTGACGCTGTGGTAAAATAAATTATTGGAATATGCAGGTAAAAAGCTCAAAGACGCAGCCTTTTTAAATGTTGGCTGAGTAAGACCAAGTTTCGTTTTATTTCATGAGCAATTTCATTTTATGGTAAAACAAATTCATAAAATTTACGCAACATTAAAACTAAAATGCATTTTAATTTACTTTGTGTTCAATTTTATGGCATATTTTTTTTCTATAACATACTCATCAATTTAGTTCTTGGTTTATTTTCCCATTTTTCCCACTAAATACTTCCAACATAAGCTATTTATGTAGTTTATCTTGGGTATATTATTTAATTATTTTTCCACATATTTATGAATAAATATGTGTTTCTTAAGGAGAAGTACTAAAGTTTTTACCTATTTTATATTTTTTAAGGATTTTTTGGAAGTTCTACTATTACTTAGCTCAGTGACAAAAATATCCCAGAACGCCCATTGATCTATTTTTAGATCAGCTATTTTTAAAGAAACTAATGATTGTTTTCACAAAATTTGTTTATAATATCCATATTAAAGGCAAAATACACCAGATTCATGATTTTTATAAAATTTGGCCGAAAAAAAATAAATTGGGCGTTAATGGGTTAAAGTGAAAGGGTTGGCAGGTAAATATACTCATATTTAGTCAATAATATCTGATAATTTTGAATATTTCTCTAAAAACTTTTGGTACTTAACATACCGTCCTGTCAACTGCAAAATATTCGACAGCACAGCTATAGAACAGTCAATGCTAGGCTTTGATAGCATTTTTGGATTCAGTGGCACGGGTGACAAGATAATACATAACCAATTTTTTTAATTATTTATTTTTGAATATCTAGATTTTCACAAAATAATTTTCATAGACAAAAATATTGATAGATCCCTGGCAACTCAATTTAGTACTTGCGTATTATCTCATCCAATGTGCCGCTCAGTCAGATGGTCACTGAATGGTCAATGGAATAATTCGCAAGAACCCTCAATTCTTTTTTGTTGGTTAATTAATTTTTGTATACTGCAAGACCAATCTGAAGGCATAAAATGCCAACCTTTCTTACTTTGTTTATGTTTACTCATGATTTTATTACCTTTTAGGGATGGTATATTATAACGTATGCATTAGGAATATATGAGCTTAATCTCTTCCTTGCTTTCCTAACTCCAAAAATGGATCAAAATATGGGGGAAGGTAAGAAATCTGGCTTTATGCATTTTTAAGTTTTTTTTTCATCCACTTCATCTGATGATGAAGAAAACACAGATCCTGTATTTTTTGCTTGCAGGGTCATTCCATTTCAAGTGGTCCAAAAAAAGTAAAATTGGTTGCTCGACCATTTTTAAAAAATCTGAAATTTTTTGTACATCAACCCTAACCTAAAAGAAGATCAAAACAACCATTATTTTTAATTTAACCTATTTTGCTTGTCCGCAGCAGCCATGCAAATTTCGACGTTTTAGCGGTTTTTGCTAATTTAAGCGTTTACGGGATTGGAAATATCTCCCCTTTAAAATCTCCAAATCAAATGGGGTTTGAAGCAAAATTGTTTAGAATAAAGCGTTCTAAAAGACTAGAGCAAGTATGTTTTTCTAAAATAAACCCTTAGGGGTGAAATTTTAGTTTAAAGTTGAAATTTTTTAAAAAATATCTGCCCACTTTAAGAAGATTTTTTTATAAGAAGGAAACCTGTCAAGGCACCAATATTTTTTTTATTAATAGTCCAAATACATTTTAGGTCATATGCAAAGTTTTGGATCTGAGCCTCAATTTGTCTTTATTTAAAAAAATCTCAAAGTCGAAGATTTGTCAAAATTTGCAATTTTGAGGGTTAAATATCTCTGGTGGGGGACCAGTTAAAAATTTTAAAATGGTTCATTCTAGAGTACTATATATTAGTGTTAAGCTCAGGAAGTTCATAGGAGGAGATTTGACTACAAGCCGAGGTATGATTTTTACAAGGTGCCCCCAAATGTCGCAAAATTTGGAAGTTAAGGATTTCTACAAAATTTGTCTGTTTTAAGAGAACTTTTTTATAGAAAGGAAACCATTCAACACAACACATATTTTTATACAAATAGTCCAAATGTAATTCAAGTTACACGCAAAATTTGAAACCTGAAACTTGGTTTTTCTTTGCTTAAAAAAATCCCAAAATCAACGATTTGTCAAGAATTTCACTTTTTTAGAGTGATATCTCTCTGAAGAAGCAGGAGATAAAAATTTGAAACTTTGTCATCTTAGAGTATATTATGGTAGTGTTATGCCCTAAAAGTTTCAAGATGGAGGATATCTTTATCCGGGTATCTTTTCTCTTTTTAAATGCTCTATTTTAATTTCATTAAGTCCTTTGGTAATAACTTTTTTTATGAATTTTTAGTGGATCCGAACAAGTATTGCTAAAGAGATTATGATATTTTAACAAATACTTTTTCTCGTGATATTTGCATGTATTTTTGACAGATTTATTGATCCTTAGAACAATCAAATTTTTATGATCTTCCCTTAGTTCACTTAACCGATTAACCTCAAGAGTTACTGGGCCATAAGGGGACATCCATAAATTACGTGAGGTGTTTTTTTCCAAAACCTGAATCCCCCCCCTCCCCTCTTGGTGAGATTTTGCTGGACCCCCCCCCCTCCCCCCCGCGTGAGATTTACCTACAACTTTTTAAAAATTATTTTCCTTTCTCATACTTAAAAAACAAAGAAAATCGAATAATTTCTAAATTAAAAAGTTGACGTGAGATACCCCCCTCCCCCCTTGGTGAGATTTTTCCAAACCCCTCCCCCCTTTTTGACCTCATGTAATTTATGGATGTCCCCTAAGCAGACTTGTGACAATTTTCTCTGATAAGTTGACCCACATCACAATCCATTTTTTAACATGAACTTGCGACTAATAAAAAAAAACATGGGTACAACAACAAAACACCTTGGTGAATCAAAATGTTCTTCCGATCTTGGTGCAGGTTTGCAGTATGCAATAAAACAATTCTCATCGCGGTTTTCTTCTTCCCTCTCCGTCTCTCAGGTTGTAAAGATTGTCAATGGCTGAATGCTAAAGTTAAGTAGTTAATATAATTACTTATATCAAGCCCAACTTTAACATATGTTTGGTAAAAAATAGAGATAAATATTTTAATTCATAAAGTTCATTGCTAAGCTTTTCTATATTGCTGTATTTTGTATAATTAAAATTAAAAAGTAATGAAACATTAATAAAATTTACAAAATAATTGTAAAGTAAAAAAAATCACTTCCACAAAAAAAAAAGTTTAATATCATCCTTGCCATTTCTATGTTTGTAGCCAAATAACCCTCCATCTTGAAACTTTTAGGGCATAACACTACCATAATATACTCTAAGATGACAAAGTTTCAAATTTTTATCTCCTGCTTCTTCAGAGAGATATCACTCTAAAAAAGTGAAATTCTTGACAAATCGTTGATTTTGGGATTTTTTTAAGCAAAGAAAAACCAAGTTTCAGGTTTCAAATTTTGCGTGTAACTTGAATTACATTTGGACTATTTGTATAAAAATATGTGTTGTGTTGAATGGTTTCCTTTCTATAAAAAAGTTCTCTTAAAACAGACAAATTTTGTAGAAATCCTTAACTTCCAAATTTTGCGACATTTGGGGGCACCTTGTAAAAATCATACCTCGGCTTGTAGTCAAATCTCCTCCTATGAACTTCCTGAGCTTAACACTAATATATAGTACTCTAGAATGAACCATTTTAAAATTTTTAACTGGTCCCCCACCAGAGATATTTAACCCTCAAAATTGCAAATTTTGACAAATCTTCGAATTTGAGATTTTTTTAAATAAAGACAAATTGAGGCTCAGATCCCAAACTTTGCATATGACCTAAAATGTATTTGGACTATAAATAAAAAAAATATTGGTGCCTTGACAGGTTTCCTTCTTATAAAAAAATCTTCTTAAAGTGGGCAGATATTTTTTAAAAAATTCCAACTTTAAACTAAAATTTCACCCCTAAGGGTTTATTTTAGAAAAACATACTTGCTCTAGTCTTTTAGAACGTTTTATTCTAAACAATTTTGCTTCAAACCCCATTTGATTTGGAGATTTTAAAGGGGAGATATTTCCAATCCCGCAAACGCTTAAATTAGCAAAAACCGCTAAAACGTCGAAATTTGCATGGCTGCTGCGGACAAGCAAAATAGGTTAAATTAAAAATAATGATTGTTTTGATCTTCTTTTAGGTTAGGGTTGATGTACAAAAAATTTCAGATTTTTTAAAAATGGTCGAGCAACCAGTGCTGGACCACTTGAAATGGAATGACCCTGCATATAAATTTTCCTTTATTTCAAAGAATATCATCACTGTTTTTCCCCTTTGAAGTTTAATATAATTTTATCTGCATAAGTAACTTATTTGCTGGGCTTCAATTTTTAATGAAAAAAAAATTGAATATTTGAACACTGAATGAAAATGTTTCTCTTAAATTATTTCTTTATCATCAATCAAGTGTACTCTAAATTTATTTATATTCTGAAGATTCTACATATTAATGTTGTGGATAAAACTCAATATTACATAGAACCTAATGCAGTTTGAGTTTAATTTTCCTGTATGTTAAATAAACTGTTAAAATTGCAAAATTTTACAAACCTTTTATACAGTGAGCTACTGCCAGCATCGCCAATTCCCTCATTTTCTAACTTCATTATTTGTGATGTTTTTCACCCTGTTTTTTTTATTATTATTATTATTCCAATAGCATCATGCTAGTTTCTTACTGACTAGCCTATGCAATTAAATTTATAAAACTAGTTAAATAAAAAATATTCTCTTTTAGATGATGGCCCTAGTTTACCAACAACAAGTAATGAAGAATTTAGACCTTTTATTAGGCGTTTGCCAGAATTTAAATTTTGGTGAGTTGCTTTCTAGACATTATACATTGTTTAATAAATATAACTTCTATATACTGATGTATAACTTTAAGGTATATTAATTTTTTATGTCTGTCATAGGTACTCAACTACAAAAGCAACTGTCATCGCCCTTTTTTGCACATTTTTCCAAATGTTCAATGTACCAGTGTTTTGGCCCATCCTTTTGCTCTACTTCCTTACTTTGTTTGGCATAACAATGAAGAGGCAAATAGCTGTAAGTATAATTTTTTAAAAACTTGCATCAGGCCTAATCTAGACTATAAATCATTAGTTTCAAATACTAGCTTGGTAGCAAGCAACATGCCTAGTAGGTACTGTCGTACCGCGAGGAGAAGAGCTTTGAACAGGGTTGCCGTGAGTAGACGAGTTTAAAAGAAGAGGGAAGCTGGTATGAATTGAACGGCAGTATTTGGCTTTTTAAGCGTACATTTGGCGAATGAGAAAACGCGTTTCGCGAATGAAAATAAGATAATCATATTTTATTAAACTGCATTGAAATATAGATTATCTTTGAAATTTCTCGTAATCGAAAATACCTTTAGGCTTGAAAAATTTTTGTACTTTTAGTATGCTTTAATATTGCTATTTTGAGTGAATTAGTTATATTTTAGTTTTATATAAAATAGCTCATATCACTTAAATTAATAATTTCATAATTTAATCACCATACTCGAAATTTAAATGAAGCTTTAGAAACTTGTAAAGAGACAAAATATAGAAATATTTATTATTTTTTTAAAAATATTTTATAACATTTAAATACAATCTAATGCAATTCATTGTCACTAGAACTGCAGTCACTGTCAGTGTTTGACAAAGATTCGAATCGCTCTCCGACAAATTAATCACTAATTCGTCTATTATATCTTCGATCAACCCATCTTTTTCCAATAATCGCTTCTTATATTTTGTACAGTCGGGCGAATAAAAAAAAAGCTACAGAGACGATTGTGAACGATCGGATGGGGTTAAAAAGATGAAAGATAATTTAAACGCTAATTTTCATGAATTAACATCTACTTTAAAAGAAGGTATGATCAGATCCAATAAAATTAAAGGTAACTACTTGATAGGATAAATGATAAGCGACTTGAGAGTTCAAAAAGAAGGATTAATGAACATGGTAAAAATTATAAAATATCCAAAATAAAATCAGATAAATTGATGTAAATCGCATAACATTATATCAAATTAAAATAGATCAAATTCGGTGAAACATTTAAGATCAGTTGAAAAAGATCAGATCAGTTAAAATAGATCAGATCAGTTGAAAAAGGTCAGATTAGAAATATTTAATCAATTCAGATGTAATGCGAAAGGAAATTCCAAAATTCGTTACTCTAGAATCGAAAGAAGTACACAGCTGAAAGATACCCACTCAGATTTGGCTCGGAACATTTATTTTAGCGCCAAGTGAATTACCACCACCCCCAAAATTCAGTGGAATAATCCGTTTCTATACCAACAGCAGCATCATCGTATGACGTCAAAAGCTCTTCTCCTCGCGGTACGACAGTAGTCTGATCACATGTCTGAAAAATTTTATTCATTTAAGACTAAATGTGATAATACTTTCTTATCTAGCATATGATCAAGTATCGATACCTTCCATGGACAAGAGGCAAGACAAAGTACAGAGGAAAAGAAGATTCAGGAAAAGTCATCATGAGTAAATGAAGCTCTTGAACTGTTGATGAGTATCTGATTATGTATTGAGTCTACAGAACACTCATCCAAGGCTTCTACTCAAGACTTGCATTGAAGCCAAGAAATCAATACATCAGACAGTTTAGATCATTTCATTTGTTTCAAGGGTTCAGGGATGTAAATTGCATCCTTTTGGTTCATTATGTTAACACATATTTAAATCATGTCATTCTATCTATTGGTGATGAGCATGAAATTGTTGATTTTCACTCATTTTTTTTTCTTTAATGTTCTCTGGAATTAAACTTCAAGTGTGTTAATGGGAGAGTGCTTTGCAGACACAATTTGTAAAATAAGTTAAAAATAAAATAGGTGTAGATTTTATTCTTTAGTAACTTTTCTTACTAAATTATAAGCTAATGTTTTTATATCATTAATTCTAAGTTTTAGAACTTAAACTAAAATAGGACAACACCATAAGGAAATTTAAATGGTGTGTGTTTAAATTGTTAGATCTGCTCTAATTTGTTCAAAATTTAGATAATAAATTAAGTAGTTAAATAATTACTTCAGCTACGTTTTAAGACTGAATGATTGTTATATAATTCTAACTTGAGTTTCTACTGTCATGCTGGATGGTTGGCTCAAATGAGAAGTAAAATAAAAATGAATGAGTACTTACTGTTTGATTTTCAATTTATTAAAATATTGCTTGCAATGAGTTACAAAAGTTTGACAAAACCAATCAGGAAAAGTTTTTCAGGTAGGCTTTTCTACTTGATTAAATGGAATGTAAAGAAATATTTTATAAGAAATTGAACATCTTAAAGCCTATTATATAAAAAGTATAAAAGCACCAGTTACTTTAAAGTTAAGACTCCAATAATTACAAAATGTGTGTATTTTATAGAAACGTATAAAACTGCAAATTACAGAAATGCATCTCAATCTTATAAAAACCCTTTCTACTTCAAACTGGAACATATTTCCTTTATCTAAGGAATTTTGGTGGGATAAAGCTGAAAGGGTTAGCATACAAAACCAAGCAATTGCTTCACAAAATAGTTTACACTAGATGAAATGTTAAAAACCTTAAGTGTTTTATACAAAACTGAAACTTATTTTTAAAAAAACTTTTGTGCTCTGAATTCGTAAAAACAGTATTCCAACACATGTGAAATGAGGAATAATGTTGAGACATGGCACCTAGATTTAAATTGTATAATACTCGTAAAAAATCATTTGCTCTGTCTATCCTAAATTTGAATAGGTATACATAATTATTGTGCATTTAAATCAGATGTGTGCTGTCTAGATATCTAGCATTACATTTTTCACAGTTAATAACTATTTCAAAAGTCTACACTAAAAAATAAGGGTGGATAAGTCATCTTGATTTTAAGAAATTGTGTTTTTATTGAGGGTTCATTGTGTTTTTATTATAAATTTATGAATATGGTAGTGGTTTTTGATTGTCTTCATTATACTACCCTGTTCAAATTCATATTCTTAATATTTAAAGAGCACCAATTCTTCATTAATGTTCACTGTATCAGATGTGTTCTCAGAATCAGACTTTTATAGAGTTTAACACCAAGTTTGACTGCATTTCCCAAATATAGCTAAGTAAATAAATAACATGACAGTGAAGTTTCTTGCATTATCTTAACAAATTGCAGCACTTGTTTTCCTAAACCTAAATGAAATTTACTAAATAACATGAATTTTAGAAATGAAAATAATATTTACATTCTTTTACACAGCTAACTAAATAGGGTTTTTTTTACAAAAGATTGGCTTAAAACCTATGAATAAGTGACAGAACTTCAAATTATAACTAAATATACAAAATTGCTACAGCCCAATGAATATGGCATGAAGTATGGCAACTGAAAAAAAACATAGAAAATGACACCAGTTAGGTGGAATAGAAATCTTCATTTTTTGGCAGCCTGAGCCTTGTATTGTTCTTCTAAGTATGTTTGAGAAAGCATTAACAGTCGGTATCTTTGGCGCAAGTTTCGAGCCCTAACATGTGAAGTTATGATCTCCACTGCATGTGACGATGGGAACCAGCCTCGAACACCGTCACGAATTCGCTCTCCTTCAAACCAACCTAAACATAAAAAATAGAGATATTTAAGATCTTTAGTAGATCAATAGGATTTTTGAAAAATAGACATAAAGAGGTACATAAAATATATCTAGCAATATAAAAACAAAACCCTAAACAATCCAGCAATATCAAATCCTAGTAATTCTTACCAAGGGGCGATTTTGTTCAGGGAGTACCTTGAATTTGTGTTCTTTTTATCAACCTTTCCATGGTTTTAATGGATATATTTTTGATATTTAGTCATTAAAATTTTGATATTTTTATTTTTATAAAAGTAAGTGCTATTTAAGAATATATAGGGTTAAACAATTTTTATTTTCAAAACATGGAAACTCTGAATTTGGGTGCTACTATTTGAATTCTCACAAAACTTATAAAATGAGAGGTACTAAAATTCAACCACAAAATTGGAATTGCCTTCCAATTTTGCTGCATTCTGGATCAGTTGTATATTCAACTAGCGCTTTCAGCGCTAGACCCGGCGTTGCCCGGGCGCAGTAAAACTTTATATAAATACCTTATAGCGCACACGCTATCCCGGCGTTGCTCAGACATTATTGACGGGCTGCACCCGTACTAAGTTCCTTGGACAGAATCTCATACACTTTGAAATAGTTGGGAAGTCATATTTGTTAAAAAATATTTAAACTTAAGGTGCAACAGATTTAGTAGAGTACCTAGACTGCAACACAAAGAGGCCCGCTGCATTACCGTCCATAAAAATGGATTCAAACAGTTAAATGAATATAATCGAAGAATTAAACAAAAGTCAGTAAATGTATAAAAAGCCAGAGTGATTTAAAGGCACAGCTCAGTGCCTGCTCTTAGCTCATTAATTCAAAGATTGACATTTTTACGGGTTTTTTTTATTCTGAAGAGCGTTATCAAGAATGTGTTTCAAAATGAATCACTCCTTTTCTCAATAATATCAGCTTGTTTCTTTTTTTATTTTATCCTTATATTCAGTCGCTTCCGCAAGGTTTCTTTTTTTTATTGAACAACGGATTTTTCGGCCAATCATATGCTTTATCAAAACAGCAGACGGATTTCTTCATTTTATATATTAAGATATAATTTTAATAATTATTTTGTCCCTATTTCAGTTATGTTTGACAAATTCCCCTCGCCCCCTAATAATAAAAACTTCTTTCCAAAGAACCTTACCATCCGACATTTTCCTTAACACATTAACAACATCTGCTTCTTCCAGGGACAGTTCATCTGGCTGTTGAGCATTGTAAGCATGAGTGCATTGGAATTGTGGCCAATCTAAAGAAAACGAAATATACTGTTTACAAAAAGAAATCAAGACTGCAGAAGCAGTTATTTTTATTGGAGTGCAAATACTTATTGGTGGTTAGTTCACTTTTAGAACAAGATGGAACATTATTTTCAAACAACAGGGATTTCTTTACTGAATTTAAACAGAAGTCATTACAAGTTAAAAGTACTGAATAGAATAGAAAATGTTTGAAAACTTACATCTCTGTAAGATGCTTAAAAAACAATATTCAGGCTAAAGAACAATCTTAAATCTTTATACGAATACTATGCATAGAAACCTACCCCATTCCTCATATATCTTCTCATCTGGGTTTTCAGATTTAGCAGGAGTCATTGCATCCATCCATCTTGTACGATCACTCCTAAAAATGTTGGAAAACTCATTAAAACAAAGATTTATACTAAATTCCAAACTTTAAAATTAAAGGGATTAGTACGAGTATTCATGTTGATGTCAACTCATATTTTCAAAGAATATAAGGAAATTTTGTAGGAATAACTTTCAATTTCAAATATCTTTATCAATTCTGTAAAATCAATCCAATTGCTGTGCCAAGTTTGAATGTCTAGCATTTCAAGTTAGACAACACATTACAAGTATGCTTTAACACAAACTAACCAGAGAGGCTAACTTAAATTTAGGGTACTAAAATTTATTCTTTTTCAGATTGGAAAGAGGCTACAAGAATTTTTGTATTTATTGATTTTCAATAGCACATTTGATGTGTTATAGTATAATCTTGAAGAAAAAGTGAAGTTTTTGAAACAAAAAAGTTTTTAAGGAGTAGGATGTAAAAATATGTAGTGGTATTATATAACAGCAGTTTTTATCGAGTAAATCATAAATAATTTTTGATAGGTTCTAAAACTTTTCTTACTCTAATAAGCAGCTTAGAAGCATTTCCACTGTTTTTCCTTCCTTGTTGTTTAGCATGATCATCTGAAAGAGATTCCGATAGCTGGATGGGAGACGGACTGGAAAAGGTGGCACATTCTCATCTACTGATAAAACTTGCAGCATATTGCGAGGACAATAATCAACCACAGAATAGCTGTCATCACTAAAATAAAACAAAATTTAATCAAAAATTTGCATTTTATGGCTATATATTTTTTGAAAAATAATCCTTATAAATTATAAAAAAAAAATTGGAAATAATAGTTTTGTAGCATTTAAAGTTGATTGATTTCTAATTTAATATAGTTCAGTATTTTTTTTTTAGTTTAGTTTGTTTTTGTGTGTGTTTTGTAACTTAACTTAATTTGTTTGAATATCTAAAAACCTGTATGTTTAGTAAAATTTAGAAAATTATTCGTAGTAAGTGAGAATTATGAATAATAAATAAAAGGATGTTTTAATAGCAATTTAACTCAAAGAATTTCATAACTCCAATTTCTAGAATGCAGAAGAAAAGACTAGGTTTCACCTTAAAAAAATATTAATATAAAAAATTTTCAAGTGCACAGTACCATTGACTAACCTTATTATCACAATTACTGCAGATCACACAAAGTCAATGCATGGAAAAATCATCTACCAATTTCACACAATCATCTCTAAACATCAACATGTTCCAATAAAATTTAAAGGCAGTTTAGATTTTTTAAGTTAATGTTCTCCCATTCAATTAAAAACTATGTAGGTGATTTCATTTGTTGATTTATCTTATAAATCATATGAACAAGCACTGATGTTATGCTTACCTTTTCTTCCTAGTAACTACAAGCAAGTCAGTAAAGAGGAACAGGTACAGTTGAATTTTACACCATCGACTGCTTCTTCCAAATGTTCTTCGACTAGAAGTATCCAAAAGCAACTGAACAAGTTCTCCTTTTTTAACAAGCCAGCGTGAAGCTGATAGTAGACCAAACCCCTATTTAAAAGAGTAAGATTTGAATAAGCAAAAACTAATATTTATATACAAGTATTATTTGATATATTTTATAGCAGGGGGCAAAATCTTAAGCTCGGCATTGGCGAAATTGAAATTTCATGCATTGTTTTAAAGGGAATAGGAATGACTGTGTGGAAAACTTACTTTACAATCTTTAAAGTCTAGCTGTTGACTTATAACCAACATTTCTTCCATTCTTTCCATTTTACGAGCACCTTCATTGCATTCTGCTACAAGCTGAAAGAAAGTATCTATCTTGATTTTATGTACAAATACAGTATGAGAAGATTCAAGAGAAACTCTGAGGACAAATTCTAAAAATGTAATTCTATGATTTATCCTGTACCTAAAACAAATTAGAACTGTGATCTATCTCTCCCATTAAGCTAGGCAAATGGTCACCCTAAAAACAAGTTATCTGTTTCCTGTATGTTTTTAACACTGAAGTGAACATATTAGCAATACTAATATGGGGTAAAGGGATCATGTCTCACAAAATATGGCTATCAGTTATTAAACTAAGATTTGATAAAATTTGAATGAAATTTTATTTTCATTTATTAACTTTTTTGCCATTAGCTATGGGATTCCTAAAGTACTAAATAAACCAAGAGTAATTAAAACATGACCAAGGCAAAAGACTTTAAAAATAAGAAAACATCACCAAAACTTATCAGCTGTTCATATTATTGAAAATGGAATTACCAATGAAGTTATCCAAATTCTTTAATAATTTTTAATTTTCCTAAAACTTTATAATAATCTAATTACTTGTTTACCTTATTCACCATTGCTAAAGCCATTTTACAGCTCCCATAGATAGGAGAGTCTGGTGATAGCCTATGGAAAATGGCATCAATCAATAATGGTAAGCGTGTGATTCTCTGCATTGGTAACATAAGGAATGAATGCATGTCCAGTCCTTGGCAAACAGTATTGGATTCCAACTGTTTTAAAACTGTAACAAACTCTGGACGCTTCTCCCTGCAATAAATAAAAAGCTCTTAATAAGCAAAAGCAAATACCGAATGACCAAAAATATTAGCTCATGAATCCATACAGTAAAATATATAATTCATTTTGTTAAATTTGAGAGCATCAATCACACTATCAAAAATTCAATAAAGATAAAATAATAATTGCCAGTTAAATCAAAGTTTTACTTTTTTTAAAAAAGAAAATAAGGAAAATACACTTTTCTATCAAATATATGTTTATACTGATACTAAATTTTATTTCCTAAAAAGAACTATTTCACTTTAAAATAAGCATTTCAGGTGTCCTACCAAGTTTTTTTTCCAGTTCACAAGAACATTGCAATAGTTATCAGTTAGAAATTTTTGCTAATTATTTAAATTGAATGAATAACTCATGGTTAGATTTTATGATTTGTTTATCTAAAATGTATGACAGTATATTTTTTTTTTTTGAAGAAACAAGAAAATTAAGAATTTAATGTTAACTAGACAAATAGTTGTAAATACTAGTTTGATTTACTGGTAACCCCCCCCCAAAAAAAATAATAATAATAATAAAAAAAAATAGAAATATGGCATTAAATAAAATTTTTAGTTCAAATAATATTCAACAATGTGTGATCTTAAAATTTAACCTTATGAATGATATAGGATGAATTATACCTGTGTAAATTACTTTCAGCTGTTTAATTTGTAGGGATAACAGTCAGCACTATATTAATAATATTTTCTGCTACTTTTAATCAAACTGATCAAAAGTTTGCAATAAACAAATGTTTTTGTGTGGTTGGTAAAGATTTATTTATATCACACCAAAAATTTATTTCTCTAGGCGTGCAATAAAATATTTTTTTAAATAGAGTTCAATTTCAGAACACTATACAAATTTCATTGTTAAATCAGGGCAAAAAAACTCGCATCTTGCAATTTTGTTAGGTTGAAGGATTTTAAATAAAAAAGGGAGAGGGGCAGTCTATTAAGGTTCCTATTTTAGGCTAAGTGGTCTGCAGACTTCTATTAGTTGGGGAAAAATTTAGCTAGATTAAGCTGGATAATAAGTATATTGGATGAGATTCAAATAAAAATGCAATAAAATCTTACTTAAGTTCTCGCAGAAGTCGCTCCTGGTACAACTGGTTTGAGCAGTACTTCACATAAACCGAAAAATATTTGCTAGCATGGTGATATATAATATCACAAATATTGCTCAGAACAATATTTTCTAGCCACCTCTTTTCCAAGTCTGCAAGTAATCTGTAAAAAAATTAGTTTTTTGTTCAAAATGTTTCTTTTCACATCAGAGCTGATGAGAAAAGGAAAAGGAAGTATTTAAATAAAAATACACATAAAATAGCCCCCACAATATCAAAGTTTTTAAATAAACTTTAAATAAAACCTTATTTGTTTATTTAAGTGAAAAAATTAAAAGTATACCATAAAAATTTGAATTAATTATGCAATTAAATCAGTTGTTAAAAAATTTCCAGTAACAAATTTCAATTTTTAGGAAATTGAAAAGTTTGGTAATAATTAAAATAATAATCCCTGATTATTTGTTATCTGAATAACAATAAAAAATATACAATTTATCATTTTCCACTTACCGTGCACTTACATCTCGTACCGGTTGAATGTCAGAGAATAAAACATGTCTCTCTCTTTTATCCAGAACACTGTTCTCTCCTCCACTAAATTCTGGGCACTGAACAAAATGTTCAATCAGAAAATTTAAGCTCTTCAGGTATGAAGCCTCGGATGTAATTACTTCAAACATAGCCTCTTGGATTTTACGATCCTTTGAAGATATTGTTTTCAGTATTCCACTTTCAATTACCTATTTTTATAATTAAAAAATGCAAATTATAATAAGTGGATTTGGGAAAAAACCCAACTTGATAAGCCAAATCAATTCAGGGGTAATACATTTCAGTAATACAGTAATACAGTTGATGCTTTTGTTAAACTTGCAAGGAACACTCAACTAATTTGTAAATTTAAGACTTCGTAAAAATCAAAATAATCAGTTTAAAATCCTGAACACCTGTAGGCATGAGTAATTTATTTAAATAATTATCAACATTTCAAGCATCACTAAAAAATATGAAGAAATAAGGAAAATTAAAAGTTTTTAGGGTACTAAAATTAAGTTTTAACAAAAAAAAATTAAAGTTAAAATTAAGTTTTAACAAACAAAATTTAAGTTTTAAATGTGTGCATAAACCTTGTACTACTTTAATTAATTAATAATTATTTCAATTGTTATGCTCTAAAATGACTTCATATTTTCATTACAAAATTCCACTTTTTTTATCACAGCTCTATACTATGCTCTATTTATTATATAAATGCTCCATTTTAACCCTACCTCAGGAACCTCACACCAAAGAGTTCTAAGACCACCTTCCCCATGCACCAAATCCATTGCAGACATCTGGGACTGAAGGACTGGAGGCTTCACAGGCAACTGGTATTCAGAGTCCGAAAATTTGCTTGAACTGTCATCCTCGAAATCAGATTCAGATCCTTCTGCAGTGTACCAAAGAGTAGCTCGTTGCTGGACATCTTTCTGATAGAACTGGTACAAGGGCTCCTCCTCAAAAGGGGACTTGAGCAGCTGAAAAGAAATAGGTTCTTTCATGAAAAATAATCTTAAAGATTAAGTACATTATGGTCTATGTTCTCTTTCATAATTGAATCGTCAGTTTGGAAGAAAAGGGAATAAGTGTTATGTTATAAGTGGAAACTATGAGTAATGAATTTTCTTTGTATAAACACCAAATTTCTACTGAAAATTCAAGAACCTGGTTTAGAGTACAGAACAATCATAAAAAAATATGTAACATCTAAAAAATGTTACAGTTGAAAACATTTGATGGACTAATTCTAGTTTCCAAACTTGTGAAATTTCAACTGAAAAAACCCACTTAACCACTTAATTTGAAAATTAAATTATATTTCTGCTTAGTTCACAGAACAAAAGTAAGAAATAAAAATAGAAAGACTAAGAAAAATGGAATTCAAAAGTATGAAACTGAGTCATTAAGGCAGTTTAATTAACATCAATGCAGTATCATTGATAAAAAAAGTAAAAACACTTTTAAATTCAAACAAATTTTGTCTTGGCTTAGTTTACAGCACAAAGAATAAGAAAAGAAAGAAATTAATTTTAATTTCAAATTATAAATATAAAAATACAATGAATGGACATTGATTTTGCCAAAAATACAAGGGGCTATATCTGCCTTTAGAGGGTATTTATTTTTTCCCTCTTCCCACTCCTGTGTAAAAGCGAAGCTTGGAGGCTTTTATGAGCACAAAAAGTCAATTTGCCATATTTTTGGACTTGTTCTCTTTTTCAAACTGGGGATTTAATTGTAGGTATAGTATCTTAAAATTTTCAGAAAGTAAATGGTAATTCATACACTCAGGGGAATCCAAAAAGAGGGGCTATGGGGCCGTAGACCCCCCTTCAAACTTTTACCAGATTTTAATTACAACCCCGTAAGCATACTTGCCAACTCTCCGGATTTTGGCGGGAGACTCCGGATTTTCGCTCTCTCCTCCCGCCCTCCGGATTTTCCCCGAAAATCTCCCGCTTTCTCGGTTTTCTCCCGCTTTTTATTGGAATTCCTGGTTTTTTCAAAATATGCATAAGGAAAATGCGAAATGTGTGGAAAATAACCAAAAGCTTTCTGTAATACAGAATGATCAGACGGTAATTAATGCTGAATGCCTTTTTACAGCATTCTTATTGGAGCATAATTTACCGATCAGTGTGGCGGACCATTCCGGAGCTCTCTTCAGAAAAATGTCCCCGGACAGTGCGATTGTGAAAACGTATGGTTGTGTGGTTTTAAAACGGTTAAATTTTTATTTTGAGCACATATTATCTTTTTATAATTGGTTTGCGATGGGCTATACATCGATAAAGATTTCTATGGAAAATCTCCTGATATTTGACTTTCAGAGGTTGGCAAGTCTGCGTAAGTATTAGAACTAAATATCCTTATTTTTATTTTCATGAAAAAGAGTAACATAATAGCTGTAACATTTTTAAAACTGAAGCTGAACTTTAATCAACCTTAATAACAAATTTGAAAAGTCTTATAGTAATAAAAACATTTTAAAACCTCAGCTCCCACATAAAAATCCTAAATTTTATACACTTCTTCAATTAATTTTTTTTACATTTCTAGGCCCTTTTTAAGTTTGGATATACATTTTTTAAAAGTAAAAACAACTTGGAAATTTTTATACGTTTAAAATGTAAAATATTAAATACCAGCACTAAAATGTTTTCCAGGAATTTAGAACTAACCTCTGTTTGAAAAGTGGGAAGTCGTAACAGTTGCATATCTACAGATGTTTTTCTCGATGGAACGGACTTGTATTCAGAAGTTCCTGACGATCTAGCTGAAGATAGATCATCCCTAGAAGTAGTATTAAATTACCTGTTATAAATTATGGCAAATAAAAGAAGTTTCTAAATCAGGGATGAGATTGATAAAAGCTAAAAATGGCACACACAAGATTTGAGTAATATTTATGAACTTAAAGCTTATTAATTACATGTTTACTATCAATGTACTTTTTATCGTTTTCGTTCTTCGAATTTTGAGAAGAGTACAGATATTATTTTATTTTGTTATAGAATCAACCTCTAGCGTCTAATAACTAGCATAATGCCCATCGCAACAGCGATAATACCGGAGAATCGCACCAGCTCGAGCAAGTTGTTTTTTCTGCATTGCAATCAAAAAGGAGATGCAGGAAGGAGAATCCGAAGGTTATTAGTGATATCAAGCAAGAAAGATTTGTAGTTTCCAACACTTTATACCTGAGTAGAGTAGTCCACTGCACAAAAAACACCACACACCACTCAGTCAAATTTCCAGTTTTTAAACGGCCTTTTTTTGGAGAAAAATTATTAAACTTTTATAAATAAAGCGAGAAAAAGCGGAAGAATCTCATCCCTGTTAAATAAATGTTTTAAAATGCACATGTGGACTTGCCTTAAATACTAACCTGCTATCTTTCAACTCGGAAGTTTTGCCTATTTCTACATCATAGAACACAGAACTATTAGAACTTTCTGAAAAAAAAAATGGGTTATAGTTACATCTTAGGAACCTTAACTCTCATTTTGAGCTAAATATTAATGGTGACACCAATTATTAATGATAATCCAAATATTAAAGATAAAACACCCAAAGAAGTATCTTTTACATGAAGTATCTTTAGGACAACCATAAAAAAGGAGGAAAGGCATCATAAATTGAGAAGTTTTACAGGATATGATGTCGACTTGATTAGTTTGTATATTACGTTTTTAAAAAGTTAAAAAAAAATTACGGGCACAGTAACGCATGAGAGTTACGCATCTTCCAGTTTAGAAAGCCTCACAAAACACGTAGACCTCTTTTTGTTTAAAAAAAAAAACTAGAACTACAAACCTTTCTGAACGTATTCAGGATCCAAACAGGTATATAAGTGAGAATCAAGCTCATCGGAGTCTGAACACAGGCTGCTGATTTTACTACTCTGCGAGGGCCCAGTCTTTTCCGACCCGTCGCTGACGGGACGGAAATTCGGGGGCAGGGGCGGAGGGGTCTTAGGCCGCTGGACAGTCGGCCCGGAAGCGACTTTTCGAAAGCGAGGCCTCTGCTGCTTGCTCGCAAACTGCAATGAAGGTTCGGACTGTTTCCTGGACTTCAGCTCTTCCCCGAAAGGCCCTTCCTGAGTCAAGGCCGTGTCGCTCATAGGCCTCTGTTGCTTCTCGCTTTCCATGGAGAGATGCACGTAGAAGTGAGAACTCTCCTTCTTAGGGGAAGGGGACCTCTTGAGCGGTATGCTGCTGGAGCTCTTCTGCCTAAGAATGCACTTGATGAACGTCTTCTTCTTGGGGGAGACAGACTCCTCCTGCACTTTGACGCCGATCTCGGTCGCGTTCTGGCCGTTCTTCTTGATTTTGATCTTGTTGAACTTCGATGACAGTTCCAGGCGAATGTCGTTCTTGGTCCAAGACAGGTGCCGCCTCAGTTGGCTGATCTTGTTGTTGCTGGACTTTTTCGGGTCCTTGTCTGAGGCTTGGGCGACCTTCTCTTGTTTGGCGTCTTCGGCAGACTCGAGGCTGGTCAGAGAGCAGTGGATGGAGTCGCCTTGGTCGTCTGGCGAAAGTGAGATGCTGCAGTTATCGTCCTCTTGATTATCTTGATTTATCAGGTAATTCCCAAGACTTTCGTAAACAGGCTCGTAAAAGTGGTTGGTATCAGACAGCTCAAATGTACTCTCATTTCCAATCTGTAAGATATCAGTTCATTTTTAAAGATAGGTATTTTAAACCTTAATCTTTATAAAAAATAGTAGAATAAAATATTTTAAATACCTCGTCATTGATCAGAGTATCATTTGAATCCGTAAAAGATATTGTATCATTCAGTTGTATCTTTTCAGAAGCAGGTTTTTGAGAATTATTAGCATTACGCTTATTCTTCTTTCTTTTGACGGTACTGTAAAAAATTTTAAAGCATATTACCATTGGATTATTATGGTCAGAATATAGAGCAATATTATTTTAATCCTGGACAATGTATCAATAAATACTAACTATTCAGGCCGTTGAAAAGTTTTCATGATTTAATGTTATTTCAAAAGGATCAAAGTCATAAAAATATAGACCAACTTACTTGCTCTGGTTATTTGATATGCTACCTTTAATGTAATCATCATCACTAATATCAGTCCATTCTTCACAAGAATCTATAAGAAAAAATTATTAGCCCAAACACACATTTGTATTATATAGTTGAATAAAAACAAAATAAAATTTATTTATTTGTTTAATCAAATAAACTTTATTTTTAAGAGTGTTACCAGTTTAATTAAATTCAAAAATCAAGTCAATGTTAAATTCATAAATAGATTTTCGAAGTACATATCATATAAACTTACTGTTTCTGACATCTCTTCTAGGAGGTAAGTTCTGATAAGGACCACTGCTAGAGGCATAGTTATCGCTGCTGTTCGACTCTTGGGAATCAATGTACAAAGGTTCTTCAGAGTTTTCACTCCTTTTTTCAATTTCAAGGTCTAATGTAGAATAGTAGTTTTGAATATCATAGTAGTTCCTGTAATCAGAACTAGTAAGGGAAACACTTGAAGTTGTGCAACATTTGGACAGTTCATTGGATGTTACTGAAGACTGGCGCCATAGGAAAGATGAATTGGGCATCAGGGAGGTGCCTCCTTGAGAGCTGGAAGTTGTCACAGACAACTGATTACCTGAGAGATTCAAAGTCAAGTTTTCCCTGTTCTGACCACAAGCTGAAACTGTTAGGTCACTTCGGTTGTACTTTTCATCTGGTTGTGATTTACCGTTTGATTTCTCTGAAATTTTTATTTTTTCAAACCCATTAGATTTTATGGAATCACCGTTAGGAACTTCTTTTTTCTCTTCCTTACTCTTTGAGGAAATGTTCTTTGAAAAGTTGGGGCTCTTTTTCAGGTCTCTGTTCATGAGATGGAACCGACTCAGAAATTCTCTAGTGGGAATTACAGGCTCACCTACCACTTTAGGATCTGGTTTTTTACTGGTACAACCCGACGAAATGTTCTTGTGATTATCTTGAGAGGAATTAGCAGAAGGCTTTAATCCATCAGTTTGAGCTTTTGCTTGAAGAATTTTGTCATCATCTGTTTGAGCTTGGACTTTGTCGTTCACAAGCTTTAATCTCCTTTGAGTTTCTGGAGAAAGCAGAGCCAAGTTTCCTTCATAACTAAGAATGGCTCGTTGCACTATGTTCAACTTAGCATCACTATCCACCGAATTCCTTTTTGGATGCAGAAGTTTAGAATTTTGAGTATTTTTGATATCACAGCTCTGTTTTCCATGTGTTTGTGAGGCATTATCTGTATTGGTTTTGGATGCGTCGTTATCAAGATCATCACTATATGTCTTATCACAAATACTGCTAGTGGTGCTGGATTTCGCCAATGGACGGCTATACTGTGAACCAGTTTTGGAAGGAACGTTGTTCGTTGTTGTAGATTTGGACACAGGAAAATTATTTTCTTCGGACGTTTCAAGGAATTTGCTCCGTAATTTGGCAACTTTGGACTGTACAGAGCATTTTGAATCTGTTGTATCACCCTTCTTAACCCAATTTCCAGCATTGTCCTTTACCCAGACCGTTTTCGTAGATGGTTGAGAATTTTTAACCAATTCTCTTATTTTTTCCACACTGTTGGGATTTAGAATAGAACTATCTACATCCGCAGTTGAATCATTGTTAGATAAAGTACTATTCCTGCAACTCTTATTGATATTTGAAATGTTATTCAACAGCTGTCTATCTTTCTCTGAAAATAACGATTTTCGCACAGTTTGTGTTTGATCACTTTGGCTGGTTTCATTTGAGGTATTAGAAATAGGTTTGGACTTTCCTTCTGTCTTCGGACTTAGCCTAGTGCTGATAGTTCCAGCATCTCTTTTTTTGGCATTTAACCCAGAATGGAGTGAAGAGATGTTGGATGTCAAGTTTTTAGACTCAATATTCTTTGGTAAAGCATTATGAGCATTACTCGTTAAGGAACTTTTAGGAGAACTGCGTCCGTTCAAACGTCCAGATGATGCTAGGGGAATGTTTTTGGTCGAACTACACGACACTGAACTTGAGTTGCTGTTCGGATCATCCATCTCAGAATTCTTCGAAGAATTGCTGGAGAGGGACACAGATGAGCTGGTCAGTGTTTTATGAAGCTGAGAATTCTTAGGTGGCACAGATGAGTTTTGGGAAGTCTTTGAAGTCGAACTATTCCAAGACGGAGTATTCTTTGACACTTTGGAAGATGACAAATTAACTCTTGAGCTGGTGGAACTGTTCTTTGGCGATCTAGATCGAGTCCTAAGCCTTTGAACGTTTCTCAAGGCCGAACCATCAACTTTACCCTTTTCTTCACTCGCTCTGACCTTTGAGTTCAGATTGTTACTGGAAGTTTTATCGGTTTCTTTTCGACCGACAACCTTGAATCTGGAAACAGTCATCTTAGTGTCTGGAGCGAGTGAAGTTAGGCTTTTTGAATCGGAATGGTTCATTTTACTCGGCTCCGACTCCTCACTGTTCAAGGAAGAAGTCCTGGACAGCTTGTTCTTCTCTACAGAGGGCCCATTCTCGAACTTGTTTTTTATATGGGACCACTTAGGAGACGAAGTCAAGCTACCCACTGAATTTGAAGACTCGTTACCTTTACCATCCCCACCCAAGTCCTGCTTCTTTTGTTCTGGAACGGCCTTTACAGTGGCCCCACCATTGAGTGCGTTCTTTTGGCGAGTAGCGGCGTTGCTGGATATTCTGTTCCTGGTTCCCAGGCTGTCCACCGTTTTAGCACTTTTGGTGGAAACGGCAGAGGAATCCAATCTCCGTTGCCTGTTGGTGATGGACCTGAGAGCGGAAGACGAAGCTGCCATTTTGGATCTCAGAGTGTCGTGGCACTGCTGAATGTTCTGCAACAGCTTGAACGGCCGGCGGCTGGAGGAACTGACGCTGGGTTCAGAAGGAGGAGCAGCCGCGTCTGCCTCTGTCAAGTAGCTTTTCATAGTTGTCTGGAAGACACAGGATTCCGAACATAAAACCAAAAACTAAAGAAATGTCCTGAGGTGTTGGAAGCTTTGTCATTATGAAATTCCATAAAACCTGCAAAAAAAAAGTAATCCTGTAAGTTAAAACTTCATTTACTGAATAACACAAGGGGTTAAATAACGATGTTCTGAAAAAACTTTACTAATAAAGTGTTTTATCAAAGTCTTCAATAAAAAAATATAAAATAGCAATATAGAAGAAAACGCAATAGTATCAGGGAAAATATTCTTCGAGGTATAAAAGTTTAAAAAAAAAACAAAGTTTGTTACATACAGATTAAATGAGAAATTGGTTCAATAAATGGTGTAGCGAAATAACACAAGTTGAGAATTTTGGTTTAGCTTTGAGAGAAGTTTTGGGTTGCAACCCAATATAATCTCTTGCTGTAAAGAAAACGTAGAACTGGACAGGACAGCAATCCCTTTTGAATCAGCAGCCTCAAACAGTAGTATCAAAAGGCTAACGTCGATAAAAATTCCATAGATGATAATTCATAAATGAATATCAATATTTAAGTAGAACTTTATATCAGTCAGAAATAATCGATTCGATCAGAAACGAACACTACGTGTAATAAAGTCGCATAGTGCAGTATTCATTCAGCGACATTTCCATAAAAAAAAAAAGATCAAATCTTCCCCAGCCAGAGACGTCCCTACTTCCAATAAATCTGGCGTAGGTACTACCACCGATTTAATTTAGCACAGCAATTCTCCCGCACAAGTGACCTCTTTATTTCTCCACCCGCGGCAAATAAACGACGGGAAATTTAGCGTTATGGCACCGCACATTTCACGAAAGCTCAATGGCTTTATTGTAGAGACGGTGGGCGCAGCCATCGCGATATTTATCGCAATTGCTGCAAAGGATGCTATCATTCACTCTTGAGAGCAGAAAATTGAATAAGAAACTCCCGAGACTATAGTAGTATAAAAACATGATGAATAAAAAAAGATAGGGGTAATGGTTTCTCAACAGATCTGATAACAAATCTCCGGGTTTTATCGAAATAGTCTTTTATACCGTAGTCGAGAAAAACGTCTCTTACCAACCTTTTCCTCAAGTAACACGGAACCTTCCCATAGAAATTAATCTCGATTATTTTTGTACTCAATCAA
Source organism: Tetragnatha montana (assembly GCA_963680715.1). Lineage (NCBI taxonomy): Eukaryota > Metazoa > Arthropoda > Arachnida > Araneae > Tetragnathidae > Tetragnatha > Tetragnatha montana. The sequence continues at coordinate 32,266,438 of OY796686.1, forward strand.
AATTCTAATACGAGCAATGTAAACGGGATTGGTAAGTTTTTAAAAACAAAATAAAAAATAGAAACCTAAAAGGGAGCTAAATACTACATATGGGCTACCAAGGAGTCAGACTCATTCTGGTAGCCATATAAAAATAATAAATGCTGCAATAAATATGTTTTGGAAGAAAATAGGTTTTTACAGGTAAAGTTGTTTTTACTGCAATAAATGGGCTTAGGAGGAAAATATGGTTTTACAGGTAAAGTTGTTTTTACTGCAATAATTGTGTTTAGGAGGAAAATATGGTTTTACAGGTAAAGTTGTTTACACTGTAAAATATGCGTTTTAGAGGGAAAATAGGCTTTTACAAGTAAATAAAGTAGCACTACAATAAATGTGTAACACTGCAATAAATGTGTGATAGAGGAAATTGATGCTTTTACGAGTACAGCAGGGATTTCGCTACGGTAACTTTTTTTGCGAAAGAAAAAACATAAATACCTCTTAAATTTCTTTAAATGTAGTAATAAAAATATTTTAAAGAATTATTTTGTATTGATTCAATCTTTGAGTAGTTTCTATTGATTTAATTTTTCTGGTAAAAATGACGTATCTAACCAACTGGTAATTTTGTCATTTTGCTAAAGTTTTTTCTCCATTTTATCTTTTTTGCTAAGGGACTTTTTTCTCTATCTTGTACCCTGAAGTCGAGTTGCTTTCTGAACTAAAAACGAATGTCATGTAATGTAATTTTTATCACAACATAAGAAAACAAGTAAAATAAAATAGCCTGTTGAATTTATCATCCCCAAATGAAAAAATATTACAAATTCTTTAGACTTTCAACTCAAAAGTTGGTGTTGCAATTATTCAAATTTACTAAAAAACTAACGAAATTTATTTAGAAAACTGTTGTGTATCTATTCCTTTACTTTATTAGAGTAAGAAAGTTTTTATACTTAAAAATTGAAAATAACTCAATTTCTTAAAAAAATTATTGAAATTTTTTAAAAATTGACTTTTTCAAATTTTAATTTGTTAATAAAGCTTAAAATTTACGATATAGTCAAGTTGAAATTCAAATTCAACACATTCTTAAAAATATACATGACCAAGAAAATAAAATAGTTAACGCATGATATACAAAATTTTGACTGGATATAACATGCAATTTACAAGAATATAGGTTCAACACGGGGATAATGAAACTAAATAGAATTTCCATACTAACCTTAGTAATATTTGAATTCATTTAATCCTCAATGGAACGGTTTTCATGATCCTGTATGCCCATATTCAAAACAAAACTTTAGTGTTTTCGCAACGTTTTAAAAAAGAATTGCAAGAAGATTTACGAGAAGTACAATTTTATGTTTGTCACCACATTAGTCATCATCCATTGTACAAATGAACCAAATCACACCATGTCAGTGAAACCAGAAGTTCCAAGCAGAGATTACAGAAATCGTGAATCACACTACATAAACAAACAGGTTCGTCAGCAGACATAGGACAGGTCTATGCAGTCGACAGAGGCAGGATAAATAAAAAAAAACACGATAAAGAGATGAGATAGGCGAAAACAAAAGCTCTTTGAGAGAGAATGAAGTGGATTTTCACAAAAAGGCGAATAAAGCTCAATGGTTGAGATGACAGCTTAAGAGGGATAATGTAACTTAATTCGGTGTCATAACATATGATCATATGAATTGTGGTTTTTAAAGTATAGTTCCATCTTCCCTTTGACTTTTGTTATGAAACAAATGACAGAAGGTAATTCATCCTAATAACCGTTCATTGTCTTTCCCAAGCCAAAAGAAACTTTAAAAGACGAGATATTTATATACTTAAAACTTGTACTTCCCTTCCCTAGATAAATTAACAAGACACAAAAGTCAATATGTTTAACTTAATAAGTTTCTAATTACAAATAATAATTCTTTAATAAAGGTATTTAAACCCAATAAAGTAAAATTCAAACGTATTAGGTGTTTTTAAGATCAGATTAGATAATCAATATACTCATATACATATGAAAATGTTCCCTTGTGAAACTGAAACAGTGGCCCTTGTCTAAAATTTGAGATAAATATGGATTCAGGTTTCTTTTAAGATTTGTCTCGGTAATTTTCCCACAAAGCAGCTCATATATTTAATCGGTAACATTATCCATCTCATATTATTAGGTACAATTTATCCAGTTAATTTAAATTTTAAGTATAATGATAATTAAAACGATATTTAAACATCGTTAGTGTTTTAAGTGAATTCGTAATGAAATGTTTTACTATTTCATAGGAGTACAAGTATATCATGCACTATAAAATTTTAACAAACAAGAATTCGTGCACATTTTTATAGAAACTGGATGAACTCCTTGACAAACAAATTGAAAACCTACACTGCCCATTCCCTCCTATATTGTTTCTCATTCTAATCCTGTGGGATTTGAAGTTAGAATGAACATAAACTGAGTGGACAATCAAGCGATTAAAAACTAGCTTTTCCACACCTTGATTATCCAACGTGGGAATAAGGCAAGGTTCAATGGACGATGAGGAATCGTATGAGGGGGATGCTAATTCATGTGGGAGATGTTTTGGACAAAAAAATTTGGACGAAGGGCACGTTTGACTGGACACGTGTTTCATTTCAGTTTTTTTTATTCCTATCGTACATTGCTCTTGTCTTAAGGTCAGAACACGAAATGTCAAGATCTATCAGCCCAGCCTACAAGCATTTCTGAAGTAAAATACTGTATACTAAAGTATTTCATGAAGTAAAAATGCATTGCTATAACTTTTATAAGTAATATAACTCCATATGTATCAAATTGATGATGTTTTTATTAGAATAAATTAATATTTTAATAATTCTTGTGATAGCAAAAACAACAGACCGAAGAAAATTACAAATTGAACAAGATTTTAAATTTTATACGAAAATTGGTTGGACGTGATTAGAATGACACTAATTGTTTGCTTTGCAAGTTTTCTGGCTTTTACGATACTTACAAAAATAAACTAATACGCTTACAGAAAGAAGCAAGGGATGAGATGAAGATCAAGGTAGAATCGTAGAATCAGTAATAAGCACTACATGCATTTGCCTGTTAATTCACATATTGTGAACCAAAAAATAAGAAAAATAACAAGATGGTTTATACTAATGAAACAGAAGAGAAATAAAAAACGAGTGATAATGAGACTGGATAAATTAAATTTATAAAGACACCTAATAACCTTGTGCTATTTACACAGCCAATTATACTTATTTACCAAACGGAAATGGGTGCCGCAAGTATTACGCTCATTACATAGTACCCGGTAGAAACATAACTGGACACGCGATCGCCCCAAAAAAAAAAGTAGCAAAAAAGTTAAGATAATTGAGAAGCTTTCCAGTTCCATCATCTTCGGAGATGCCCTCCATTGTTTGCATATCCCAAGTCCATGATTTCAGGTCTTTGAACTTCCAAATCCAAGCCATAATAGAGCCCATCTATCGACCGATCGCTACAGTGGGAAGCACGGTGCACGAAACAATGGAGAAAAAAAACTGATTTTGAATGACTTGAGTTGGTTGGTGTTGATGTCTTTCTCGGTCACCATTGAAATCATTCTAGAAACCATTCTCGAGAGCGCCAACCAATTCTCACACGAGCAAATTAATTTCTTTTATAGTGTCGTGTGGGAAAATTTAATCTATATAAGCGTCAAATAGGAATGCATGTGAGGAGCTAAAGCATTTATTTTTGTCTACACTGGTATCTATTTTGTTTTCTCCTTGTCCAGGATGTTATGACTATACTAGACTTTAATCATAATTGAAGCTACAAATACAATTCATTTTCTTTTTAAGTAATCGTTGAATTCTTTATGTTTAGTTTAGTTAACAACAATATCTAAAAAATTGGTAGGCAATAGATTTTCTCTAATACCAAAATAGTGGGGTCTCTCGTGTAAATCACTAAAAAGTTCGTGTAAATTTTTGGCACCAAGGTTATTTTGGTTCTATAGGTTAAGGAGAATAAGAAAAAGTTTGGTGCCAATTTTTCTTTTCACTTTTGTGGTCTAGGGGTCAAATCAAAGGTCAAATTTCGTATTTCAATTATTTGAATTATGGGCATGTTAATAAAAAAAATAATCAAAGTAAATAGTCAGAAAAAGTGAAGAAATGTGTATATATGTTTGTAAGCAATTTTGATTTTCATTTTATAAAACGAAATTTTAAAAAATTAAAAAACTTAAAATTTAGAAATTTTTTGCATTTTTCATAATTTTTTTAAAATAATCTTTTTTTTTGCATAGCAAATTCTATTGATATATTGAGTAATGATATAAAAAGTCTTGGAGTTAATTTTGCAGTCTTGTCTTCCTTAGAACGGCGAAAATTAAAACGCAGAAAACGCGAAACCAGCGAACCGCCACTATCTGTTCCAATGCCCACATACCGGACAGGGCCTTTGCAAACCAAGAGTTTATTTTGTAAACATAGGTATACACTTTTATGATACTAAGTTGATTGATATGGACCAACTTGTAGTACAAACGTGTGGGCTAAAATGATGAAGATTAAATTGGAAATCAGCTGGAAAAGTATCTGTTACGGAAATCAACAAAAAAGTTTTGGAGTTAAAGGAGAACAGGTCGTTATTCGCTAGAATAGCTCTTGCTGCTAAATACAAACCAGACCAGACATCAATAAGAGCTGCTATTGGAATATATGAATTCTCTACAATAAGTTGAGCATTTTTTGCAACTGACTGATCATTATTACCTTGTAATGATAAGAGTAAACTTCTGCCCCTCCTGGAAGAAGTAAATCCTTTTTAAGTAAGAATGAACATTCTGAAATATCTGGCCAAACTGCACTTATTATAGATGGAATAGTGTTAGTCCAACAAATGAGTGGAAATATTTATACACGCAATGACTTGCAACTTTTAAACTTGCAGATTTTAAATAATGTAACAAAGAATTATAATACCATTCACTTAGATTTTGACCACTATTCAGTGGAAATGTGTCATTGAAGGCAGCAACTGTAGGGGACGCATGGGAAAACAATATGACAGTAGAGCATTTATTTGCACTGCTACAACTCCTATTAAAACAGGACTATCTAATTTTTTGAGCAATACTAAAACCAAAGCATGATGATGATGTCGTGTTCAAGACGAGTCTTGTATGTAACTAAATAGTGCCATGGGCAGAAACCCCAGCCCTAGTAATTTCTACTATATTGTCCTCGTACAGGTTGAAGCATGTTTAACTGAATACTCCTTTCAATGAAGGTAATTGATTTTTATAAAGCTTTAAAAAATAAATAATCTTATCAACAGAAACAGCAGTTAGGTCTAATATCACAAATCTCAATAACTTAAAAACCAATCATGAAGAAGCAGACACAATAATCATTTACCATGAAATGTATGCTTCACAATTGGGATATCAGGTCCATATTTTGTCTCCAGACACTGATGTATTTACACTAGCTTTAAGACGGTATCCGCTTTTGGGTGAAATCATGCGTCATTACTGGGATAGGTGCAAATAAGCTCATTTTTGCTGTTAAACCTATTTATGACAATCTTGAAGCACAACAGTAGTTGAGGCACTTCCTGGCTTTCATAGTTTTACTGGCTGTGTTACTACTTGAAGATTTAATGGCAAAGGAAAGCTAACTTGTTGGAAAGTTTTCCAGAAAGTTGAAACACATATTATTCAAGCATTTGCCTCCCTATAGAGAAAGAATCGGATATGCACATGAGTTCCCTCCTAGAGGAATTCGTTTGTAAGTTTTACAGATAACCCATAGAAATAACAAATACTAAAGATTTGAGTTGGTACCTTTTTAAGAAATGGCAAGATGAATCTGAGAGCCTACCTCCAACCCAGGCCGCTCTTAAGTACCATATTTTAAGAGCTCATTATTAAGCGTTAGTATGGAACACAGATATTTATCCAATGCCAGCTCACCCCTCACCAGAAATGTATGGTTTTGGATAAAAGAAAACGATTCATATACTCTCTAAAGAGGTAACTGATTTGCCCCCTGCACTAGCTATAACAGAACTAACAGCCTGTGGATGTGGTACAAGTAAATGCAAGAATGGAAAAGGTTCCTCTGTGTTATTTGCACAGCTACCATGTACTGAAATGTGTAGGTGTGAAGGGGATGAAGAGAAATGCATGAATTCCATTGAATCTCAGTGGATTTATCCGATAGTGATTCCTCATTGTGATGAAGAGTAACGTTCAAATTTAATCATAGTAATATCTTCAAATAGTTACTGCCCTTAACAAATATACTGTAAAACGTAATATTTTTAAAAATTTAATTTTTTAAATAAAAAATTTTAAACTTAAAAAAACTTGATCCTTTTTTAAATATCTATACATTTTTACTTATAAAATATATTCTTATGTTTCTTTTCTCCCATTGAATATGTAAAACTGCTAATGTATGAAATTATCCAAGCACTGAAGTTTATGAGAAATTATTTAAAACTCATTAATTGAATTTATAGATTTCATATGTGTTACAAACTGATTAGATAATTGTTCCTACCTAAGCATAATAGAACTAACTATAAGGTATTCTAAAGAGTATTAATACTATATTTTAGATATAAGTATATATCTTTTAAAATTTTAAATTAAAAAAAATTCAATTTAAACTTAAAACAATTCAATTTAAACTTAAAACAATTCAATTTAAACTTTTAATTATATCATAAAACACATGAAAAATGTTTTACTTAAACATACTTAAATATCCTTGTTTCCTTTCTCCCATTTAATGAAGAAAACTGTTCATTACCTAAAATTTTCAGTACACCGAGATTTTGAAAAATCATATAAAAACAACTATTTTAGTTTATAGGCATAATGTTTTAATTTTGTTAAAACAGTGTTTTTGAACATATATTAATAAGGCATAGTAAAAAATAAGAATATATATTTCATAAAAATATGCTTTTTAAAAAATTAAATTTTTTAAATTAAATTTTTTTAAAAGTTTTTTATAAAAAAAATAATATTTTTCAAATACCTATACATTTTTACTTATATGTGCCAAATTTTATCATTATATGATTATAAATAAGTGTGTAACGTTAAAAAATCAATTATCCTTAAAAGTTAAAATTTTACCTTTAAACCTGCATATTTAGTCATAAAAGTGAAATAAAAAATTGGCACCAAACTTTTTTATGCTCCTTGTACCCTAAGCTAACAGAAAAACATTAGTGTACACAATTTACAAAAAATTTTTACAAGAGCCTTTTTTTCGACACGAGAGACTCCACTAAAACCAAAAAGTAATTTAATAAACATGTATTTTGACAGTTTTAGATTTCTGACGGTAGGAAAATGATACAATAAGTGCAAATGAAACATTTTTCTCCAGAGTAATAACAAACTATAGTAAAAACTATGTAACTCAAAATTTCAACGTCAACGCTGAAAGGCACAAGGAAAAAGGAAACCGAACATTAACTACCATAAGAACAGTTAAGTACGCGGGCGTAAAGCGGCCTCACTAAAGCTAATTACCTAATGAATAGTAAACAAAGATACCCCAAAACGTGACTCACGTTTAGGGACGCATCCCACCTGGCATCGGGGAGTAAAACTTTGATCCTTTTGCCACGTCAGCTTAATTCAATATGCCCTTGTGAATCCTTCCTCCTGTAATGCCTTTTAACACACAAAGTCGAGAAAATCCATGTATAATTTATTAAAACACAGTGACGTTTTGAAACCTAATCAAACCCTTCCGCCATATTAAGTTGACGTTAATAATGAACTTATTTATCATATATTGAATTGGTCAAACGATGGGTCCATTTACGTAATTTAATAAAATTGTATTTAGTTACCTTATCCTTAATCAAATTAAACTTGAATAAAGCATGCTAATGCATTGTTACGTTGCTGAAGCGCTGATTAGTAGACAAGTGCATCCATTTTATCATTCGTAAAACCTTTTAGTTATCGAAAGATTAATCTTTAGTCTATAATCTCTATTTATAATCGTAAAATGCACCCCATATTAACACGATTAATTTTTCATTTACTTACGATATTAATAATAAAACATTTTATAAAAAGTATACTTGTATGTCGTTTTATTTATTGTTATTTTAAATATTCAATGTTAAGAATTTTTAAACTTATTCTAACAGGTAAAAAATATTGATTTTCGTCAACTCTTATATAAAACTAACTTCGATGTAAAAATTCCACTTGTTCTCTAAATAATTGAATAGTATTTATAATTAATTGATCTTTATATACGATATCTTATTCATCCTTTTCATATTATTTCACTTTATATACCACCAGAGGCAACTGACTTAAGGATCATCTTTCCGAAATTCTAAATAATGTATTCTCCGCATTAAACAAAGAATACATCACCGTAAATTTCAGCAAAGAAGGATTTCAAGCAAAGGAAGCTATTTCAATGAAGCAAGTAAGTGAACGGACCTTCAAAAATCCTTTTCAGTGTGAAATTTTAGAGATCAAATTGAAAGAGCGTTTCGCAAGTTGAAGGACTTCTAAGAACTCGATAAACCACAGGATAAAATTTAAGGAATAAAGGAAATAACACGCTTAATGTAACAAAATGAGCCCCAATATCTTCTTAAACGTCCTTTTAGTTGAAGAGTTGAGAGAATCTCTCTCCATTAAAAACAACTTAAAATTGAACATCAGATCCCTAATGAATTGTTACAAAACGGTTACACTCCAATTGAAAACCGAATGATCCCACGAAATTGAATGTTCGAAGGGAAAGCACTTTCCAAAATGCAATTGTGCGAAACTATCAGGATTGGGGAGTATTTAAATGTCTGGCCAAGCGTCACATGGCTACACACTTCAGCAAGTTGTTTCTCCAGGCTAGAGAAAGAAAGTGATAGCACTGATAGAAACTGAAGACAAGGGAATTTCACAAATGAAAGGAATTTGCTAAAAGAGAAGAAAAGAGTTTACAGCACTCAAAACTATTAAAGTATAATATTTAAATTTATTACATAGACAAAACTGATAGGTTATGTTTGGATTTTTAAATGTACTTTATTTAAAATTGATATTTTAATTTTTTTGTCTGATATGGGAAAAATATTCCAAAATATTTATAATTTAAATCAAATATTTTTCACGATGAAGCGGATATATTCGTAAAAAACGTAGAAAGAAATGCATCACCAAATTTTTAGACAGATAAAATCGAGTTTTACAGTTTTGTATTACAATGATGATTGCGAGAAAAAATAGAGTTCACTTTTTTCAAAACGAAGGGACCTATTTTGAATTATTCGCATACATAAAGATAAAGCCTCTTATTCACGAGGGAAAAAAAACTTTGTGGCCCCTTGGCAAAAGCATCACCCCATATATTGGTGTGTGAGCTATTGAACTATTGACCATTGGTCAAACCGACTACGACAGAACCAGCAAAGCAGAGCACTTTTACTTTATGAAGATCCACGCTTAAAATCCCCAGAATAATCAAACCGCAATACTTACAATACAGGAAAAGACGGCGAAGGAAAGACAAATTTTAACATGGGAAGCCCACCATTTCGCAGCCGGCTTCCCTCCCCGACAGCCGGGGTCTGTTTTCGTCCCACTCACTATGAAACAGTCCATCCAAGGGGGGGATACCAGAGGGGGGGGTGACAATGGGTTTTCAGGGCCAGGGAGGGGAGTGGTCTAGCTAGCATAGGGGCAAAAAGAAATAATATCACAATCGATATTCAAGGACAGCCTTTCTCCCCTTGTATCAGCACGTATAGCACTTCTGGAGTAAGCTGCTCCAATGGAAAGGTGGAGAAGTAGGTAAGTATCCATATAGCTATATGTGAGGGGGGAAAGATTGCGTGGAGTGAATTTGTCGGAGGTTATCGCTGTTCCTTGTGGATTTTATTGAGTCGGGGGTGGGAAATCCACAGGTCGATACAGAACGAGATGAGGGAGGAGGTACTCCAAAAAACGATAAATTGGTGTCGTATGCAGTGTGGTGCCGGAGGGGTTGGGTCCTTGGAATTTTATTTGGTTCTAATGAGCAGTTACTGAGCAAACAAGGGGGAGAATGGAGTTAATAATGGTTGGTTGTTTTTCTTTTTTTTTATGAAAGAAAAGCTGTATTGATTCACTTGCTCATATTTGAATAAAAAGACCTTTCGAAAACATTGTTAACTTACTGTAGGTCAAACAGTATTCGGAGATGACACATAGGAAATGTTTGATGAGCTAATCAATGATTTTATTAATTCCTGAAGTCTTCCAAAAGAAACAAAACGGTTAGATTAAAACTTAATTGTGTTTGTTCTAATTACCAGACTGCGTGTTAATATAGAATATAGACCCTTTGATCCAACTAGACTTTATTTAAACCACAATATTTGGGCAAATATGTGCCATACATGAAAATCTTCATAACATCAGAAACACAAAATAAATTACACTGTCTACGTGTCTATATTATTTTACTTTTTAATAAAGAAGGAAAAACTTGTAATAAAGGTTTCAATGAAACAATTTGGGAAAAAAGGCAGAATTTTAATTTTAAGAATTAAATTTATTTTAGAACATTTGATGAGAAATTCACCGAAATTCGAGTCAAACAATTTGATTGACAATTCGTGGATACTTGAAGTTCATTTTTTTTTAATTGGCTACTTAAAGCAATAATAACTGAGAAACCGACTTTAAAAAAGAAGGAGTTGAATTTTGAAGGATTCAGTCGTGTTCTAAGAGGTCTCAATGATAAACAAATGACACAAGTTTTTGTAAAAAAAATATAAAAACTTAACTAAAACCGAATGAAGAGGAATGAATAGAAGTAGTATTTCATAACAGCCACACCATAAAATTTCTTATCCGTTTTAGTAATTTAATTTCCACAAGGAAATAAATGAAGAATATACCACTGATATAAAATGATGAAAGAATATTTATATTTACATTTAAAGTTTAATAAATGCTGTCTGGAGATTACTGAAATTCGACGTTACGCTTTTCAAAACTAATAAGCATGTTAGTAGATATGTTTCGGGCAATGTGATAAATCGGGCATTATTAATAATGCCCGGGCAATGTGATAAATTCAATGGAATTTATCACTTTGCCTGCCTCTATTTCGGGCATTATTAATAATGCCCGATTAATCACTTTGCCCGTAACAGATACTAGTATTTTCCAACTGAACAAACTGTAAACAACTCATGTTTTTCTCTTTTGCCCTTTGTTTTAAAAAATAAAAACAAATTCCTAACGGTTTGTTTTAATTTCACGATATCCGCAGACCCATAATAACTCGAAAACAACACACACACAAATCAGGAAACACAAATACAAAGAAAGCCAAAATATCACAAAACTAACTCGATCATCCCAAGAGAATTCAAACCAAAAGAAAGTCTTCAATCTCACTCACCATCCGATGATATCGGAGTCCATCACTAAATCATCCAGCCACTTGAAAACAGGCAGTAAAACCATCGCCATCTCTCTTAATCCACTATGGCGAAACACCTCATTAATTACAACTCCTTGTTTACGCATTTAGCAAATAGATACGACCGATCATCAAAAACGTTATTTATTATTTTTCGAACTCTTCCATATCTCGTCAACACATGCGGAGACATGACCCAAGGATAGGGCTTCAACCTCTTCAGATATTTGCCCAAGAGAAAGTTTAATTCAAAGATGCCGCCATGCCTCCCAGAGATTCTCTTCCTGAGCCGTGCAGTGGATTCTCATGCTCTAATGAGCGAGGAATCACAGGCCAGGTACTGTGGAGGGATTAATTATTCATTTTCTTGTTAAGAGTTGTTTTTTAATTTGGAATGGGTTTACTTCAGTGGTTCAGGAAATTGAGAAATGGTTTGGTGAGTTTCGTTTGGGTAAAAATAAGTTTTAAAAGAGATATTTTGTAAGAGGGTGGTAAAAGATGACCGAGTTTAGAGTTGAAGACGTGTGATAAAGTTTATAGATAAAATCTGTAAAAGATTATAAGTTTATAAATTAACGCTTACTGATGGGGTTAGAAAAAATATCCACACAAAATATTCGATTTTTCTCAAATTATGCTCGAGGCTTAAAAAAATATTCAATTACCCCCCTCTATTATCAAAAAACAAATTGACAATCTCCAGGGTTTTTTAATAATAAATTCTAATTCATTTTTTTTTGTGAACTTCAGCTCAGAACATCAAATTTTACAATATTTTTCCATAAAAAAAGGACAGGGAGTACACACAGTTATATATTCACTTACTTACAAGATGGTATCACAACTTTAGGGATAAAATTTATTTCTAAGTAAAATTTATATCGGTTTTAAAAGCTATTAATTTACGGAAACTACTAAAACGAATTACGCATACAAAACAGCAATTTAAGTTTAACTTCTGAAACAAAATTTTAATACATTTTACTGGTTAAAATGACAAATAAAATTCTTTATAAATTAAAATAGAAAAAAAATTATACAATATCTATATTTTATGAAAAACGTAAACACAAGGTAGTTGAGCCAGCCAAGTAATATTTCTACAATTTAGAACAAAGAATACGGATACAGGAAACCACTTTAAAAGGGTCAAGATATATTTTTGAAATTCAAAAATACTCAATTTTCTACACAAACGATTGTTTGTTTTTTTCAAACGACTCCTTTACTACTTTTTAACAACCTAGAACCTAAGTCAAGCATAAAATCTGGAGTGTAATTTATTTTTAACGGATTCAGATCAAATTGACCAACATACAATGAATTCGATTTCCTCCTATAAAAATGTGTTAATAAATTATTATTTAAGTCAAACATAAGTTTTTGTCTTTATTTAAAGACTTTAAAGTACTATATCTATCAATGACATGCAGATATAATATGAAAAAGAAAGACAAAAAAAGTTTCTTGCCAACAACTAAATTACAGTATAAATAAGTTCTTTTCAATATTTTTAAGGGTCAGGGGAACAGATGAAAAATAGGGCACTTAGCTGAATCCACCATGCCTAATAACCTTTTTTTAGAACCCAACACTGAATCAGCTGAGTGTCGTAAACTGAATCAGACGACACATGCAAGCAAGTGATGAGCGGGCGCAACAGGAAATTGTACGAGTAAAATTACATTAGGGGGCCCAGGCCATATTGTCAAGGCCTTACTCACAGATGGGCTTCCAGTAATGACTCGCTGCCCTATGGGTCGTAAACAGTGAGTCAGTCGAGAAACAATTTCTCAAATAGACAGGGATTCTATAAATATTACATAGAGAGATGCACAAGTCTGCGATATAAGAGAGTATATAAACCGATGGAATATTGAACCATTGAGCCTCAGCAGCTCCAGTTAGCTATTTTCTGAAGAATCAACCGAAAATGGGAGAAAAAAATCTAAAGAACGATTGCAGTTGTAGTAGAAACTTAGATTTTACGAGATTTCAAAATCTAAGAAAAGGAACAGTGCCTTTTGAATATGAAATTAGGCGAATTTGAAAACATACTATTACGATTGACGCGACTTTAAAAAGAACAAAGGGTAACTAGTATGTCACGAATTAATGGTCACTCTACGTGAATTGGCAAGAAATAGCTGTTCGGGGGAAAACAGTCATGGAATGGAATAGTAAAGAAGTGTTTTCAAAGAAGATACCACTTTGGGAAGAAATATCATTTTCTTCCAAGTTAAAAATCAAAATAAGTGGACCAAGAACTCTCTCCTCACTATTAAAAGATTCATGGTTAATAGTAGCACTTCCGAAGAGCTCCCTGAATTTCTTCAACTCTCCAGTAAAACGGATCGAATGGAATGGTAAACAATGCAAGATATTTTATGCATAATAACTGGAATATACGGGAGTCGAACATCCCCTCCCACCACATACCCAAAAAAGTTCTCCAAATCAGCTGATCGAGCGGATGGTGACAAAATAAAGGCCCAAGAAACTATGGACGGACGTCCGCCGAGTTATCATCGTCGGTATCCGGGAAGAGGAATACGAAAACACAAGGAATAGCCCGACGGTCGAAGTGATGTGTATAACCTCGAAGTTGGCGGCTCAACAAAACACATGTCTGTTTTAAATAACCATTTGTTAGCATAAGTTAGCGAGCCAGGTCACACATGAAGAGTTTCTTGCGCTGAAGAGATGAAGCTTTTCCATATTGTTTACGTCGGACGACTTTGATCGTTGATAAATATCAAACACAAAGATTCAGACCGAAAAATGAAAATGAAATGAACCGAATGAAAATTTGATACTTCAGTACTACACATATAATTGCGAAATAATCTAATTTTTACAAGAATATCTTTGAGTTTATTCCGCACTTAAAGTAATGCATCTTTTCTCACAGAAAATACGTATGAGATAAAAATTACAATGGAGAACGACGGAAATTAGAAACAAGGCAAAGATTTTCAATAAGCAGGAAAAGCAGTAGTTTAAAGGTGTTCACTTATTCATTACATTTTACTCTCATTTTACACCATATATACATGCCAAAGATGTGTGAAAAGCTAAATTTTCCTTATACTTAGAGAGAGGTTATTAGAGAGAAGAGATACTTTTGAAAAAAATCATTGAAAGATTTTATATCAGGTAATTTAAATTTTTTATTAAATACTTATCTTTCCAAGAAAGATAATTTTATAAAAGATAACACCAGAAGTACTAACAGGTTTGGGAGCTCAGTAAAATCTCAACGTAAAGGCTTGTCATCTATTCCGCATGAAATAAATTTAAACCGTGTAGCTAGGTCCCCAAGTTATTTTTTTAGTTTATGAAGATTTTTTTAAGATAAATGAATATAACCTAATGTCATTAATGTAGTGATTTAACCTTAATGGAGTATTCCCTAAACAACAATAGATAAGGAAAAGCATTAAATTTGAGAAATTGAGTGAGAAAAATAAAATGATGTTTAAGATGAAAACTTTACCAAAAATCAAAGATAAAACAATGACAATAAAAAAATCAACATCCCCATGGAGCAATTTCGCAATACCTAATATCAAATGAATAAGTCAAAGCAAAGTAAGTTAAGGAAATGAATGCTTGAGATAATTGGTCAAAAAGTATGTTAATCGAAATTTAAAAATGCCTCGTACTCACTGAAAGCACTTAATGGTTGTAATGATGCAAAAGAACTAACCCTATTAAATGAGCTGCTTCCATGAAACAAGTCATTAAACAATGAAAGAGATCTACTAAAGTAAAACGAATTTGCTCCCAAAACCCTTCTTTCAACAAGATAGTTTTTATGAGTTCAAAACGACCTCATTTTCGCCAAATTTAATGGTTTCCAATATCAACGACAAATATATGTCTCGTTAAATTTAAATAGAATTCATTAAAAACCCTAAAAAATTAGTATCTTAATAAACTAAAATTTAAAGATAAAGTAGTGTTAATTGGAAAAATGCATTTTTTTCTCCCCTACTGAATACTTAAAAAATTAATTCTACTATCAAATTGACAAAACATAATATAATCCAAGGTCAAACTTTTCTTCTTGCTCACAAAAGCTTGTCGCTGTACAACACGTATTTTTTTTATCTCAAATGAGCTTGTAAATTAAAAAACTTGTGTAACTAATACATAAACTAAACATAGGCTCTAACTTATTTATTTTCTTAAATGGGACTACACACTACACTACACCCACGAAGTTTACAAAGGGTAGGTATAGTAATGGTTGGTTAAACCTATAAAAATGAAACTCTGCCTAGTTTTATAGAACCGAAAACTTGTTCTTTGAAAAATACCTTCAGATGTTTTAAGAGTGGCCTAATAATCATAATGATACATAAAATAGCAAACTTTGAGTATGATTGGTTGCACAATATTGGCTAAATATCTTAATTAAAACACTATCTCACACCTGAATCTTTTTCAAAACATATTTTTTTCAATCATTATTGTCGAATTTACATAAATCATTGAAATATCTTTCCAAATAAAAGATAATATTTCAAGTAATCTATGGCTCACTGACTAAAATGTCTCAAACATAAACGAGTAGAATTACTCACAGAAAGAACCACAAAAATTCACAATTGCACAAACAAAACATTAGCAATCAAATTAATAGTTAAGAAAATTCGCTAGTAAGACCACTCACTCTTTGCAATAAGAACCAAACCACGAAGCAACGCTAGCAGGGTCTATAATTTCACTGCCAAACCTCAAGCCCGCAGGAAGTTCACTTCAAGTTCTAAGTCCACAGAAATCCAGGGGGGGAAGTCCGAAAAACCACCAAACAACCCCCTTTAGACACAATCACTGCGATAACGGCAACAAGCAGCAAACAAGCTCAAATAACCACACAAGAGCGGAATGAATTATTAATAACGACTGTCATGTGCGGGAAGTGCGGAGAAGCGGAAGAGCAATTAACCACTGCCCGACAAAAACAAAAATAAAAAAATTAACGAGAACTTTTACTAGGGGTCGTCGGCACACTCGCATCCATCTCAACCAACTCGCAAGGCCGTCGGAATGAGAGGACCGGGATGAGGGAGAATGAGTCACAGAGCGGTGGTGACGTCAGGATCCTTTCGTTCGATCGCCCCGGGAGATGGGGCACAACAACAGATGACAGGCAGGCCAACCTTGATTACCTGGTTGACCAGTGGTTAGTGTTGCTGTTATTGCTTCGGGTGAGTCAGAGGGATGAAATTTCGGAGTTCCGTATCGAATTCCGTTTGATGGCGGAGAGGAAAGTCAAGGTTTCGGAAAAAGTTTGAACCTTAATTTAATAATTTAGTGGCTGGAACTCACAAAAACGAAATTTCAAAAAATATTCTCTCCTCTCCTTACCTTATCCATTCTTCACAATCTCTTCTCTCAACTGTTTCACCCCTTCTAATTTTTTTTCATTTTCCCCACATATTTTTCTTAAATCTATACAACCATACTTACACCATCATGGGCGGATTTATGGGGGTCATAGGAAAGCCATGCCCCCATCTTTTTTCAGGAAATTCCATTTTGTAACTGGTAAAGAGGCAAATCAAGTTCCCATACCCAAAAGGGACAGCTTTCCCCCAAGGCTTCGGCTTCTACTGTGCCTCCCAGGGTATCCCACCGATATCCGCTCGTGCTCATCTCTCATTTTCTTTCCTTTTTATGAAAAGGAAAGAAAATGAGAGATCCCCTTCTCCTTTCTCATTTTCCCTCTCCCCTTTCTATCTTGACTATCTTTTATATTCTATTCCGATTCCACAGTAAGCTAAAAAGGTGAAATGGCAAAAATTTTCAAGAAATTTCTGTATTGAATGGTATGGAAAATATTTTCTTACACTAAATACCTGAATTCCAGTATCCAAAAGGATTCAAGAGAAGCGAGCTGGGTCATCGTTGCACTCTATGAACAAGAGCAAGAATTTATTCCGGTATAATTTAGCATCATTTGTATTTAGATATTTGTTTTGCGATCTGAACGTCAGTACGACTTTTCCAAAGTCAATACCGATTCACAAACACTAAAAAAGTGCGACAGCACTAGAGAAGTTAGAGCCGACACCACACTACAGTAGCTTTCCGACTATTGTCATATTCTGTGACAAGCACACAGCTGTGGCTTCAATGACAGTAAAAAAGTAAAAGCCTTCGTTCAACAAGGGAAAGTTGGCCTCAGTAGTAGAGCCACGCTGCGAAGCGTGCAGGAGAAAGTCAGCCAGCCGGAGTTGTGTTTCATGAAGATGAACTTCGGAAACCAGAGATGACGGTTAATAAACTTTTCAAAGTCAGTGGTAGTAATGAAAACAATAAATTAGAGGTACATTTTAACGAAATTACAATCCGAAATAAGAACCGACATTATTTTAGACTCTTGGTTCTCAATATTCAACTGAATTAATTTTTTACAATATAAATAAATGTGGGATTTGAGAATTAAAAACTATCTTCCCTTGTTTCTTTTGATTTCCCTTTGTTTGTATTTTGGTTCTCCTTTGGAGCGTGCGAATGCTTACGATTGGTCGTTTTCTTTTTATTGGTTGCTCCGTTGGAGAGTGAGTGAGCCAGCCCCGTATGTAAATAGCCCATAGAATGTTTTAAGTTGATTTATCTCCTAAAACCAGACGTTTTTTCGTGTTCTGTGGACAATATCCCACGGAAATCGGCCGGGATGCTAGACAGGCTATTCCCACATAAAGGACTAGTACAATTTTAGTAGAAGATAAAATAAAATCAAGAAAAGGCCTCGTTATATCCAGCGCTCATTTGTAATCACCATTGAGATGAAAAATAAAAAGAGACAGTAACGACAAGAAAGAAAAGTAGTCAAGGAAAATTAGAAGATTATACAGGAAAAAAGAATTGGAGTTATAAAAGGAGAAAAAGGAACAAAATCAGGAAATTGAAAAGAAAAGAGTAAAATTAAAAAGATAATAAGGATAGAGAATTTTTTTCTCCAAAATGTCGTTCTAACACAAATCTTATCCCTGGAAAGCAGTAATTGGTTAGAAACAAAGTTCCCGTCACAAATTAAATTATCCTGCCCCAGTGATCAATCTCGTGCAAAACTAACGACCAGTCGAAAAGATTCGGAAGGGGGGAGATTAGGCGGACAAACACGCAGACCAGAGAATCCATCAGGATCTGTCTTCAGAGGGGAGAGGATCGAAGCTCCGTGCTGGAAAAACTCTCCCCGTTGTTCCATCATCCAGAGGCCAAAGACTAGGGGGTGCTTGGAACGTGTCAAGTATTCTAAGGGGTTTTTTGTTGCGGGGAATTTCGAGGAAAAGGAGAAAATGAGGTCTAAAAACGGATCGGGTCAGGAGGGGGACTGGAAGGAGGCAGAATTTCAAATGCAGGAAGCCGAATGAGAAGAAAATGGGGACAGGAATTTCTGAAGGAAGTTAATGGTTCTGATTTGGCAATAGCTTGCATTTTGCAACAGCATAGATACACTAGGTGTTCAAAGGTTCAAAGCATGCACTGAAAATAATCGAGCGAGGAAGGTAGAATTGCTACGGAATGGTTTTTATAGCTTGATACACATAGACTATGACATACTAATTAAGATCCTTCAAATTCGTTCTCATATGAACAATAATTAAAGAGCTTGCCGCAACAACGAGCTAATTTCGACAGCTTTATATTGGAGTTGACATTATCACAACCATGTTCTTTATCAAAAGTGTAGAATTTATAACTGCATTTAAAAAAAATCACTACACTCTACACTCCAACACTGGTGTTGAGATATTCAGCCAGTCGAAACTAACGTTTCTCCATATGTAGCTGATAAAGACGAAGTTTTCCGGGTTTCCAACACAAAAAAGTGCCAAATTACATCCAATTTGCTACAACGCAGAGAAAAAAAGCATTCAAAGAGAAAAAGAACACTCGCACAAAAAGAAAGGATTTTTTTTCAATATATAGAGAAGTGAGAGCGAAGTATGTCTCAACGAAAGTGAGAAGCAAAAAGGCGGGGAAAAGGAGAAACAGCAGGTAGACAAAAGTAATTATGTCGTCATTTCAAGGCTGCAAAAGGTTGGAGAAGTTAAATCGTTAGGAGTAAAGTTGGTAATTACCACAGAGTATAGAGCTTAACAGAGTGTCCAAAAGGCAGTTTTCCTCTTTTAGTTCCGTTGCCACTTCAGGCTGAAACTCCACCAGCCAATCACCTCTGCCAATCAGGAGAAGGCGAAACCTTGAAACTGATTCCTCATTGGATATGTAACTTATATAGGGCGTTGCATTTTAATTACGACAGAGCTGCTTTCTTTTCCCCAGATTGTAGACTTTTTCCCTAAAGTAGTGAAATTATCCCTGGCTAGAATTAAAATATCCCTCTCTTTTTAAACTTTGATTGTTTTTTTTGTTTTAATTGTTAATCTGGCATCTCCGATAATTTCACATCAGAGTGGATGAAATGGCAAAATTTCTACAAGAAAGAATACAAATAATCGGCAAGTTTCGTAATTTATTTAAGTATCTTTTCAACTCTTAATGTTAAGTTTTTAAATGAATGAACTCAGAAAACTTTTTAATGAACTTTCTTAAAAACTACAATAATATGATCATCTTTGGATTTTACATTCTCGTTTCCATGGAGACTGTTTTAACAACAATGCTATTCCATGAATCTTTTCATTTAAATATTAAACTCTCAAATAAAATATTTTAAAGTAGTTATTTATTATTTTTTTAGATCATTAATATTATTTTTAAATAGACTTAAACATCTAGTTTTTCTTTTAAAACTTGTTATTTTGCATTATGTTTATTTTTGAAACAATGGGGTAAGCAGATTTTGTTTATCATTTATCGTTATCGTGGTATCATTTTTAAAAATCTCCAAAATTATGTTATTTTTTGTAGTTAAAAGCTCTTGATTTGTCATCACTTCATTAATTTCATTGTTGAATTTATGTTAAACATGAATTTAATTTTGTGCCATGTTATAAATTAACTAATGTAAACAATCAGTTAATCCTAATTTATATAAAGATAGTATGAGTGCAAAGTATTGTAATACAGTGTAACTTGGATAATTCAAAACTCTAGATACCTACAAAAAGTTCTAATGATCCAAAAACTCTAATAAAAATACTAAACTGATTTAAAATAGAGTTCAAGGGATCAATAAAAATGCATGAATTAGAGATATTTGAGTTCCTTAAGTTGCACTGTAAATAACACAAATAATTGTGAAATGCAAAATTCGTAGTTTAAGTAAGTTTTGTAGAAAAACAAATTATATGATGTGTAAAAGTTCAAATTAATGTGTGAAAATAATTTCTTTAATAAAAATGATTACTTGCTCTAAATGTTTTTGTACTTTTTGTTTTCTTAAAATTTAGTATTTTCAAGCCTATTCAATTTTTAAATGTAGGCATAAAGTTTTAATATATGCATCAATAAATTAGCCATTTGGATGATAAAAAAAATATCAGTCAGTGAACTAAAATGACATTAGAAACTTGTAATCTCTTTGGAAATGTTTTAGAAAATCGCTGTAGTGCTTTGAAAAACTGCGGTTCAAAAACTCAAAAGTCCAAGTATGAATCATAGCCAGAAGAGAGATCGACAAAACTATTTTAAATTTAGGGAAATTTAAGAAAGCTTTTTTCCTTTTTCCCCTCTTCCGATTTGAGTGAAAGGCGAGCGGGAGAGGGTGGGCGGCGACGATGGAGCTAAGGAGGCGGAGCTTATTCAGCCAGTTGAGGGGGTGACACTTTCTATGGGAAAAACCATGCTTTAAAAGTTACCATTAGCGTCTATGGAGATGAGACCTCTGTTAAGCTCTATACTCTGTGGTAATTACATGCTTCCTTCCACAAAAATGCAGCTACTAGTCATTAAAACCGTCTTATGTCACTCGCACAGAGTATAGAGCTTAACAGAGTGTCCAAAAGGCAGTTTTCCTCTTTTAGTTCCGTTGCCACTTCAGGCTGAAACTCCACCAGCTAATCACCTCTGCCAATCAGGAGAAGGCGAAACCTTCAAACTGATTCCTCATTGGATATCTCTCATATAAAAGCCCACGTCACTCACTGACTCACTGATTCTGGAACGGAACGCTCGCACACTATGATGCCATCTCGCAATCTCGCAATAATAATCATAATCATCAGAAAAATATAAAAGCCCACGTCACTCACTGACTCGATGCCATCTCGCAATAATCAGAAAAATAAATAAATAAAAGTAATTAAAATTTTAAAATAATATAATAGCTTTTAAATAAATATCTTTCAAGAAAGTTGGTTTACTTAATAAAGGTTAAAAAGTTACTTTTAGGGAAGTTGGTTTCTAATTCAACAATAATAAATTATTAAAGTTAAACTTCTTATTTAATGTATAATTAATAGGAACTTGAAGTAGTAACGAGCGAAGCTCGCATAAAAGGCTAGCCTAGCTGTAAGACCCGGCTTTGCCGGGTCGTAACAGCTAGTGTAACTTATATAGGGCGTTGCATTTTAATTACGACAGAGCTGCTTTCTTTTCCCCAGATTGTAGACTTTTTCCCTAAAGTAGTAAAATTATCCCTGGCTAGAATTAAAATATCCCTCTCTTTTTAAACTTTGATTGTTTTTTTTTGTTTTAATTGTTAATCTAGCATCTTGCCGATAATTTCACATCAGAGCGGAAGAAATGGCGAAATTTCTACAAGAAAGAATACAAATAATCGGCAAGTTTCGTAGTTTATTTAAGTATATTTTCTACTCTTAAAATGTTAAGTTTTTAAATGAATGAACTCAGAAAACTTTTTAATGAACTTTCTTAAAAACTACAATAATATGATCATCTTTGGATTTTACATTCTCGTTTCCATGGAGACTGTTTTAACAACAATGCTATTCCATGAATATTTTCATTTGAAAATTAAACTCTCAAATAAAATATTTTAAAGTAGTTATTTATTATTTTTTTAGATTATTGATATGATTTTTAAATAGACTTAAACATCTAGTTTTTCTTTTAAAACTTGTTATTTTGCATTATGTTTATTTTTGAAACAATGGGGTAAGCAGATTTTGTTTATCATTTATCGTTGTATCATTTTTAAAAATCTCTTATTGTAGTTAAAAGCTCTTGATTTGTCACACTTCATTAATTTAATTGTTGAACTTATGTTAAACATGAATTTAATTTTGTGCCATGTTATAAGTTATAAATTAACTAATGTAAACAATCAGTTAATCCTAATTTATGTAAAGAGAATATGAGTGCAAAGTATTGTAATACAGTGTAACTTGGATAATTCAAAACTCTAGATACCAACAAAAAGTTATAATTATCCATAAACTCTAATAAAAAAACTATAAAAACTCTAAACTGATATAAAATAGAGTTCAAGGGATCAATAAAAATGCATGAATTTAGAGATATTTGAGTCACTTAAGTTGCACTGTAAATAACACAAATATAATTGTGAAATGCAAAATTCATAGTTTAAGTAAGTTTTGTAGAAAAAAAAAATTATATGAAGTGTAAAAGTTCAAATTAATGTGTGAAAATAATGTCTTTAATAAAAATTATTACTTTCTCTAAATGTTTTTGTACTTTTTGCTTTCTTAATATTTAATATTTTCAAGCCTATTCAATTTTTAAATGTAGGCATAAAGTTTTAATATATGCATCAATAAATTAGCCATTTGGATGATAAAAAAAAATCTCAGTCAGTGAACTAAATACAGTCAGTGAACATTATAGAAACTTGTAATCTCTTTGGAAATGTTTAAGAAAATCGCTGTAGTGCTTTGAAAAACTGAGATTCAAAAATTCAAAGTCCAAGATTGAATCATGGCCAGAAGACCGACAAAACTATTTTAAATTTAGGGAAATATAAGAAAGCTTTTTCCCCTCTTCCGATTTGAGTGAAAGGCGAGCGGGAGAGGGTGGGCGGCGACGATGGAGCTAAGGAGGCGGAGCTTATTCAGCCAGTTGAGGGGGTGACACTTTCTATGGAAAAAATCATGCTTTAAAAGTTACCATTAGCGTCTATGGAGATGAGACCTCTGTTAAGCTCTATACTCTGTGGTCACTCGACACGATTTATTACAGCTCTCTATTTTTAGAGAAAAGAGAAATTAATTCAGTTGCATTATAGGTACGGCGCGAACATTTTTACGTAAAACGTAGGTGTGCCACGGAAAGAGGTAATTCACGACTGAAAAATACACAACACGCAAACATTGTTGAAGTTCAAGGAATGGGGAAAATTCCCTCTTATGAATTTCAAAAAGACGTACAGGAATTTTCGACTTTGACACGTTTTAAAGAAAATTATCGACAAGAATAACTAAGTCACCAAAAAGCCATAATTTTGACTCGCCAACAGAAACGTCTATTGAGGAGGTCTACGTTTATAGTCCTAATAAAGGTGGCAGAAGTTACGACTGATTACAGAATTGTTCTAAATTGAGAACTCAACTAAATAAAAAAACATAAATATTTTCTCCCTCAACATATATAAAAACATTCCAAAATTTTTAAGCTTGGAGAATTTTAAAACTATGAGCATGTCTGAATTTAAGAAATAGTGAAGATCCAGTTTAATCTGCTGGAAGGTATAACTACACAATTTTAAAAATCTTATTATGAAATAAAATTAGATTTCTTTTTTTTATATTTAATGATGATAGTTGATACATACATTTTAGGCATGAAACATGATTTCACAGGTTCAAAATCTATAAAGATTTTTTTTTCAGAAGTCATCTTATCCCGTGCATGTTAACTCTTCTACGGCACGTAAACCCCCTGGATCCGACCCTTCATCCATGCTACGCCCTGTTTCAAAGATTCTATGAAACAAAATTAAATGGAATTCCCTCAAAACGCCTACAAAAAGTGAGGTAATTCCTCATCTCTGATGGCTTTCGATTACTCGAACAAGCAACCCTACCAGTTTATTTCTCACCGTTCAAAAATACCTTGCTCTCCTCTTGGAAACCTACACACATACTTCCACACACCTCAAAATGACCGGCAGATTCGAGAGGCTGTTGGAAGAGCCTTGACACAGAATAAAGCAAAACGATAGTATTTAGGAAGTCCTCCTACGTAATAAAGTAGAAAGTTGCGCAGAGAAAACCAGTCCGGCCACTAGACTTCGTTTGAAGTCGTCGGTGCGCTGCAATATCAGAAGGCCTCAATTAACTTTGAACTCGCCCTGGAAAGACCGTTGGAAAATTTACGTTGCGAACAACTGAGTCAACCACTAATTTGACATCAGATGCGAAATGCGTCATTAAGACAATGGAACTGACCATGGCTTAAAATATATGGGTGAACATAAAGCAAGGCAAAAAGCAAATGTTCTCGAATAATACAATGAAATAAGGAGCGAAGAAAAGTTAAATTTCGAAGATATTTAGATTTTTAAAAGGAATAACAACGTGTTTTAGAATTTAATTAAATTATTCCGTTAACTGACAATGAACGAACGATAAAACAATTGAAAGAAGGACGATTGATAATATCCCGCAATTTCTGTTCAATGATATTTAATTAAGCTCAGTGACAAAGTGGATTAGTGATAACTATTAATTTTGAAGAAAAGAAATTCCTGAATGCAGGGTTAAAAAATTAAAGGCTTGATAGCCCAAGTCATAGTAGCCAAGTCATCAAATAGTGTTCCACAAAAATCTTGTATCTCCTTGTCTCACGGACCGCATTCTCAGATCAGTGAGACTTAAATAGTATTAATTAGAGTATTAGTGATAACTATTAATTTTGAAGAAAAGAAATTCCTGAATGCAGGGTTAAAAAATTAAAGGCTTGATAGCCCAAGTCAAAGTAGTCAAGTCATCAAATAGTGTTCCACGAAAATCTTGTATCTCCTTGTCTCACGGAATTCTCAGATCAGTGAGACTTAAAGAGTATCTTATCTTATAGTACAGTATCTTAGAGTTAATTATAATTTTACTTATTTAATTGGTATGGCATGGTAAGAGTTTAATGGCACAAAATCCCATTCTTATTTAATTGTAATTTGTAGACTTCTAGTTTCAATATTTAGTAATTTCCCCCAATATTTAGCTTCAACATTAAAAAATTACTTTAGATGTTTATTTTGGCCATTAATGGCTGAATCATAGTATTAGAACTCCAATCATCCGAACTTCAACTATCCGAATCACTGATTATCTTAATCTCTTTCAGAATTTCAGAAAAAAAATTAAGAAGGCAATGTACTGGCATGGGAAGTCAAAAAGCCCAAAAGGGCATTTAAAAATGTCCGAAAAGCTTCCCCTCTTTTATAAAAACCAATCTAAGGCTTGGATGACTATTGTTTACCAAGTGGTACGACGAATTTTCATCCCTGATGTGAAAAAGCACCAAAAATCTCTTGGAAATACAGTCTACCATTTTCAACAAACATTCAGTAATTAATTAAAATATATGCCTTTTTTTCAGTAAAAATCCAATTATCCGAATTTTTGATTATTTGAATGGGGTCAGGTCCCAATTCTGATTCAGATGATTGCAGAGTTCTACTGTAATTAATTTTGCCTTTCATGAAAAAGTCAAGTCAAAACTCCATTTGCCATCTTTATACATCATTTTTAAATGGACATGATTTATCCACTAAGTATAGGTAGTTTAGAGGGAAAAGGTTAGTATTAAGTGTTTAAGAAAATATGTAAAAAAGTAATTTTCTAATAAAGATGCTATTGAGAAACAATAGACCTATTTATTAAAGTATAATGTATTATTCAAATAACTTCTGGTTTCAAAAATGTTTTAAATTTTTAAAACTTGATTTCAACAATAAATACAATGCATAAACATAAAAATAATAATAAATTTTCTGGACAAGTTTAAATTTTCTGTTAAATATTATCAGGGCCATAAGGTGAGTGCAAACTGGACAATATAAGGGAGCCTCAGCCCAGGGTTCATCAATAATATTAATACCTTATTTGGAGGTATCTTCAAGATTGCATATTTTCTTTTAAGTAGTTCTTAACATGCCCAAGTCCCTAAGTGGATTTGTGTTTTTTTGCAATTAATGATCCCTTTTCACCCATTTCCCTCATATTCAACAGGAAGAGGGCTATTCTTTTTAAAGTCTTCCTAAATTAATTAACTCATTTGAATTGCAACAATCCCTTCAAAACGTTCTTGACTAATTTCAACCAGTTATTGGATAATGCACATCAATTGGGTGGTAGAAATAGTTAGAAAAGTGTCATAGTGGGAAATTTCTCTAAAAATGAAAGTTGAGAGGAATTTGTTGTAGCTTCCCTTTTACATTAAGTGCGTCAAAATGCAAATTACCTACACATCTGGAAAAAGCACTAATTTCTTCCACTGAAAAAATTAGCTTAATAAATCTAGTGAAGGTTTTATAAAAAAACTGAAGAAAATACTTTCTGAAGTAGGGGCCAATTTGAAAATTTTGTCCAGGGTCCAAGAAATTTTTGGGTGACCATGGTTGGTATATTAAGTAGAATTTACTGAAATTTGGCTTTTTAAAAGAGATAACAAACAGGAAACGTGAGATAACAATGAACGATCACATTTAGGCAGAATTTATGAGTCAGAGATATACAATGAAGTGGGTGAAAAGCCAAGGGGTAACATGCAAGTGAAAGCGATAATGAGTTAAAGGCTCCCAATGTGTGATAAATAAATGCAATTATGGAAATAAATCTAATATAATTAATGTGAGGCTTGATATTCTGTATTCTGACTTATATCTCTGCTATAAAACTACTTTCAGAAGACAAGGGAAACTCTTTAGTGAAACGTGTTAAAAAAACTCTTTGTTTGCAAATCCATCTTGTATACGGGAGTTATCTGGTATTATCACTTTTACCCATTGACTTTAAATCCACTCAATTAAAATTTATTAAGAGAGAAAGTATAGTGTTGAGGGCTGTAACAAAGTTTAATTGATTTAAAAATTAGATGCCATAAATTAATATTTGCAGTAAATTTTAACAATATTCCACATGTCATGTAGAATATTTGTGCCTTACTGTGGATATTCTTAAATTACTTCCTTCAATATTCCCTAAACAATACCTTAAGAAATAAAAGCTATTTATTTAAAACGAATTCGAAAATTAAATTTAAATAGTCAGCTAATGACATCAGTTGGTGAATAATGGTCAACAATCATAACAAACTGAAAAAATATGTAAAAACTATTTCCTCATACATTAAGGAATAAGAACTTTAAAAACCAACTCAAAAGAACGCTTACCTAGGAAAAATCAATAAATAGAATTTAAGCAAAAAAGATTACAAACAAAATTTTAAAGAAGTAAACAATTTTATTCACTCATGGGTGAAATCCACGGAAATATTTAAAATTTATAAACCTAGAAAAATCATTTCGAAGAAAATCTAAAAAAGTTATAGGCTATGACAAATGACACCGGTAAACACAAAAGATTCTCAAAGTTTCTCGGGAACAATTAAAACTTTTTAGAATCCTTGAGAAGAACGTTTCATTTGACTTAAATAAAAATGAAGGAGAAATGTTGATTTTACCTTAAAAATAACATCTCGGTAAAGTATCCTAAGCAGTAGTCGGCGAAACAAACATCAACAAACGAAACAAGAAGTAGCGGACGCGGAGAAGCGAAAAGCGATTGTGAGGTGAGATGAAAATATTCTGCTCTGTTGTGTACATTTGTTGAGCAAGGCAGGAAAGATCTGGCGGCTAATAACAAGTTTGGCGATCTTCAGTTAGAAAATAGGATAAATCCTTTTTAATGGTACACATCTTTTTTCTACCGTTTCAACCTCAATTCAAGAGCAGGGTTGTTTTATTAGTTACATCACAATTTACGCCAAATATCAACTTATAACGCCAACTGACGCCAAATATAATCTTCTGTGTCACGTGATAAAATGTTTTCAAAGGAATATAATTTAAACAAACCGAAGCATGAAATTTGTTAAAGTAACATTCTTTAGGAATATTTTCATACCTAAACCATTGATTTAATTTCATTAAACTAGACATCAAGGATAATATTTCACTGCATCATAAAACTTTTAGACAACTAAACTTTTTCATTACGTAATATCGTTGTCTGCGACAAAAAGTGTAAACAAATAAAAACCGGCTGCAGATAAAATGAAATTTATTCCTTGCAGTTAGGAAACACGTTCATCTTTTCTCGTTAAAACTTTTCTTAAGTGTCGTAGTGTTTTGAAAATCTTTTAAATAGTCTCTTTGTCTCAGAAACATTTTTTAATGAGGCCAATGAGTGAGGATCAAGAAATAGACGTTAACTCTTCAGATAATCAACCAAATTCGGGTTCTACAGAAACAGAAGACCCTGAAATATCCGATCAAAATGACGAACAAATAAACCAAAGTACTAGTGCTGAAGAAAAATCTGAAAGTGAAAAGAATTCTGAAAGTGAGACTAACAATGAAAAGCTCGAGAAAAACGAGACTGCTGAAGATAGAGATGGTGAAGATTCTGAAGAATGTGATCAAAAACATTCCTTAATAGAAGAGGTTGTGAAACAGAGATCTGTTGATAAAGATCGACAGTCTTCAGTTGAGAGCAAATCCCATGCATCTGCATGGTCGATGTCACGATGGTCTGACAATTATGAGAGTCTAGATGACGATGGCAAAAAGACTGTAGAAGACTTATCTGGTGAGGAAACGGTCTGCAACTATTAATTTTCTGGGGAGTCCCTTATAAGCAGGAGTTCACAGAATGAAGTCATGACCATGAAGGGTTTCCAAAAATATTCCAATCCCTGGTAATCCATACCATCCGGGCCTGATGCCAACAATAGGAATAAATTATTTGATTCTAGCAACCCAGTTCTATAGAAGTTTAATTGTTTAAATTTACTGGCCAAACAAC
The DNA here is from genome assembly GCA_963680715.1 of Tetragnatha montana. Taxonomy (NCBI): domain Eukaryota; kingdom Metazoa; phylum Arthropoda; class Arachnida; order Araneae; family Tetragnathidae; genus Tetragnatha; species Tetragnatha montana. The sequence continues at coordinate 32,295,753 of OY796686.1, forward strand.
GCATTGGGTACACCATATTTTGCCCAGGGCCGGATTGTTTGGATTTACCCAAATCCCCAACCAGATTAATGTCAAGTACCTACCATCAAATTTACTCAATTATTGTCTTGGTAATATTTAAAATTAGACAACTATCAGTTGAACCTGCACTGATTAAGTAAATTCTTAATTTACTTGAATTTTTGAAATTAACAAAGCTTTTTAAGTTTTCCTTACCTAACTACTAAATGTTCATGAGCCCAACTGAAACGGAATATATTAATTGATTGAATTTTTAGTGCTAGTAAAATGCTTGTTTTGGAAATATTTTAGCGCTTAGGAAAGTAGTTTTTTTATTATGTAAATAAGTACCATGCACTATGACAAGAGTGATGTAACATGCATGTATGACAGATTACAAAACAAAATGTACACAACTTGCATAAATCGACACTTTAGAAAAGTAGTATAGCATATGATAACGTGCCGGAACATTGTTCCAGATCTCCACATCTTCCCCAAACTTTCAGTTCTTTTTTTTCAATTACTGATGTGTAATACTATAAAAGTGTCTTTGACATTGTGAAGGATATTCACCCTTGAAGGTGTTGGAAACACCTTTTTAAATTTTTAAAACTCTACTTACTGAGAAATATTCTGACTAAGAAAATTTCAAACAAATAATTCTGTAACTACAGTGTAACTTGGATAATTCGAGTTATCCACATGAGTTATTCAAATTACACTGTATTATTATATATTTATTCTTATATTTGAATAATTTTTCAGGTGATCCTAAAAAACTAATATTGTGGGCAGCTGAGAAAAATGAATTGGAAACAATGAGAAAACTGTTAGAAGAAGATCCAAGTCTCATTAATGCAATGGATAATGACTTATATACTCCTCTTCATAGAGCTTGTTATAGTAACAATGTTGAAGTGATCAAAGTAAGACCTTAATTTGTTTATAAATGTTCAAGAATTTTTAATCAGAGTCCACAGTTTCTTAAAAGTTTTAGTTCTCATCATAAAATTTATCAATGAAGAAGTATACCTATTACCTACTAATACAGTAGAACCATGATGATAAAACACTTGATTCTTTAATTACTGGTCTATAGGAGTCGCTATATTGAGAGTCATTATAAAAAGGTTCTACTTTTTTTTAAAGCAGAGGTAAGGTATAAAAAAACTTATTTATTAAAACTTTATGTAGAACTTCTGCAGAATAAATCATTGTAGAACAGCTTACTATAGTTAAAGATATCTATAAATCTAGGTCTAGTATTTATAAGTCTAGGTTGACTAACGGCCATATTCACCATAAACTCTAACCTAAACTTAAGTTGGGAAACCGAAGAAAAACCCGTTTTTCTCGGGTCAGAGATAAAAATCCATTTCACCATCGAAAAGTAACCACAGATTCACAACCTGAGTTCGGGTTCAAGTTAAAAAACCTAACCGAGCTCAAAGCTAGGTTATACTTCAGTTGAAGCCGTCCGCGCATGCCCAGAACCCGATTTTTACTTGTTAGCAAGCCTTGACTTGCTAATCATTCCGGTTAGTGTATAATCAACGGTGGAAAATCTGCGCAAAATTGCATGTGTTGAACGCTTAGAATTCCTCGAAAGATTAGAGAAAAGAAATTTCAAAGAAAGGAAAGACTGTTTCTTAGAATACTCGGATGAAAAATTCTGACGCCCGTCGCTATTTTGCCATCCTAACAGAAATAACTAATCTGACTATTGTAAGGTAGTTTCAATAATTATAATATATTTCATGAACTTAAAAACTCTTCAAACAATAAAAAAACTGCTTAAACTACATGATTCTTGGTTAAAAATTAGAACATCATTTACTTCAAGTAGCAGTTGTGCTGCCATCTATAAATCAAAAAGCTAAATGAAATCACTTGAACTCCAGACTTTTTTATACTGCATTAATATAGCCTTTAATCTTGTAAAACAACTTTTTTACAATGAAAGAAAAAATATTCCATCATAACAAGTACCCAATGATGAATATTTTAATGAATAAAATATTCATCTATAATCGTACGATCATACTAATAGATTTAAGATGGCGGCGAAAAGCCTCGACCGAAAAGTTTCGACCAATGAGGATCGATCAGCAATCTGTGGTCAAGTAACTTAAAGTCAAGTAACCAGAGTGGAAAAAATATTGGTGAAATGGGAATTGATATTGGGGTTTCAGTTAACATAAACTCTAGTTTCCTAACCTGAGTTATTAAAGTCAGTTTAGGTTTATGGTGAATATGGCCGTAAAACTGGGTAACAGTAACTCATTTATCACTATCCCTCATTTTGACTCATAGTTGAATCTATCTATGAATATAGGTCTAGTATCTATAAGTCTAGGTCAGGTTGCGGATCCAGCAGGACTCCTAGGGAAGGTCACTTTTTGAGGATTACCTCTACCTTTGGATGCAAATAGACAAAATTTAATTTTTTTCTAAAAAAAATCTCTCTAGATCCCCCCATGAAATTTTTCCCCCAAAAATTGTTGTATAACTTTTTTTTTATCGGCACAAGCACTTTATAATGAAAAAGTTTGAACAATCTGGGGAAAGTGACCCCCTGGGCTTAAAAAACAGGCCAAGAAGAGAAAAGGAAGATAAAAAAGGGTAAAAAGAAGAAAAAGTACATATTTTTAAATTACTAAAAAAATTTTGGTCTTTCAGAATCTACACTCTCCTTTTTACGCCTTTTCTCTCTTTACTTACCTTTCTTTTTCAACCCAAGGAGGGGGCACTTTCCGGTTTGCCCCCCTTGAATCCTTGCCTGGTCTAGGTTGACTAACACTGGGTAACAATACCTTTACTAGCATCCCTCATTTTGATTCGTATCCTTTGCAGCTGTTGCTCTCCTTCGACGCTGACATCAGGTCCAGAACAGCGGACGGCTGGGAACCTCTCCACTGCGCCTGCAAGTGGGACAGCGTAGAGGCCGTCTCCCTGCTCCTGCAGAACGGAGCCGACGTCAACGCCCAGACAAAAGGCCACATCACACCTCTGCACCTGGCAGCCTCTAACGTGTCCGGACGACGGACTCTTGAACTACTGCTCTGGCACCAGTATGTGGATACCAACGTCCGGAACGATGCCGGGGACACTGCCTACGAGATTGCGTGCCGTTCGGGGCCGCTCGGTGCCTTGTTCGAGATTCTCGAGGAGTCGGTCAATGTGTATTGAGGAGTGAAGCCTCTTTGTCTTGGTTGTTGGGGGAGTTTGATTTGAGGTTTGTTTGCTGAATCTGAAGAAGTTCAATGGTGAATAACACTTGTTGATAATTTTTTTTTCGTTGAAGTTATGAAAGCATTGTTTTCAACTACAGTAGAACCTTGATTATTTGTGATCTTCGGAACCAGGTGATGATTGGAACAAAAACGGTTGAATAATAAGGAGTCATTTACAGCAGCATTAGAAATTGGAAAAAAACAACTGATCCTGCAGTTCTTTGCTAATCTTACTGGTCCTTTACAAAAATGACTGGTCTGCCAAATTAAAAAAATTTCAATTTTTTTAAGAAGTAACTATTGCACTTAAAGTTAATACTAATTAGTTAATTTTAAAATTTTACCTTCCTACATTCAATAATTATTAAGTTTACAAAATGTTAAATTATATAAAACAGTAATAAGTTTATGACAAACAAGCAATATGATTAAATAAACAAATAATTTTTAAAATATCTTATTTATTAAGTACTTTTCTTGATTAAATTTTAATATTAGTCGCAATTATAATATTGTTGGTGGAAAAAAAAACCGGCTAGAACTGGAGAGTGGGATCTTTTTTGCCACTGGTTCGCCAGACCAGTGATTTTTTTTATCGTAGTGGTCTGAGACCAGCATACCACCGCTAATTTCGAACACTGATTTAGAGATCAAAACTATGTTATAAATTAGAATTAAGTATAAAAATTACATTTCTAATGAAGGAAAGGGGTGAAAGAACATTTTAGGCACCAAAAATGAAAACTAAAAATTTTAAAATAAATTTACTGACTCCCATTAGTTAAGTCTTTGTTGCACTCTTGGATTCTGTTTGATTTTTCACACAAAAAGTTTCCTTTTCTGATGTATAGTGAATTTTGTTAGTCATTCAGAATTTCTTAAACATCTTAAGAAAAACTGAATAAAATGTATTAAACTACACAGAAGGAAATAAAAAGGAAGACAGTAATAACTTAAAAAGCGCACAGATAAATAACATTGAATGGTTGGTTTCTGTGTGGATGGTCGAATAGAATTATCATTCTGTAATCAAAGGTTAAATAATCAAAAATCTACTGTGTTTCAGAGTATTTTTGGCTGCAGTGTAAGAATGATAAATCATAGTATTTATTTTGGTACTTGTATAGGCTTTATCCATATTCACCAAATGATTACTATAAATATCATTTTTATTTTATATTATTTGCTTAATATTTCTGTTTTTATAACAGTGAAGACCCCTTATAACTCTTTTGAAGGATTAAAATTTAGTTGTTTTTAATTGAATGAATTGGCTTTGAAAATTATTTCCTTCTTAATTTGTTTTTAAGATTTTGTAAGTGGAATTATTTTTTGTTTTTATTGATCGATAATTAGATTTATTAGAAAGTTTGTTTTGATACAGTTACAAATGGCACATTCACTAGTACTTTCTATCAAATGGACTCTAACCGCCTATCTGGTTCGAGACTTCACGGAACCAACACGTGACCTACAACTGAGCTTGCAATTGGTTACCACAGATACTACACTAGTAGATCTACTAGTGTAGTATCTGTGGTAACCAATCGCAAGCTCAGTAGGTCACGTGTTGGTTCCGTGTGACGTCAGACGGTTAGAGTCCATTGATTAACTGCTTAATACATCAGTTCTTTTATTTTTTTTTTAATGTAAAGTGTTGTATTTTTATTCAGTATTTCCAACACCCTTAAGTTGTTGGATACAGTATTTTTTATCTTTTGGTTTTAAAGTAAAGGGGTGTATGAAATGAATTTTTAAAAAGTCAGCTGAAACTACTCAAACCAAGCTCATGAGAAGTACTAATTTCCATCACTTGCCTCATTGTTCATTTTCATCATCAGAGTTACATGTATGCTACTTATTTGTATAAACTTTTCAAGTTTGCGTTAGATTTAAATTTTATGGTGCCAATATTTATCAACAAATTTGAGATAGATGTAAGTGTAGGTGATAGATGGGGTGGAAACATTAATGACAAAAATATAAAAACTGCTGGTATTGGAACTTAAAGAAAAAAGAAATACTAAAATATTTGCTGTGAAAATCACCTTTGATGCTCTTTTTATCCATAGAAGTTGTACAGTAGAAAAAGTCAATTAGTAATGTATACCAAAAAAGCATTTTAAGATTATCTTATTTACATTTTTTAAAAGGTTACTCAAAGGTATTTTTGACTGAAATCATGAATAAAATAATTGTTATTGAAAATTTAATATTAGAGTTTGGGAAGAAAAAAATGCATTCTCATAATGATTGCTTTCTTACGAAAAAAATTGAAAATATCATTAAAATAACTTTATGATCAGTACTGCAAAACAAAAACAGGAAAAAGAGATAAAATTGTAAATCTGTATTATGTAGTAGCTATTATACCAAGCATAATCAAGTAAGAACTTGTAGCTTAAGGTGCAAAATGACATAACTCAATTTTCCCAACTTTTCAGAAGCTAGTTCATACGCATCCTCTATGGATGGAGCAATAACAAAACTGACAATAACAATGGTAACTTGGGCATTTTTTTTTGTAAAACCCTTCATTTCAGGAAATCTGATGTCAGAAGTTGAATATAGGTTGTGCATAACTGTAAATTGCCAAAAATTTAGTTATATTATGCTTTAAATGACGAACTATAGAATATTTAATCAAAGGATATTGGAATTGTTAACAAGGTAATGATGTCTTATAAGTGAAATATTTTTCTTGTGAATTTTCCATAAAATGCCAATTTTATAGATTTGTCATTAACTTTCCCATCTTCCCATTTACTGCTTGTTTTAAGATGAAGTTTTTATCTTTTTAGTTAGGTTTTCTTATTTAATTTTCCCATAAAATAAAGCTAGAGTTAAGTTAGATTTTCTATTGTACATTGGTTTAAATATATACATTGAATTAACTAAAAACTCTTGTTGTAGTTAGCATTGCTGTGTGTAAAATATATAAAAAAAACTCTGCCATGTAGAAAAGTGATATGGTACTATTTGATGAATTCTAGGTACCAAGTAGATTTAAATAAAAATTTAACCAGGCAGTAGTTGGTTTGTTAATAGTTAGAAAAAATATAGTATCCAAAAGTTTTTTAGACCTAAAATAAAGTTTAATAAACTGTTAATTAGGATCTTTTTAATTTTCCTAGTGCATCCAAGTTTGATTATTTAAATTTTAACTGATTATTTAAAAATTTCAACTACTAAATAAACATTATATTTATTTAATTCTTCTAGGTACCTAGTTCTTGAATATTATCTTTTTAATTAGTGTATATTATTGGCTACTTCATTAAAGTAATTTGTTATTTCTTGAATAATAATTACTTACATAATTTTCTTGAGATAACCTTATAACTAATGATTGTAGACAAAACTTATGTTTTAAACAGAAGATTAAAAACATCTTGTTAGTTTTTCTCATGTAAGTAGGTAGTGAATAGCAAAACCTAAAGGTTATGTTTTTTAGTGCTACATAAACTCACACATATTACTGCCATTAGTAAAAATGATTTTTTGTCTTGATGTTTGTTCATAATGTTGTCAAATAGATTTAAGCATTTATCATAAACTTTTAAATACTGAATTATTTTTATAACAACTTAAGTAATCATTAAAGTGTCATTTTGTACAATATTTTGTATTGAATTTTTATGTCTTTTTACTGTTGTTTTGAATCATCTTATAGGGCTTAGTATATTTCTCATAATATAATGTTCATTTCTTTCTTAAAGTTTACTATTTATTCCCTGGATTTGTGATCTTTAATATTATTCATAAATTTCTCCTTATGCATGAAAGGTTTAATAATTTTAATATAGTTCATGCATATTTATTAGATATTTCATCTTAAACCGCCAATATACTACATACACTTAGTCATTGTAGAATACATTGAAATCAACTATTGTCTTTCACCTTGCTAAAATTTAGATTTGTTGGTGAAAATGTAATACAATCTACTGAAAGCAGTTCTTTTAACTTCTGCAAGCATATTTGTAAGGACTGAGCTACATAGATAAAATGAAAAACTTTCAAAGTTTCAAAAATGCTCAAAGGAGCATTATTGTAGTCATCTAAATTGACAATCTTTGATGATTTTCTGCCGTTAATAGACCCATTACAATTTTTAAAGTCACTGGAATAAGTTATTTTTATGCCATTTTTGCTGTGAAGAACTTTTGATTGATAACTCGCACATTTTGGGAACTAAGACTATTGGTACACCCATTACACTTGCTTTTACAGGAACAAAGACACAGGGAGGAAAATCTTTAATTACAAATGCAAAGGAACTAGATCTAACATTGAAGCATTGTAGGAATAGTTAATTTAAAAACCAACTGTACTTTTTAGTTGCTTACTAAAGCAATGATAGGTAAGAAAATACATTATAGAAATTATAGGTAATTCGGTATAGGACATTATGGAATAATTTTTTCCTTACATTGTGTCAGTGTATGGGTTTTGTTCATAACATTCTTCTAGATAATCTTATAACTTTTAAACTTCTTTTATCAGCTTTTATTTATTCAGAACTGCTTTTAAAAAATTTGAAACTTTTACTTTCGATTAGGTCATTATTTTAATTGATATATTATATTTATTATTTTAGTGAATGTATGTCATTCACATAAGTTAAATTGTTTTGCTTTAATTGAATTTTATATTACCTACCTCACAATTAAGTTTAATAAACCCTAGAGAAAATGTTTAAAGTTTTAAAAATTTTATTTTGCATAAAGTCTGTACACTAAATTGTTAAATATACAGAAGTATAAGGTGTCTCAAATTAATATCTGATTTCTAAAAATGAAAAGGTAAAACAATAAAATTTTACGAATAAGGTATAGAAATTTTTGGCTTTTTACTAATGAAGAAATCTTAAATTTCCTAACAGCTCTAAATGACTGACAATGCTTAATATTATTCTTTCCACTATCTGAAAGAAAACTTCTAATTTTTTAAGGTATGGAATCAAATTATGCCAATAATTGTGATTGAAAAAAAAACTCTTCTGGAATGATAGTTTTAAGAATCAAAGTTTAGTTTGGGACACCCAGAATTTATATTATGCCATGCAGTGCAAAAATTGTTACATAGCTGTGAAACTAAGTTGGTACATAATTATAAAAAATGTAATCAAGATGTATATATAATGTATGTGCTATATTTTTATGTAGTGTTAAATGTATGCAGCAATGCAGCAGGTGTAAAAAAGGCAATATACTCTCCAACTTTTTTTTAGTTTAAAGTAAGTTCATTAGTAAAAACAATGTTTACAAGTCTTATCAAAAAGATAGCTATTACCAGAATCATTCATAAATCGAATTAGTACTTAAATTTTATCTTGGACATTTATAAAAAATACTTTTCTTTAATAACTGTTTAATTAATGTTTTTAAGCATAATAGTTAAGATTCCTCAAATGAAAGTTGTATTATCATTTACATAAAATTTAATTGCAATATTCAGCTAACTATAATATTAATTAAATAACAAAAGTATAGATTACAAATTACCTTTTAAGTTAGGTATATTGTTTTACCTAAATATTTCTTGAATAAAGTACCTAATGCTAATGTAAAATAAGTTTTTGCATGTAAAATTAAAAGATATTTAAAATACCTCACTCTCATTTTTATAATACTCACTTGAAATAAATTATGTAACAATATAGAACATTGATGATAAACAATGTTGATAGCATAGAAAACATTAGTTTTTAAAATCATATAAACTTATAGCAATAAATTATTATTATTATTATTTGGAACTGTGATTTCTTAACTTGAACTTGGGTTTATTGGACCTTTTACACATTTATCTCCGGGGCTTAGTGTTCAAAATTATATTAGCCTATTGAGCAATGTTATGTCCATCTCTACCAAGTATCTCCTTTTTACCCCATTCCTCTTATACATGCTAACTTTACATTTTTTAATAATTTGAAATCAAAACCTATGACCGTACATTTCTAACTGAATCTGACAATCTCAAAAAAGGAAGATAAAGCTCAATAGAATGGAAAAAGAAGTGTTTTTGCATTGCCAAAAAAGGAAATTTTATGTTTCATGGGAAGGTAAATTCTGTAAGATTTATTTCCTTCCTTGTTCTCATTGTTAATGTTCCTTAAAATTATCCGTTCTTAGTGTTAAACCATCTTTTTTTCTTGTACAATGTACTAACATAATAAGAAAAATACTTAACATTACATCTAAAATCTAAAGCTTAACAAAGCTCTTATAATACTACTCTTAAATATATCCAGACTTAATATGAATTGGACATTTTACATAGTAGATTTTCTCAATGCTCGTATCTAATTATGTACTGATCTGATTTTTTGCACAATTTTAAACACATTTTCTACTTAATTAAAACTATTATTTTAAACTAAATTCTTTAAATAAATATGTGATTCATGTGTAAGGATCAGCCGAAGTTATTCCCTTTTTAATATCGATTTCCTCTGAAAACATGAGGGGGGTAGAGGACGGGGTAAAATTATGTCCATTTCTAAGATCAAAAAAGGAAAACTTATGATTTTGTTTGTTTTTTTTTTTTTTGGGGGGGGGGAGCATATTCCTAAATCTTCTCCTCTGGCTACGCCACTGTGCTCATTACGGGTATAAATTTTCCCTTTCTCATGAAAATTGCGATCTTTAAACCATGGGAATAAACTCTGCTTTTCTCTTGGAAGATTAATTTAGTAAGTTCAAAATTTTTGCATTGGTCCATGAGGACAGCATTACAAAATATAGCAACTGTTAAACATCAAACAATACGCTTGCTATTGCCCTGTAACGACTAAATAATTGTGACTGAACAATCTGAATTTTCGTCTTTCATTTCATTGTCTTCCGTTTTTGAATTATGTAATTATTCAAGCCAGAAAACTCCTGTCTCCTGACCACTTTCAATTGCTATGGAAGTACTTAGTGCACATGCTCCAGAACTTAAAAGTAAATCTTGTGAAAGTGTTCACCCTTGGTGTTTACTGCTTGAAGTTCTGGAGCAGGCGCTCTAAGCACTTCCATAGCAATTGAAAATTATCAGGAGACAAGAATAGCTAGAAACTTAAGCACAAGCACACTGTTAAAACATCATAATCATAGTGCAACCATTATATTTTATTAGTGTTTGCTACGTGGAGTTATTTTAATGGATCTCTTAGGAGATAGCTTATTAACTGTTGAAATTATTGAATATGAACTGGTTTATTAATCGTGTTACTTGATACTGTTCGAATTGCTGTTTTGCCTGTCTAGTTGCAGCAAAATAAACTATTTAAAAATAAAAATATGTTTCTTCTTTTTTTATGAATTCTCTTTCTTAATCTTTAAATTTTTTATGCATTTTTATACTTATGCAAAAAAGTATAAGTCTAAACTACTTTGTACGCGTTGTGTTTAATACTTTATTGTCATAATGAGAAATACTATTTTTTTGCAGTCTTGCACCTAAAATTCTGGAAGTGAACAAAAAAAAATTTTTTTTTTCATTTTGATTAGTTTTAAAATTTGTCAGTTTGGAACCCTCTTTCGGTTAAAGGGGATTTTGACCCAAAGGACTTTATTAAAACGTGTAAAAAATTTCATCTTCATATAATTCTTTTCTGCTGTTGTCTTTCCTCCCAAAACTTAATTTTCGTGGATTTCCAAAATTTATATTTTAAAAAGCAAAGCATAAGCATGTTTTTAGGCATTACAAGGCACGTTGAAAGTCATTATATCGAAAAACCAATATTTCCGGAATTATGTTCCACGGACCAAAGGCTGAGAGACTCACCAATTTATAGCACCACCCAAAAAAATTGTGGTGCTGCCCTCTGTCAGTGAAATCCATAGTTAACACTAGAGAAGAGAGGGAAAGTAGTAAACTATCGCTCACTTTTATTCAATAAAAAGGTAACACCTATTTGAGTTAGTTTTTTTCTTATTTAATAAACTAGATGCATATTTCTTCCATCTCCTTCCTTTAAAATGAAGAAATAGTTAAATAATGCAAACTGTGATGCAAACAAAACAATTATTTGTCTTTTATTCTCGGAGTGGCAACACTTAAAATAATGATGATTTTACATTTCAAACAAGCTATCAGCTGTTTCAGAAACCTTGGTTTCAGATTATGCAAACTGGAAGCAAATAAATCACCTGTTTCGTTTGTTTTTGGAAGGTTTAAACGCACATCAACAATGGATATTTCCCCTGTAGAAAAAGTTGATCTCAGTGGTATGGTTACATTCACCATTTTCGAACTTGACCTTTATTATGTAATAATGTTTAAATTGATTGTTTATTATTTTTATTTAAGGAATGAGAGTTCCTTATGAGCTTGATGAAACCAAACGGGATTTTTCTGTTAAAGATCCTTTTAAACTCTTTGATATTTGGTTTGCTGAAGCTCGAAACACAGCCGGAATTCGTGAAGCTAATGCTATGGCAATAGCAACTGCTAATAAGTAAGAAATTGAACAAAGTAGTCATTGCTATGTTTTGCTTTAGTCTTTTTTCTAAAGTTTGGTGCCTTCGTATTACTATTATACTTTTTAAATACTCCAAAATTGTTTTCTGAGCTTTTCATTCTCTATTTTCTTTTAAATTTTAAGTAGGCATGTTTCTTTTCAGAACTGGTAAACCATCAGTTCGATATGTTCTTCTTAAAGGTTACAGTAAGGAAGGATTTACCTTTTTTACCAACTACAATAGTAGGAAAGGCCAAGAAATTGTATGACATTATTCTTGCTTGTATTAATTCTTGGTATGAAAATTGTCACGTAAAAAGTTGTAAATATTTTGTACATTATTATTGTATATTTTAGGCTGAAAATCCTCAAGTTTCTTTGCTGTTTTACTGGGAACCACTTTGCCGCCAGGTAATAATGTATGACCATCTAGAATCTTGTTTGATTAATGCATAAAATTTTCAAGATCAAGTTAGATCAACTGAATGTATCGAAGTACTCTAAAATTGATATTGCTCATAGCTAGCTCAGAACCCGTTGTGTCAATAAATTAAGTTCGTTTTATTTGAATACTTTAAACCCCAAAAAATCTTTGCTTATTATATAGTATTCATGTAAAATACAGCTGTAATAGGCAATTGTAAATTGTCTTTGGAATAATTTGGATTTTTCTATCGAAATACTAATTTTTAACTGCTTTTTGCTGTATGACCAAAGGAACTGCTTTCAACACCAGTTGAAAAATGGATACTGGGGTATTTTTCATATTTTTATGCTATTGTAATTTTTAAATGTTGGCATAGGCTGATTTAAGGGGGACAAGGATGTAGTGGAAACCTTGGGAGGGTAAGCTATCTTTGATGCTTCTGAAAACATGATTTACTTGTAAGAAAATGGAAATGCCTGACTAAGTTGGGTAAATTGCCCATGTTTGCACAAGTAACTGAAGCAGGGGTGCAGAATATGCCCGAACATGGTTCGGGGGAAATTCAGACAGTTTTGGGGAAATTTTTCCCTAAGTTTATAAAGAAAAAAAATCTCTACAAATCCAAGTTGTAAATAGTAACAAATATTTTGGCTGGGGACAAGATTATACCCTCCAAATTCTACGGAAATTAGGTGAAAACTACGAATTTACGCTGAAAAAGCGAGTTTCCTTGGTGAATACCTGAAAGTTGGCTTTTCCTTCCATTTGGACGTATATGCAGGAAAAACAACATATCTGTAGTGGAATTAGCGATTTTCACTAAAAATTGCGTGCTTGTTTTATCACAACGATGTTTTTGACTTAAAGAACATTTTATAGCTAAGTAAAATGAATTGTAAGAAAGAATAAAATAATGTATTGAGTCCATAAAAATTAAAACTTATAGGTTATTTGGTAATTATTGAACCTTGCAGAAGTTCAGTAATTAAGTTACTACTCATAATTTTTATTATTTCATAATAAAACCTCTTTGTACTTTAGTATTAACATGAACTAGAATGAAAATATGGGACATTTTTGGAAAAATTTTGATGAAAATTTGGAAACATTTTTGGGGGAAATTTTGAACGAAATTAATTGTGTTCTGGGGAAATATTGGGTCCTGGAACATTTTCTGCACCCCTGAACTGAAGTAATGTTTTAATGCCAATGGAATTTTTATGACCTTTTTATAGTGAGGGCTGGGTTTAACTGTATGCTTTTTTGATAGTAAGTTTTCATTCTTTCTCAGATAAGGATTGAAGGTTCCATAGCTAAAATCAGTGAGAAAGAGTCTGAAGAATATTTCCATTCAAGACCCAAAAGCAGCCAGCTATCTGCAGTAGTGAGTGATCAAAGCCAAGTTATAGAAAGCAAAGAGGTATCACATCAACTATTATTTATTTGCTTTCTTCATATTTTAAGTTACTGTAATTTAATGTTTTTATTGTCTGTACTTCTTCTATGGAATTTTTTTTACAGTTCTTTGTTAAATGATCTAAAAACCTTAAAAATCTTAATTTGATAATGGTATTGTGCCTAGCTGTCCCCTTTTGAAATAAAAAAAATTACTTTGTTTAAGTTTGGTTAATTTCCTTTTTATTACAAACAAGCTGGTATGCCCATCCTTGCACAGGTGGAGTACCTAATGTTTTTCATTTTGGATCAGTAAAAATTAAAAGCCATCTAGGTGTCAAGCATTTTAAAGCAATTTCTACATAATACACATGAAAACTAAAGAATGTTATTAGAAAGTAAGTCTTCTAAAAAATACGTAAAATGTTCACATTAACAGCCGTATTGACCATTGCAAGTTAAACCAAAAGTATGAGTAAAACCTCGCATCCTAGCGTTAACGTTATCCACCAGTCTTAACTCCCAAGTAAAACCTAAGTTGTGTGACACCTCAACTTTCCTGAGTAAAACCTGGTTTAAATAAACAAAATGGGCACCGGCAATATGTTAGTAGAGAGAATTAAGGTTAATGTGGGAAAATACAAACCTTTTAAGCTATATTTAGGTGATTCATTTCATTTGTAATCATGTGCATTTGGTTTAGTTTTAAAAATAATGACAATTAACGAGTAAAGAACTGCCGTGTGTCTCCGCTGTCCAATCAGAAGTGTTCTTATAAGTCCGGCCCTTCTTACTCTCGAGTAAACTAACCCGAAGCTGGTCGATAAGCTCAACATTTATTATGCGAGTCTTCTTTACTCTCGAGTTAGCTTCGATCTTACTCGCGATGGTCGATACGGCTGTAAGACCCCTCATAATCATATCTTAAGGATTTTAATTAACATTTTGATGAAATTATTCAGTACTTAGTGTAGTTATTAATTCCTGTGGATTAAGGAAATATTACAGATTTTCCCAGTTGAAAATATATACAAATGATATCGTCAATATTTTTTGGTTTGCCAACCAACTTTCCGAAACCGCAATCACCTAATTTCATTTTATTTCATATTTGTTTCCATGGAGACTATTTTCACTAAAATGTTATTCTATTCCATAAACTTTTTTATTTTGATAAAATACCAAATCTTTGAATTATGTTTTAAAAGTTACAATGGTTTTTATTCTTGTGGTATGTTTGTATACCAAGTTTGGTGCGTATCGGAAGAAAACGGTTAGATTGCTATAAAAGAAAAACAAATGCACATTGAATTTTACTATATAAGATAAATTTTAAGAACAATAGGACCTTATTATAGCGACCCCTCACAAGACCAAATATATTCAATCGTTTTAAATGAATGAAATTAGTTCTCTGGTAAAACAATCCATACTTTCTTTACTGGTCATTGTAATGCAGGGGTCGTTATTTTGGAGGATCATTGTAAAGAGGTTCTACTGTGTAATGTTTTCAATGTATCTTTTTTACTTTCATTCAGAACTTTGTATTTTTAGGTTCTGTTGAAGAAAAAGCAGGAACTGGAAGCAAAGTATTCTGGAGATTCAGCAATCATTCCTAAGCCAGATTTTTGGTATTGATATTTTTCCCTCTTTGAATAATCTGTTACATAGTGACTATACATTGATGTTATTATTTGTAAAGGTGCATAATATCCCTACCTTAGAAAAAGACAACTGAAAAAATTCCCTTTTTCATTTTGCCATAGTGAAAATGAAAAGATGCCACATGTATACCTCATATATTGATATTCTGGAGCATAAAAGTTACTGTTTTATTAACAAAACCTCACCTAGCAACCATCTTTAAATGAATTGTGCTTCAAACTAGTGTTTTGAGGAGTTTTTTTGTGCTAGTCTCCATTCAGATATCCTCCTTCAGTTATTGATTCAATTTTAGGATGTCTTATTACCACAAAAATGTTACTTCAATTAGTTCTGCAAAATATTCTCATTTATATTCTACAATCTTTCAAATATATATTTCTATGTAAATTAAATCTAAAGAAAACTTCTATAAGTTTTAACTTGATCTTAGTTTTATAAAACCAATTTTTAGCAGTTAGTCCATTTTTGCCCAATCACAGTTTTTTCTATCTACTCCATCTTGTTTAAAGTGTCATATATTTGTTGTAATTATGATATGCTGTGATATTTTTCTCTAAATATCTGGATTTATTTATCTTTTCATTTTCCTTAGTTATGTGTTTACATTTGAAAGAATAAAATATAGAAAGTTAACAATATTTCGCACAAATGCAACCTGCGCATAATATTACCCCATAGCCTTGCAATGGCGAATTGCCTTTAATTATGATCTGTCTGTAACTGTTTTTCTAGGTCCATACAGTATCATTATAGACATGTTTTGCTGTAACACATTTGAAATATATTACAACAATACCGTAGACCTTTTTTCCTTTTTTTAATCACTGCAGAGTAATGAAGCAAACCTAGTAATTTTGTATGTATGAAATAACATGTGATATAATTTAAGAAAACCTTTTTTCAAAACCTGATATAAATCTCAATTATGTATTAAAATTAAAAAATTGAATAAATTACATTTGAAATAACCTCTTTGACATTGTACAATTCTATTCTGTTTTATTGGTACTTATTTTCTGTTAATGTAGGGGTGGCTTTTGTGTTGTTCCAAGTTCCTTTGAATTCTGGTGTGGACGCAGTGACAGACTTCATGACCGCATCAAATTCAGAAAATCTGATGCTGGCATTGCAGACAAAAACTTAACTCATGTTGGTGAAGATGGATGGTTGTATGAGTATCTTTCTCCTTAATATATGAGCAGATAGACATAGACAGTATACAAATGTGTGTGTGGGGTACAAAATGTAATGGACACCTTTGAAACAGGTCACCCTGTACTCTTGTGAATCGGCTACTTTACCTGATGCAGAACTTGGCACTCATTGGCTATGAAGTATATTATTCTCCCAAAAGATAGTCATGATTGTCTGTTGAATTCACCGTAAGCTGAAATATTTTTTAAATACATAATTGTTTATCTGTGTTTAAGTTAGAGCTTCCAATGAGAGAAACAGGAAACATTTTTGGATGAATTCTTTAAATGAAGACGTGAAAGTACAGTAATTTTACAGTAGAAAAAGATGACTGATAAAGATAGATGGGTCTTTAAGCCTTTATCAGATCAAAACCACCATGGATTTAAGACCCATAACCAACAGCTAACTCCAAATTGAACCACTTTACTAAGTATCTAAAATCTATCATTAGCGACCTCCATTGTCTCCCATTAGGGTGACACTTTTACTACCAATCCAGTTTATAGTAAAAACTGTTTCAATTTACTCATTGTTTCCCCAAGGTATTCAATTGATCTTCTAAATAAAATATGTTATTAATGCATGGTCATCTCTAGCATTAAGTTTAAGCTAAAAATCATTAAGAATTAATGTTTCTCCTGATCTTTCACAGATGTTCGTATTGTCTTGTACCCCACTTGTATTTGTAAATTCTCTGTTTGCTGAAAAAATCTGTATTGTTCTTGTCTGAAAATATAAATTTCCTTTTAATCTGATAATATTATCAATTGTAATTTCAAATTAATAACTTTAATGAAAATTAAAATTGTATTTTACTATTAAAAATTGTATAGTATCAAAAATTATTTATTGTATTGAGTTAAAATATTATTTTGATGATTAAATCTGGTTCTTAAAAAAGGTCCATTGTTCCTTTTAAAATTATATTATTTAGGACCTAACTATAAACACTTATGCTAAATCATCTGTTATTGCCAACATTAATATGTTTCACAATTATTAAACTTAGTATAGTTAGTTTTGGGAAAAAATTAAATAAAATATAACAGTATTTTTTATTAAATCTTTGATTATTTTTATGGTCAAAGTACTAAAAAACTGACTAATTTAATATTGATTACATTAAAAATCATTTCGGTTTTTAAGGATTATTATAGAATTTTTTTTTGAAAAACATATTGTAACATTCCACTGACAAAAGCATCAATTAGAATGATATTTATGGTTTATAACTTTTAATCTGAAATAATGTGTGTGATTGTTGTGTGTAAAATAAATTAATAAATGTGAATTAAAGTAGTGCATTATCTGAAAACAATTTTTCTAATAGAAGGGTTTACAATCGAACATGGATATTAGGAAAACCAATTTTAGTGAGTAGATAAGTATAATTTTGTTAGTTCATTGTTAAATGTACTGAACAAGCTTGCTTATTTCGTGCAAAAATTTTAATAACTTGCATTCTTCTGTAATAAATGTGAACTTTTTTCTGTTATCAGATCTTAAAATATCAGTAACTTTAACAAAGTTAATAATCCGTATAAAATTCAGTGTAGAGATGTGAGTCGAGAATATTCTCCAGGGGCGGGAATTTTGAGAATAATCGAGAATATTCTATTTTTTGATTGATAAATGGAAAGAAATGTAAAAATGTTTGATGATATGAAATGGACATATAGTATTAGTGTTAGAAACCTAAAAATAATAACAAATTCAATGAAACTTATTATTTAAAAGTCACCCTAAAGTTCAGAGAATATTCTCTGAACTGTAATAATTTCATTATTTCGCAAGATTTTTTTTTTAAATAAGTAAATTTTATTTAATGCAAAATAAAATATTTTTCAAAATATGAGAAGTAACAAAATAATTTCCAGAAAAGCATTTTTTAAAAACATAATTTTTTCAAAAACAGTTGATAAAACATATTTCATAACAGTTGATAAAATCTTAAGTTAATAGAATGTAACTGGCTTACACTGCTTTACCTATCAAACATGTTGTCTTATCAATTAAGTAGCAATTTTAAAATACTTTCAATTTAATTTGGCTTTCTTTTATTTATGATGACTTCTCATTGTAAAACCTTTAATATTTTTCTAATTTGAAGTTAATATATACCTTATAATTGTTTTTCCAAAAAAAAAATTATTTTAGTAGCTTCTAGAAGAATATTCTCGAAAATTCTCTTCTTGGAGAATATTCTCAAGAATATTCTCCAAAAGATTATTACCGAGAATTTTACATCTCTAATTCAGTGTATCTTTTCAAACCCAGTAAGAACAAGGTGTTGGATTTAGCAAGCAAAAGGAATGGCTCCATTCAGTGGCGTAGCCAGAAAAAAAAATTGGAGGGGGATGTTGGAATTTCGGGAGGGAATATGGGGTAAATTTATTCATTTTCTATGGTCAAAAAAGATAAATTTCTGACTTTTTTGGGGGGGGGGATATATTCCTGAATCCCCCCCTCTGGCTATGGCCCTGGCTCCATTGCACTCGTTAAAGGCATGTATAACTGTATATATCTTGCAGTTCTCTTGTTTAAATTTAAATTAATTTCAATATTCTTCTGATAAATTGTATTTCTTAAAATATATATATTTAAGTTTTCAAATGAGAGCTTGTGGTACTCATTTATGTGCATATTTATTTCCATTTTGTTGGAAAGTATATTAATCCTTAAACAGAATTTTATTTTTTTAAGCTATGAAGCTTATCATTTATGACAGGTAACAAGTACAAATTTTTCTAGATATTTTTGAATATTGTTGGTTTAGTCTTCCACAGTTAAACTTGAGTCACCAAGAGGCTGAAATATTTTTTGCAAATAAAGTTTCTGTATGTAATACAATTGACCAGGAAATCTTGGTGTCTCTCTCCCCCATGTGCCTCCAATGACTCCTGGCAACCTGGTGTCATTCTTAGTCTTCCAATGATTATAATATAAACCTTTATTATTAACTGTGAGCAGGGCCGGATTAACCATGTCGGGGACACTAGGCAGTGCATGTCTCGGGGCCCCTTTTCCCCCTGAAATATTTTTTCCCACCACAACGAACTTTTACTGATAATCACTACGTTGTAGATACGAAATAGAGACGTTTATTTTCATTTGTTTCAATGTTTTGCAATAAACGCTAGTTAAACCAGATCAAGAAAAATCGAAACAAATGAAAATATTTTTTTTATTAAATTATTTAGTTTGAATATAACTTAAGGAAAAGTTTGTAACAAGTACAAACGTGCAAAAAATATGCAGATATCATTATTTAAAAATAATGCACCAACCCCAGCCAGAAAAGTCTGCATAAAATCTGCAATAAAAGGCCTTAAATGAGAAAACTGCCTCAAAATACTTTAAAGTTATTAGGCACATTGTTCCGCAGTTTTTTTGCAGAAATTTTAAAGAATTTACACCGATTCTGCAGACAGACTGTAGATTTATTCTGCAGACTAAAATTTAAGGCAAAAGGTTTCAATTCCCTTCAGTTTTTGAGGTTATTCTGTAGTTTTCCTTCATTTTTCTGTGCAGATTTCTTGCAGACTTTTTATAAACTTAAAAGAAATTATTAACTTATTACCCTTTACTCTATGAGGGGTAGTAAGAAACAAGGTATTTTGCCAAATTTAGTCATGAAAACAAATATAAATACTCAGTCAGTTAAAAGTTAAGCAAAAAAAAAGTTTCACACAACTCAATATTTTTATTTATAACAATTAAAAAAATATGAGACGTTACAAATAAAATTCTTCTCTGTTTTCATTTGGGGAGACAAATTGATTTATTTTATTCACAATACTTGAAATTAAAATGAGCTATTTTGATGAATTATTTTACAAAAATGCATTTTAAAATTTAAGTGAGGAGTAAATTAGCTTCTTATACCTTTACAGTTGTCTGTGAAAAGGAGGAAACAAGTAATTTTAAACTTAGCTTGATAAAACAATAAAAACCAGGAAACAGAATAATATGGAAAAAATAGGAAAAGTAAACTCCTAGAGATAAAAACAAATGTAACTTTTCCCCCTATGTTTAAATTCTGTAAATTTTATTACATTTAAATGTTTACCCTTCTAGCTTTTTTGGAAGCAAAATCTTTCAAAACCTCTTCAAAACTAATGCGTTCTAATACATCATATTCTATTGACATTATAGACAATGAATTTAATCTATTTTGAGCCATCGATGAACGAAGACAGTTTTTGATGAGTTTTAATTTTGAAAAGTTTCTTTCACCGGAGGCGTTCGTAATCATCAGGCATCTGTAGATCTGCAAGGCAGTCATTACATTTGGGAATGTAGATTGCACCATATTATTTACAATAAGTTGGTTTAATTCTTTAGCAGGGCCGTAACCAGACTTTTGTTTCGGGGGGGGGGGGGGTTTGACTCAAAAAATTTCTGAGATACCTTCTTACGGGTACTTTTATATGTTAAGTTTTAGGTGACAACACTGGATTTAAATTTTGATGCACTACATTTCACAATTGTTTAAACAATATGAATTCGAAGTAAAAGGGGGGTCTGGGGGTCCTCCCCCAGAAATTTTTTGGAAATTTGCCCCTCAAAAGAGTGTTTTAGCTCATTTCTGAGACCCTTTAGAATTTAGATTACACCCATAGAGCACCACTCATTGTAAACGGCCGAATTTTCAAGGTAAAAAGAAGGTATATTGTAATAAATGGCGAAATGTTAAGGGGGTTTTTAGGTTCCTACTCCAGAAAAGTTTTTGAATTTTTCCCCTAATAGTGGCATTTTAACTCATTTTGAGATATAGGTAACATTAAAGAGGACCAATCCTTGTAAATCACACAAGTTTGAAGTGTGTTCTTTCCAGTGTGAAACACGTCATCGGCGGGCGGATCCCTCATCGTGTTGCCCACCGTGTAGTGCTTTGGTGTTGCCTTTTTCTTTTTCTAATACGCAGATTTTCATAACTGCAATTTGTTTTTTCTTACGCCTTTTTCTCATAATGGTCAAATAAATCTCTCTGGGATGTTAAAAAATCCACCAATGATTTTAACAGATCCACTGCCGTTCCAAGTTCGATAGTATTTTTCTACGATATACACATGAAACAAACATACTTTTAACGAGTCGAATTTGTGACTTACCCTTTACTTCTCGAGAATTAGTATAAAAAAGACACGAATACGAATGTACGACCAACAGCACGTTCATACAATATATACTTCCAAAGGACACTCTTTACTTTGTGAATTCTTCTGAAGTACGCCTATTAACAAGTGTCCATTGGTCTAGACATGCAGGTCACGTGTACATTTTCAACCTCTTTCTGTCCAAGGACAGAACAGACCCCTATCTGAAACTCGACCCCTTAATTGGAAATAGTTCCCAAAATAAACAAAACATTCCCGATGAATAGGGGGCCCCCCGGTGAAAATGTCCGAACGATTTATGACCGCGGTATTTCGACCCTTTTCCTCGCTTATCTGGAAGTGTGGGTATAGTAGCTCACATACATCAACACTGACAGGTGAACCCCTTTCTGATTAGGCTCGCTTGAATGGTCCCTACTTAGAGGGGCCCGTTTCTGATTAAACCGAGGCCCACATACTGATCTTCATGTTAAATTTCCACTTAAAGAAAATTTTAAAAAATCTTAGACCAGTGGGCCCCTGGCTGACGCTGGGCCCCTAGGCAGTTGCCTACTCTGCCTATTGGATAATCCGGCCCTGACTGTGAGTATAACTAATAGTTGAACTTAGAAGTTCTGGAGGGTATCTGTGACACAGAGAAAGGGAATTGCACAAGATTTTTTTAACATTCCTAAGGTCTTTTTTATATTGTAAAAGTTTCATATAAGATAAGTATATTCTCCCAAACTTATACCTCCCTCTAGTCCAGTTGTTCCCAACCATTCATGAGTAGGTCTGTAGACTTCTATGAGTTGGGAACTACTGCTCTTGAAAGACTAAATCTTAATTAAACTATTTATTTCAGACTAGGGGCCTCTGGCCCCTGCTCGCTATCGCTCACCAACCCCTGGAACTGCTTCTCAGTTCTTTTAAGCTAAGCAGAAAAAATAATTTTTCGACTTTGACATTACATTAAACTAATTATCTCATTTATTAGCTTTTTAAACGAAAATTAATCTTATACATTTGTCTACATATAGTTAAAATTCCATAATATTCCAATGAATAGTTTTTGCGGTGTGAGAGTTCAAAACTGTCAAAGTGAAGATTTTCTGAAACACCAGCAGCAGCAACTGTTACTTTTTTTTTAATATAGAGACACCAGTCAAATGCTATTCTTTTCAAAAAGGGATTATTGGTGCTATGTGATTTTATTTTTTAGGGATACATACATAGATAAGAATCATGCTTCTTAAGTATGTAGGCAACATTAAATTATATGTGCTTAAGCAAAATAGAACTATAGAAAAATGTAATGGCTACTGAAAAATATCTTCCCATTAAAAAATTGAAACAATTTATAGTGTAATACCTCTAGTGTGAACTTATATGAATAGTTAATGGAATGAACAATCATTTAATATTTAATTAAATGTAATTTTTGCAAATTGCTGAAATAAAAGTTATAAGCTTAAACTTGTCCTTTTTTCTTAATATTGTATTGTGGTGTCAATATTTAGTAATCTAGCTTGTTTCAAAGTCTCATTTAATTTGTTGTTGGATCGCATTTGCCACAGTAGCAACATCCTATCCAAATTATGGGTTTGGCCAACATGTATTTTATATTTTCGCGCACACTATGAAAAGTATTTAACAACTTTAGGATAAACAACATCCTCTTTTAACCAACTCAAGATTTTACTAATATAGTTAGGTGGTTCCAAACATTTTCATAGACATAATTTCAACTCACATTTTACTTAGTGCCAGCTTTGAAAACTATTTAAGTTCTGGGATGGGGTAAACAACAGTGGGGGGAGCAATAAAAATCTTGTAAACTTCTTGGAGAATATGAGAGAAATTTTCAGCATGATTTGATGGTATGAAGAAGCAAAATTCCCAAACAAAAAAAGTATTTATTACTTTAAAGAGTGATAAATCTGAGAGGAGGGGGCAGTGGCAGATCCAGCCTGGACCAACAGGGTGGCAAACATTGGGGAAAGAAGGGTGTCCTCCTCCAGAATTTTTTAAAAATTAGGCATTAAAAAATAGTCTCTTGACTCATTTTTTAACATTTAAGATAAGACTCTAAGATAGATCCTATAAAGATAAGCGGTCATATAGAAAGATGGTCAAGTGCTGGTCACGAGGCTGATTGCCCCAGCCCCATAAGACTTCACTACCCCTCTCTTTTCTTCACTCCATGGCATAGTGTATTCGTATATAGATATTTAAATGCTTGTCTCCTAGAGAAAGCATTTTGTTTACTTTAAGTGTTAATTAGGTCTATTTTTTACTGATTAACGAACTCACATACAACCAAAATATGGGCGCGTTCGTAAATCCACACTCGTGCGCACGAGTGCGTTTGCGATGCTAACTGTGCGTTCGTTTATTAAACTGGTTTTTTCCGTGCAGATAACTACCCGTTCGGAAATTCGGTCCCGTTCGAACTCGTTCGAACGAGACCGCACGGAGAAAATTCTTCGTTAGGTCCAGTTATTTTGCGTCTCGCTCGAGGTTGTGTTTCACTCTCCAAAAAATGTCCGAATATGTTCGTATATGTAGCATGTGCTCAGTGGTTTTAGACGATTCCGTGGATCATGTTTGTAATTTCCTCAACCTGTCCCAAAGTAAGTAGCAAGACTTATAGTAATATTTTAATTACTTAGTTGTTTTCAATTGTGATTAATTGTCGGTATGTAAAGTAATTTGATTCCAAATGAAAGACTAGTAAGATGTTTTTTGGAGATATAAGTGTATTATTTAACCTTTAATACATCTCTAAATTTCAAGAACTTTCCTTCACTATCCAAATTGAGTTGTGATATTTTTTTAAAGTTGTTTGTAAAAGCTTCCTACAAATCTTTTATAAACCTGTATCAGATCAAAGCTGTATAGAAAATTGGTCATCCTCTTAAATAGTTCCTGTTACTAAGATTAAATTGAATGTATGGTGTTCAAAAATCTTGGCTATATTTAGTGGAAACATTAAAAGAATTGAACCTATTTTTTCTAAAGGCCCTTAAACTCCTGAAAAACATCTATCCAGGATAAAAGGAAGTTTATTAAAACTTGGTGAATGTAATTAATTTTCTTCTCAAATTAATGAAATTCTGCAAGAAACTCGAGCCATTATTGCACTTCTTTGTTCAATAATTCATTAGTCATTCTTGAGACTTGTTAATATGTATAATATTAATTATTTTTCGGTACAATTCCGTTAGAGTCCCCACTAAATATCGCCAATATCCAAATCACTAAATGTATCCAAATATCAACAAATTTTTATGACTTTTATAAATAAACTGAATAGTTATTGATCTAATTAAACATTTTAATTCAGAAGTTTGAAATTATTTATAAATAATTCTTTCTCTTTGTTGTCTAATAGAACCGGGTGATATTTAGCGGGGACTCTAACGGAATTGAACCTATTTTTCATATTACCTCCTTATTTTTTGTAATTTACTCTGGGAAAAACTATCTTGGAGAACATAAACCCCTTGGCTTAATATAACGTAGTATGTATGTAATTGGGAATTTTGCTAGATTTTCTTGCTCCTTGCTTTTGAGCGACGAGTTCCTCTTTTGTAAGTACTTACTATTTTATTTTTTCCAGCTGGTAATCAAGTCCCACGGTCAAGTCCTACCACACCCTCATTTACGTGGCATGAAAGACCAACAAAACTACTAATAGCCATGTATGGCGAAAAAAAAGCTGACCTGAATAGTCCCCACATTAAAAAAAAAATGGTGTGGGGAGAAATTGCTGAAGTTTTGAAGGAAAAAGGGTACTCTGTATCTGGGGTCCAAGTGGAAAATAAAATTAAGGCTCTAGTAAACGCTTATAAAAAAGCAAAGGACAACAATAAACAGTCTGGCAACGCCAGAAAGTCCAGCCCTTACTATGAGGAGCTGGACGAAATCTTGGCAGGCAGCCCTGACATTCAACCTGTGTCAGGGGCATCGTCCCTGTCGGGTTACTGGGTTCGGGCCCCCTCGGAAAATGCAGCACCTGAGGGAGCTTCGGATGAGCCTTCCACCCCGGAATCCGGGTCAAGCCAAAGGAGGGGAAGGAAACGCCGCCTTCCTGAAGAGGAACCTCTATGGTTCAAGGAATACAGAGAGAAGACCGAGGAATACCGAGAGAGGACCCAGGCCCAGAGACAAAAGAACCACGAAGAACGCTTGGTAGTGCAAAGGGAGTTCATGAATGTGCTTAAGGAAATGTCCCAAAATATAAACCAAAATAAATGAGTTTGATTTCTTAATTGTTTCTTGTGTTCTGAAAAACTAAAAAACAATTCAGTATTATTTTAGAATGAATGATTATAGGTATTTAGTTTCTGGATTAGGGATGTAAGTTTGGAAATATTTACTGTCTTGTGTAAATGAGTCAAGTACAGTAATTTGAATTTTTTTTTACAAATGTAAGGTACTGTATCTTGTTGGAAAATGTATGTTTCCTTCCTTAGTTTTAATTATATGGTTGATACATTATAGATTTAAGTGGCATGTTTAGGTACTTGTTGGATGGTAATCTAGAGTTCTAAATAATGCGTAAAAAAAGCCACTAATTAATTTTACTTAAAAAAACTGATATAGCTGGAGGATAATTCAAAAATTTTTTTAGACAGCAAGTTATGAATGTCTTGTTTTGAATTGTTTCAAATGTATGATGAAATTATCAATTCCTTAACAATGAAAAAATATAAATATTGTTACTTAGTCATTTTAATTAGACTTTTAAAGTTAAATTTTAAAAAGGTTCTTGAGTTCATACTTTTTAGATGCTTATACTGCACTTAAATTGATTTTTAAATTGTATAACTAAGCAGGAATAAAAATAAGACAAAAAAGTAATTGTTATGACACTGCATTGTTAAAGTATCGATAGATAAATGAATATGGAGTAAAAGCAGGAATAGAAATAAGACAAAAAAATAATTGTTATGACACTGAGTTGTTAATGTATCGGTAGATAAATGAATATGGAGTAAACATTTCATTTTACGGATAAATAAAAAGTTATTGAAGCATATTTTATTTGACCTAGTTTTTTAGCACCATAAAGAATTAGAACAAGAAAAATCAACTTTAATTCTAATTAATTGAAAAATAATATGAATGGTCATCGATTTTGCACCATAAAGCAGGGGTCTGTCTAGGATTTTTTTTTCTAGGTACCTATTTTGTGAAAATTTAAGTGCAAAACCAATGACAAATAAATAATTTACTATTAAGAGAACTTTCTTTTAAAAATGTATTTTGTGAAGATACCTTTTTTCCCAAAACTGAATTTGTGAAAGTACCTATTTATCAAATGTTGAATTTATGAAGGTACCGCAAAACGGTAGTAAAATTAACCTGGACAGACCACTGCCATAAAAGGGCTATTTCCTGCAAGGTTTTTATTAGAGATGTGAGTCGAGAATATTCTCCAGGGGCGAGAATTTTGAGAATAATCGAGAATATTTTATTTTTTTAATGATAAATGTAAAAATGTTTGATGATATGAAATGGTCATGTAGTGTTAGTGGTAGAAATCTGCAAATAATAATAAATTCAATGAAAATTATTATTTAAAAGTCATCCTACAGTTCAGAGAATATTCTCTGAACTGTAATAATTTCATTATTTCGCAAGATTTTTTTTAAAAAAGCAAATTTATTTAATACAAAATAAAATATTTTTTTTAAATATTAAAAGTTTTACTGGAAGAAAATACTCATACAATTAAAAGAAGGAATCTAAATTCTTTTCAAAGGTAATAGTACCAATATAGTTGTCAAACTGAAGGACCTTTAAAACCTGACATTTAGCTGAAATTTTGATAGAACTTTGTAAAATTAGGAAAATTTATAGTGAGAATATTCTCAAACAACTCTAAATTACTGAATATTATCAGATGCAGTTTAATTTACTTTCTACTTAAAAATTATTTATGAATGGTTTGTCTTAAACTTTTTGTTAGCATAATTTTAATTCAGATTCATTAATATTTTCCTTTACGAGAAAATTCTCAAAGTTACAATTAAATTTATATCTTACTTATCTTGTGTTCCTAAAATAATTAAATCTTCAAATTTTCATTCTCTATATGTGTACTTTTAAGTTTTAAGTGCATCTCATCATTTTATCTTCTTAAAATATTCTTTCTCATTAAGATTCCACAAATTAATTTCCAGAAAAGCATTTTTTATAAACTCGTAATTTATTTCAAAAACGATATTTAACAGTAGGAAAATTTTAAGTTAATAGAATAATCAAAACTTGCATAACTAATTTTTTAACATAACAATTATTTTCATAATCTGGTAAAAATATTTCCCTTTTCCTACCTGTCTTTTTGCTTACACAATCTTGAAACAATGGTGTAATTTAATTAATACATGTACATTGTTAAGTAAGTATTGGGTACTTCTCCATTAGCCTGGCGTAAATGCTGCCAATTGTGAACCTAATGAATGACAGTGGTAAGAAATTTGGCAGAATTCTACATTATTTGGCGATTTTTCGCTTGCGTCCAGCTAACGGAAAAATACCCAATACTATATTTAAATAATTCCTTAGGCTGGAAGCAGAGCATAAACCCACAGAAAATAATATAGGAAAGATGGTTTAAGAAAAAATAAAAGTTTTATAAAATAGTTCAGAAGGAAACTTTTTTTCTGTAATTAGTCGAATTCTAGCTGATATTGTGCCCTATATTTTACCATACACATTTGGAATAAAAATTAAGGTAACATTACACAATAGTAATAATTTTTTAGGCATTTATTAATACATCAGAAGATAACAGTTATTCTGTCATTTTATGGCAAAATTCCACATATGTAGTCTCTCTTATTAAGAGCAGTTGTGTTGACAGAATCGGAATTGTCGTCGTCATCATCAACATGGCTTTCTTCAACAAAGTCCCCCTCTTGCACACAAACATTGTGCAGTACGCATGCAGCAAGAACATAAATGGAAAGCTTATCTACCCTCCCCACATCAAAAAATTTCAAACGTCGATACCTTCCTTTCAACTGGCCAAAAGCCCTCTCGATACAAACTCGCGTTTTCGACAACTTCATATTGTAGTTAACTTGGCGAGGGGCCAAATGGCCATTGTCTTTGAAAGGTACCAACAAATTGATGTGAAGAGGGTAGCCATTATCCCCTATCAGGTGGGTGTTGTTCGGGAAGTAGTCCCTATTACCGAACATCACATTTTCAACTTCAGAGCATCTAAGCACTCGTGCATCATGCACCGATCCTGGGTAAGAGACAAACACATGAGTGAATGCTAAGCTTGGTTGGCAAATGGCTTGGAGAACAATTGAGTAGTCGTTTTTCCGGTTATAATACCGCTCAGGTTCAGTGGACGGAGCCTTTATTTGAATGTGGCTCCCATCTATGGCTCCAACCACATCTGGAAACCCAGACATAGCTTCAAATGCACCCTTTACCTCAGTGATATTTGGCCAGCTAATGAATTTAGGTGCCATTTCTCCAAGTGTATCGCACATCTTATTGAGGAGGCTGTGCAGTGTGGACTTAGACAGATCAAATCTATCAGCAACTGACCTAAAATCAAAAAGACAAATTGTGGTACTTTGAAAAAAAAAACATTAAACATGTTTATTGCATTCTTACCTTACCTTTTAACTATTATTAACTTTAACATTTTAACCCTTTATTGCCCAGTTATTCTGTCTCTTTGAATATGAGACGGAGGGAAACAACCTGCCCTAAATGGTTTTAACCATTTTACCAGTCTAATGTTTTTAATAGTAATTGATAATAATTTATACTAAGTAATTTAGCAATTAGTAGAACTTGCACACTTGTAAAGGAACAAAATTATAGGAAGAGCATTACTTGACTACTGATGGGCTTGATAAATAACTCAATGTTTTTCTTCAAATGAAAGAAATAGCATCAGTATTTTTCAGTTTTGATTAGAATTTATAATTAGTAGAATACTTGACAATTAATACTCACCGAAATGACTCTTGATTGCCTAAAAGCCACAACACACTCAAGAGGTGTTTATCTAAATTTGTGGCTGGTCTACCAGGGCCACCAGCCCTTTTCTTTGATAGTTCATGGATAGATATATGATTCCTTAACACTTCAAAAGTTCTTCTGTTTACTCGGAAATGACTTTTGAAATCTCTATCCGTGTACCGTGGAACCACCTGTTCTACATAATTTTTAATACATACTCTAGGTCTAGGTACAGTTTCTTGATTGTCATCGAATAACAGGTCAATACAGATTTCTTCTTCTGATTCGTCTTCTGACGATTCATAGAAAAAAACCGATTCCAGAAACGGCAAACATTTAGCTAAATTATCCATGTTCATTACTTAACTCTGACAAATTTCGAATAACAACGCGACCAAACCAAACACCAAACGCGACTCAACACTCAACATGAAAAAATGAGAAGTTGAGAAGTAGCGAAAAAAAAAGCGCAAGTGCACAGAAAATAGTTCTAGTCGTTCGTTTAATCACACTTTAACTCATGAAACTGGGATCACGTGACCCGAACACTTTTTCGTTTGAACTTAAACTCGTGAGGTTTTACGAACGCACCCTATATTTCCACAATCTACAAATAATGAACTACAAAAGTATTCACA
The DNA here is from genome assembly GCA_963680715.1 of Tetragnatha montana. NCBI lineage: Eukaryota > Metazoa > Arthropoda > Arachnida > Araneae > Tetragnathidae > Tetragnatha > Tetragnatha montana. Next base: position 32,325,860 of record OY796686.1, read on the forward strand.
CAAGAGGCTCCATGTGAACGAACTGTCAAAATTCCAAAATCACAAGTGAAGGAAAGGTAGTTATTACGTTGAAGCACCAAACCTCTATGATCAAGTAGAAGTAAACAAACAAAACAACGAACGAATCTATCATCTTTAAAAATTTCTTGGTTTTAATCTTTAATCATAAAATTCGATCATGTCAAGTACATTCTTCAAAACCGTAAGTAGTATTTTTTATAATGCTTTTTGCTTTATAAATTTTGTGCTGTGAATATGGGAAAATCTTATGTGCTTGCGCAACACGAACTGCATGCGCAAATTAAATGCAAGTGCCATTCGCATGCTTATCAAAATAGCTTTCTTTATCTTTTAACTGTCAAACAAAGAATAGAATAAACCAAATTTTATAAAGGTGTTTTTTTTTAAATTTACCACTAAACAGTATAGAATAATTTGTTCTAACTTCTTGTAGAATCGAAAAACGTGGTGTTATATTTAATCAACTACTTCCTATAATCTTTATTTGCTATTATCTTAGTATCTATTACATTCTTCCCAGGTTTTCCAAAGAGTTAGGGAAAACTAGGTTGAACGATTTAGTCCGTTTTAAAATGGGGTTTTTAAAATATTTAGAGCATTCAAAAGAATCCGTGAAAAACAGAATTAGTAGCAATGGAGTAGTGAATTTTTAGCCCAGTTGTATGGAAATTAAGCATTTGGGAAATCCACGCAAGAATTATTCAAGGAAACCGGGCCTGGCTCAAAAAAAGTCAATAAAATAGTGGATTCTGGCAACCCAGTTCTACAGAATTTGAATTGCTTACTCACTAATAAACGGCATTGGCTACACCAAATTTTGCCAAAAATGTTGCCAAGGCCCGATTTCTTTGGATTTACCCCCAAACAATCCCAGCCTAGGCGATATTTTTAGCAAAATTTGGTTTTACCAATGTTGTATATTGGCAAGCAAACAATTCAAACCTTCTATAGAAGTGGGTTGCCTTAATCTGCTATTATATCCCCATTTTTGGTGCCAGGCCCAGTTTCTTTGGCTTACCCAAAGAATTTTCTTTCCAACACAAGGCATTGGCAAAAATAACCCTCCCTTAAGTCACCTGGATTCTTTGATGTTACCTGATTCTCACTTATTCAATTTATATTTCTTTTTACTAATTAATTAGCTAGCTTAGTAGTTAGAGTTTCTAACTATGAAGCCAGACATCTGGGGTTTGAATCCTCACTGGGCATGTGCGAATATCAAATGTTTGTTGTGGCCAACAATATACTACTTCACCCTCAAGAACTCCATCTACAGCAGGGGTCATTCCAGACTTTTTGTGAAGGGTCCGGTTTTTGTAAAAATTGTGAAAATCTACTTATAATTTTGTGAATTTGAAGTTAGCGTAAATTAGTTTTATTAGCCAGGAGCCTGTTTTTGTGAAAATAGGGTCCAATATTTGAAGTATTATGAAAAAAAGTGTCTGTTTAAAGGCAAAAATACTTTGTGAAGGGTCCGTTTTTAAGGTAAAATGTTTTGTGAAGGGTCCGTTTTTACAATGAAATATATTGTGAAGGGTCCGGAAACGGACCCAAATTTCTTCTAAACAGACCCCTGTACAGGTACCCAACCCACTGGGTAATGGAAAGTTGTTAATGAGCCTAGAGCAAAAGTTCTCAACCTATTAACCATCACAACCTCCTTTTTAGGTTGAATATGTTGCTAACCCCCTCTAAAATACTATAATTATTTTTAAAAAATGTACAACAGATGTAATTTTTTTCACCCCTAATTATCACATAATCATTAAAAAACATCATGCAAAACAGGTTTTAAACACGATCATGTTAGATGTCATACAATAAAACTATTGCTTCTTAGGGCCGTATTCAGAAACTTTTAACACGAGTCGATAACGATTCGAGACCGAGAACGACATGGAAACGATCATTTTCAAACGAGTACTTCAGCTCTCTCGTTTCCTCAAAAACGAGTAATATAGCGGACTCTGATTGGTTGAAAAGAAATTCGCGTCATCGCTGGGAGGTTTGCAAACCTCCCAGCGATGACGCGACTCGTTTTTGAGGAAACGAGAGAGCTGAAGTACTCGTTTGAAAATGATCGTGTCGATATCGTTCTCGGTCTCGAATCGTTATCGACTCGTGTTAAAAGTTTCTGAATACGGCCCTTAATGTTTTTATGTATTCTTCATTATTTCTTTTCAGATTCATGTCCCCTGTGCCATTCTTGTATTATGTGTGCTTTTCATGTATCCATACCTGGCTTACAGTAAGGGTTGCAATGAAGCAGTTTGTGCATCCATTGTAAGCAAATGTATGCTGACCCAGTCTTGCAAATGTGATGCTAAAAATGTCACCTGCAGCAGAGACTGCTTTTACTGTTTGGACTTCCTGTACTCGGAGTGTTGTTCTTGTGTTGGTGTGTTGACTTTTGTTTATTTTTACCATAATTAACTCTTACTCCTATTTAAGTTTTTAATTTTTATGGGCTAATTATGTTGATACCCCAGTTTTGTTCACCTCTGCTACAGATGGGTAAAATAATACATTGTATGTTTAAGGTTGATATTTGGTTTTAAAAAAGCATGGGTTGTGTAGTGTACTACTATTTTCTAAATTGACCAGTTTAATCCATTTTTTGAGTTATTACTGTCCTAAGGATTAAAAATCAATCTTAAGTATAGTTAAATTATTAACCCTTTAGTTTACAAGTTTTTATTAACCCTTAACTAACTATTGACATACCGCCAGGAGAAGAGCTTTGAACAGGGTTGCCGTGAGTAGACGAGTCCAAAAGAAGAGGGAAGCTGGTATGAATTGAACGGCAATATTTAGGTTTTTAAGCGTACATTTGGCGAATGAGAAAACGCGTTTCGCAAATGAAAATAAAGATAATCATATTTTATTAAACTACATTAAAATATAGATTATCTTTGAAATTCCTTGTTAATAAAAATCGGAAATACCTTTAGGCATGAAACATTTTTGTACGTTTAGCATGCTTTTATATTGCTATTTTGAGTGAATTAGTTACATTTAGTTTTATATAAAATAGCTCATATCACTTAAATTAATAATTTTATAATTTAATAACAATACTTGAAATTTAAATGAGGCATTAGAAACTTGTAAAGAGACAAAATATAGAAATATTTATTCATTTTTTTAAAATATTTTATAACATTTAAATACAATCTAATGCGATTCATTGTCACTAGAACTGCAGTCAGAGTCACTGTCAGTGTTTGACAAAGATTCTGAATCGCTGTCCGACAAATTTATCACTATAGTTCGTTTACAATATCTTCGATCAACCCATCTTTTTTCCAATAATCGCTTTCTATATTTTGTATGTCCTCTTAACTGACGACTCTGAAACTCCTGTTGCTTGGGCTATCCTCTTGATGGCATTTGCAATGGGCACTTTTAGAGAATTGGTGCTTTTTTTTTCCTCAAAAAAACTCCGTGACATTGTGAACTATAGCACGTGCTTGAGAATTCCAAGTCTTTTCAATTTTGAATGTTGTCATTTTATTAAATATAACTACATAATAAGATAAATAATACGCAACTTGAAAGTTTTAAGAAAGATCAATGAACAAGTTGCAAGAATTGTAAAAATGTAAGGCGCAAATGAATACAAAAGTTTCTAAAATCAGATCAGATCAGATATGAAATAGATCAGACTAGTTGATGCAGATCAGATCAAATAAAATTAAAGGTAACTACATGATAGGATAAATATGATAAGTAACTTGAGAGTTTAAAAGAAAGATTAATGAACACGGTAACTTATAAATCCAAAAAATTATGAAATAACCAAAATCAAATCAGGTAAATTGATGTAAATCACATAACATAATATCAAATTAAATAGATCAGATTCGGTGAAATATTTAAGATCAGTTGAAAAAGATCAGATCATCTAAAATAGATCAGATCAGTTAAAATAGATCAGATCAGTTGAAAAAGGTCATATTAGAAATATTTAATCAAATCAGATGTAATGCGAAAGGAAATCCCAAAATCCGTTACTCTAGAATCCAAAGAAAGATTTGGCTCGAAACATTTATTTTAGCGCCAAGTGAACCAGCGCCAAGTGACCATCACCCCCAAAATTCAATGGAATAATCCGTTTCTATAACAACCGCAGCATCATCATATGACGTCAATAGCTCTTCTCCTCGCGGTACGACAGTAGTTGTATCAACATTTATTACATGACTCGTGGCACACTGTGAACTTAGGTCACCTTATGATTCTAATTCTAAACCACCTGGTTACAGGTTTAAGGTTTTATAAGGTTAGTTTTGAGTCAAATACAATAATCATAAGTTACTATAAATAAATTAACTTAAAATTTGAAATTAATTACTTTCATCCTAAATTAAACAACAAAATACCCAATTACTCATTCAGTTTCAATTTCTTCATGGTTTTGCAAAAACAATCTAATCATTATTAAGTATCAATGGTTTCACAAGTGTGTTACTTTGAATGTAAAGGTTAAAATAATGACAAATGCATTGTTTTATTAATTTAATGTTCTTTTCTTTCTTCAGAAATGTGTCCAAACACTACTGATACAAACAACTACTTAAATATGAAGTCTCATGTTGAAGATTTACCAGAACCTTTCCCTGATTTATTCAGTGTTCTAACAGAAGAAAAAGATGGATTACTCAGATGGACATCCTATACATTTCCTGTGGAAGTGTCTTTTATTTCACTTGATAAAGATGTTAAATTTGTGACTGGTATGTATATTATTTTGATTTATAAAATACTCTCAGACTTTCTAGGATATAGCCATGCAATCCTCACCACGGTTTCTTGGGAAAAGCATTTACCCTCCTCTAGATCTAGACTCTAGAATAGTTCTCCTCTAAAATAGTTCATGCTATTGAACTTCAACAATTAAATTAAATGTTAGACTGTTGTTTTTTTCATTTAATTAGAGTATAAAACTGTTGAAGTTTTTGTAATACTTTAAGAACCTTTGATCTAGAGAAGTTATTCATTAACATAGATAAATTACTTAAAATATTAAAACTATGAGGGAACTAAATGTATGAAATGAGGTCTAAATCATGTTTTAGAACAGTTAAGTGGAGTTAACTAGCAAATGTGAGATTCTCAAATGCATAAAATTTTTAGTTGCATTTTATATGACCTTAGCGTCATTAACACCAAACAAGCTACATAGTTTCAGCTATCCCAAATTAAGTGTTTTTATTATACAAAGCATTTAATCATAAATTAATGTTATAGGCTTTACCTTTAGGAGAAATTCTTGACATTTAATTCTCAAACTCCATTTGAAGGATTACTTATGTACTATACATTCATTTGTCCATGCATTTTTTTAGCTAAAGCAAGCGAAAGCAATGTCTCTGGCCAGCTGGAACCTGTGCCTGTCAACTGCACTGTGGCTTACATGTCTCAATGTATGCCATGGAACAAATGCAAAGACTCCTGCTGTTCCATGGGAGCTTCTAGCTACAGATGGTTTCATGATGGGTGCTGTGAATGTGTTGGATCCACCTGTGTAAACTATGGAATAAATGAAAGCAGGTAAATTGTTACTCAGATTCTCGTATTCTTTTGAGGACCAACCACCTCTATCAATGGCCGATTTCTCTAAGCACTGATTTGTCTCCAACTTCTTAATGGAGCCACATTAGAAATTTAAAAACTCATTTTATTAAATGCTTTTTTATTGTCTGATCATAACTAAATGTTGATCATTTATATCTTTTAGGTGCTTAGATTGTCCTCAAGATAAAGATCAAATGACTTTTGAAGAGCTCAATGTCATTACTAAGGATTCAGTGAAAACCGAAGATGATCTTTCAGAAGACGCTAGTAAAGAGAGTCATGAAATTAATGCAAAGAGGGAAGAAAGCTTTGACGAAATGCAAAATATTGATGCTTAAACTATGTGCCATTCACACAGTATTCTCTGAAATCAAAATACGTCCATTTAGCCTGTGTTTTAACTTATTGTTGCCAATTTTATATTTTTAAAATAAAGTATTTTTTACTTTTTTGTATTACATATTTCATTTCATTTTCAGGTAATAAAAATTGATTGATAATCTGCAGTTTTATATTATACTTGGTCAGTTACAGGTTCCATGGGGGTTATGTGAGGATAAACAGGGGGTTTTCCTTCCACAATCATTACATATTTTTAATTTATTTAAACTTACCTATTTTTAATATTAATGAATCCTTCTATACTGGTTTGTCAAGGTTCCGTGTGGTGACCACTCTCACCCCTAAAAAGTTCAGCCAAGTCATTGAATGCATTTAAAGGCTGTTTTGCCTGTCCTTCCTTATAAATTTCTCCACTTTGTTCATTGGTGATCCTGTTTTCAAATATAGGTGAACTTCTCTAAAACAACCTCCCCACTGTGACTTCCAAATATTACTGATGGTTTCATAATTTTTTTTTTAGTGTTTTCACTCTGATGTTACTTGCATTTTTCTGATTAAATCTTTTATCTAGTTTCTTGTAACTTTTTTTTTAACTTCTATGGTATTGGTTTACTGCTAGGAACTCTCTTAGCAATCTCTAGCATTGTGTCTATCTCATAGGCATACATTTCTTCCATGAATTTACAAGACATTGTTTTAAATACAATTATTTTCCTTTGAATCAGTTAGTCAACTTTTTTATACCTTTTTATCCACTTCTGTATCTGTAATAGTACTTAATTTTTCTAACTACTGGTTTCACTGTAATTTAATTTATTGCAAAGGAATAAATATTACTCAGTTAAAAAAAGTAAAGCTGGTCTACAGCTAGATAAAATCATGCAATAAATAGTTTTTCTACCAAAATATGTAAGTTTGACCGAAAGAACTTTAAAAAAATTTAAAGCTTACTGTGTAGTTAAATTTAGTTTTCTCTTTATAAATTGCTTACACATGAGAGTAGAAACAGAAACAATAATGAGGTCTGAGGAAATTATAGATAGTTAAAATATTAGAACTGTAGCTGACAGTGGCGAATCCAGGATTTTTGTCTGGGGGGGGCTGAGTTTCATATGTCGTAACTCCTATTATATAGACTTTTTATATGGTACTAAAATATACTGCAAAGAAACTGTGACCTTAAAAACCTATCAATAATAAATAAGGTACACATTTTTTACAGAATTTTTTTTAAATTTTTACTTACATGATCATTATTAAAATTTTAATTTTGAAATCATTACAACAAAATTTAATTCTCGGCTCCTTTTGGCTTAATTTGTCCTGCACTTCATTAATATTTATATCAACACCATAATAAAATATTCGGAAATTTAATCAATTTTTAAATTCATAGATTAAATTATGGAAATTTCAAGTTTATTTAGGTCACCTTCACATCAAAAAATGCAAAAAAAAAAAAAAAAAAAAAAAAAACACTCAAATTTTTGCCAATTTAGTTCGGGTTCAGTGGCGGATTAATGCAATTTTGTGGGTGAGGGAGGTTAGATGGAATATTCAATTTAAAGTAGGTCCTCCCTGGGATATAAATTTTTAAAAAATAATATCTTTAAAACTAGTACTGTTAAGCTTAAGCTGTTATGATTTAAAACTGATATGAAATAAGTTTGAAAATTCGGACGTAAAAAATCTGTGGGCAGTATAGAAATCCAAGTAAAAAGGGGGTCTGGGGGTTCCTCCCCCATAAAATTTTAGAAAATTTGACCCTTAAAAACAGCAATTAACGAATTAACACGTTTTTATCCACTTGGTCCGACTTTAGAAGGGGAGGCTGGGCCCCTTCCTTTAACCCCCTTATATACGCCTCTGGCCCATAGCATGGTAACTTCATTTTGTAGAGGGTAGAAGCGCATGTTTTTCACTTTTTTTTGCGTATAAAGACGAAAAAATCGTCGTTTTTCAGCACACTCTAGCGGCAGAACCACTCTTCAGAAAATCAAATTTAAGCAGTGAAATTTTGTTTACTTCAACTCTGTAATTGAGATTATGATCGAGAAACTTGTAGTTTTTGAAATATAAGCAAGAAATCGAAAAATGTTGCGATTTTTAAATATGAAGTCGACCTTCCCAATGGGACAAATTTGACATTCGTAATCAGCGCCCTCAAAAACATAAAACCGTCGAAAAAAACCTTCTAACTATATAAATGTTTTGAAAAAAAAACCTACCTAATGACTAGGGTTATGGCGGTTTAACAACACGCGATTTGCTGCAACAGCGACAGTTTTCAAGGTTTCCTATTAGTTCTTTCGAATCGCGGTTGTCAAAATTTGTCGCAAATCGCGCGGTGTAAAGCCGCTATTACAGACCCTGAACAATAATGATTCTGCTAAAAAATATCTCGGAAAAGGAAATCAGCCTCCCTAAAATAATACCTACTACCAAAATTTTTTTAAAAAAATGAAACGTTATTGCAATTTTTAACTATACCAAAACTTGGACGTCTTGGTTCTGGGGGGGGGCTGCAGCCCCACAGCCCCCCCTACTGGATTCGCCACTGGTAGCTGATGCTGTGAAACTAAATGCTGGATATCTCGTATTTTTGTTCAAATAGACACATGTAAAAAGGAAAGCTTTTTTGTATCATAAAATAAAACCCTTGCTAGGTTTTTTTTGGAAAGAAGGACCAGCGTTAACTAACAGATTATTTATAAAGGAAGTGGGGGAGAAGATGATCCAAATCCACCCACATGGGCAGCTACGCGCTGCATCTGCATGGGGGACTCAAATGTATAAAAAAAGAAAAACACGTATTCTACCCCTTTTTATTGATGAATATTTTGGGCTTTATAGTTTTTTATAAGAAGTTTAGCATATTTATTTAATTAGGAGATAAGTAAGCTTCTTTTCAGTTTAGCAAAATTTGAACAGGGAACCAGATCATGTTTTCTGCGATGTTTTCGTTACTATCGGTTTCGGAATGGCATCACTTATTTTCATCCGGGCTTGTTGCGTGTCCGACGACTACAGCGAGGTCGTATCGGTCATATTGGAAACTGAAATTCACTACAAATATTTATTAGTAGAAAATTTTCCGGCTCATCTCTAAAAATGCTGTCAGCATTTGCTCGTGCTTCAACATCGCTGCTTAAAGTAGCTAAACCTTCTGTTTCTCTAACTAAAATAGCTGTTCAGGGACAAAAGTTCTTACCTGGTATTTGGTCCACATGTAAGTACTATACCGGTGTGTTAGTACATAGTAATTCCACCCATTTCTGCATCTAACTGCTGTATAAAACATCACGTAGAATATATTTCTTTAGAGTCAACTCTAATTTGAACTCCCATTTTTAGTTTGCCTTTGCCCTCTGATCATTCATAGAGGTTGTTATCAACAAGCCAGACCAGTAGGGTTAATTATCGTATACATTTATTTCATCGCCCTATTAATGTAATAAAAGTTTCAATCAGATTTTATAAGACTGATGAGGTTAATTACAAGAATACAAAGCAGTTCTATGGTTGAAATATCGATTTTTTTCCAATGCAGAGTAGCTAAGCTTTATTTCACAATGTATTGTAATTGCTGGATTTTCTATTACACTGAGATAACTTGTGAAAAAAATGTTTATTTTGAACTTTTTACATCACTTATTTCTTATCTTATAATTATTATTTTAATCATAGTTTTTCGTGTCAAATAAAATTTAAACCTCAAGGTCATACAAATACATATATTACTACAGGGGTCAGAGTTGTCCTATGTATCCTATATTTTTCCAAAAACCTTAAAAAACGTCCTATATTGTCCTATATTTTTGCAAATGCCCTATGTCCTATATTTCTCATCTCAGACCCAAAGTTGAAGCAATCCTGAGGCATTAAAATAAAGTGTGTACAAAAGTAATGAAAGATGGTTGAAATGGAAAAGTGGGCAAATGGTTGATAGTAGTAGAAAAATAAAATTCCAGTGACAATTATCATGTTTTAACTTATTTATAAAAACTGTGTAAAGTTCTTGTAGAGGTCATCTTCTAAGTTTAACAATAAAAAAGCAAGAAAGTTATTCTCTTCTTGAAGACAATCTCTTTAGATCAAAAACTTCACACAGTTTTTATAAATAAGTTAAAACATCATAATTTTATTTCTGCCTCCAATTGTTTGCCCCCACAATAACTCATTTTACATTGGTTCTGGTTATTTTCATCAGTACTCTAGCACCTTAGAATTGCTTCAGGGTCCATTTTCAAGGATAATTCTGAATTATATTCGAGTAGTTTCGATCTGATCATGGCCATAGTGGTGTAGTGGTCAGCGTGCCTGGCTACAAGCATTACCGACCCAGGTTCGATGCCTTCTGCTTGGGTAGCTGGTCATGGGTCAACTCAGCCCAACTGGGGGTCCAGTGTCAGGCTAGCCACTCAGCCTGGACACAAGCTTAGTAATTAGCACCCCAGGCCCAAAGGCTAATGAAACGGAGATAGAAACCGCCTGTTGGGCCACTAGGCCTGGGCATAATTTGATTTTTTGATTTCGATCTGATCTGTCTTTATCCCTCTATCATTTTTGCCCATGAGTTTTGAATCACCCTGTGTTATGTCTCAATCTGCATTTCAGAACATTTAATGAATGTTTTTAGTTTTATCTAAAGAAATCATATCTTTATTGTTTATCAAGTCTAAATTCACTGAGAGGTATCAGTTTTTAAAGTTATAATCTGGAAAAATGTAAATAAATATAGTTAACCCTTTTCCGGAGGGTCCTATATTTGTCCTATATTTTTTGTATAGAATGTCCTATATTTAGTGAAATAGTTGCTCCTACCCCTGTTACTATAAGTGATGTAAATAAATGTGAAAGTCTAATTTGATAGTACTTGATTCAAAGGCCCATTGAGATATGTACTACGAATCTTGTTTTTATAAAATTCTATAGCTTAGTCTATACTACCTGCTAAAGTATTCTTTCATTTGTCATAATTTAAATCAATAATATTGAAATTAAATAAATATAATTCTGGTTATTATCTAAACTTAATGTTTTTCTACAGCTAACCAAAACTATGCCTCTGCTGCTACTGCTGCACAAGCCAAAGGCAAAATTGTTGCTGTTATTGGTGCCGTTGTGGATGTACAGTTTGAGGATAACTTACCTCCCATTCTAAATGCCCTAGAAGTCCAAGGAAGGAAACCTCGTTTAATCTTGGAGGTTGCCCAGCATTTAGGTAAGATCTCATCTATACCTTCAATTTTTATTTAAATGATAGAATATCTTAATTAAATCGGAATATGCATTACTGTATTTGCTAGTGAAAAATATTTCCTTTTTTACTCCACTTCTTTTCCTGAATCAAGGTGTTTAAAATTAAATCATGTTAACAGTGGTCTGTTCTGGGCAATTTTACTACCTTTTTGCGGTACCTACACAAGTTCACTATTTAATAAATGTGAACTTTTACTAATTCAGTTTTAGTTAAAAAGGTACCTTCACAAAATACATGTTGTAAAGAAATTCTAGGAAGCTATGTTCTGGGCAATTCTATGTGACTCGCGTTACATTCAGACATATTTTGATTTTCTAATTGCCATTTAAGTAATGAAAATATTTAATTTTTGTCATTAAAAAGACATTAAATAAATCAGCCCTATAGAACAAAATAAATCTTCCATCAGTTAAAAAAATTGATGATAAAATGCACAACAGTGTTTGTAACAGCGTGACTCACGTTATCCAAAAAAGGACATCGTTTTTTTGAATTGTTGAAAAAGCTCAATTTTCTCTCCTTATAAAATATTATAAAAATTAATAAATACATCAAAATATTCAGAACATATGGGGCTTTCAAAAATTATCAATATAACAAATCTAATATGATTTTAATTAACATAAGTTGCAATTAAACGTGTGACTCACGTTACCTAGTTTTGTGACTCGCGTTACATCTCTGAACTAGTACCTTCTGTAAAAGCTCTACTAAATTTTTTTTATAAAAAAATCTGTAAAATAAATTATGTTACCTGTTTATTTATTGAAAACTCTTTAGAATGCAAGTATAAATATTAAACATATTCTAATATTTAAAGTTACACAGAGCTTTGAATTTCACTAAATTCTTGCTGAAAAAATTAGAAAAACCATGCATTTTGGAAGATTTTTTCTCATAGAACAAAAAATAATTTTTTACTGATGCAGAACTGTGTGTAATAATATTCCCAAACCTTTTTCAATTAAATGTAACCATATTTTAAAATATATAGGGTTAAAATGAGTTTTTTTCCTTTTAAAAAGGATTTCAACGCTGTGTCCCATGTTTCATCTAATTGCCCTTCTCTTAATAGTTTAACTTTTAGCCATTCTAAACTTAAATTTCTTTAGTTTTATACCGTTTAAAAAATTTTCATGTTTTTATGTTGATTATTATCTTTATTTTTCACAAATTCACAGAAAAGTTTCTAAATTTTCACAAATTAGCACTAGATTTTCACCAAATAGGTATCTCTTAAAAAAACCTAGACAGACCCCTGATTAAGCAACACTTTTTTTACAGGAGAGAATACAGTTCGTACCATTGCTATGGATGGTACCGAGGGTTTAGTTCGTGGTAATGTAGTGTTGGACACAAACTCACCAATTAAAATTCCTGTGGGTCCTGAAACATTAGGCAGGATTATCAATGTCATTGGAGAACCTATTGACGAGAGGGGACCCGTTGTCACAGACAAATATGCTGCCATTCATCAAGATGCTCCAGAGTTTGTAGAGATGAGCGTAGAACAGGAAATTTTAGTAACTGGAATTAAAGTTGTAGATCTACTAGCTCCCTACTCCAAGGGTGGAAAAATTGGTGAGTTAACTTGCTTGTTATAAAATGTTGCATAATGTGTTGTATATTTGTTGAAATGGTACTCCAAACTACTATGTGATTTGCAGTAAATTTTAAATTGCCACATTTATTAATGTAGAGTGTGTTTGGAGCAAATTCTGATTGCATTGCTTCAAGTTAAGCAGGGTTCTCATTGAGAGGGAAACCAAGATTCACCAGACTTGATTTTCCAAACAGTCTGTAGAGATCAGTAATTTAAAATTGAATCATAATTAACAATATTTTATTATGAATAGTTAAGATTTCTACAGTTTTTAGTTATTTATTTAGAGTTATTCAGTTGGGTTACTAACATAATTCAATTATCTAGGTTTGTTTGGAGGTGCAGGAGTAGGCAAAACTGTATTGATTATGGAACTGATTAACAACATTGCCAAAGCTCATGGTGGTTACTCTGTGTTTGCTGGAGTCGGTGAAAGAACCAGAGAAGGTAACGACTTGTACCATGAAATGATTGAGGGTGGTGTCATCAGTTTGAAGGACAAAACTTCAAAAGTATGTATTTTTAAGAAAGTAATTTTACTCTTATTTTTGTTATGAACTTACAGCAGATGAAGTGAAAACACCATTTCAGTTTGATTTAAATGCTATATTAATCTACACTTATCAAATCAATCTTGAGTTCAGATCAGAAGTAATGCTACATAAATAGGAAAGATTATGACTTATTTAGGGGGGTCCATGGAGGACCAAGCACTGCGACCTGAGGTCTATTGTACTATCCCCTGGAAGTAAATCCCTGCCCTTAATTAAAAGAGACCAGTGGCCGAAGCGAAATTCAGCAATATAATAGGAAAGATTACACTGCTCAATAAATTTTAACTATTCTTTATACAGAGATGAAAATAATACCCATTTCTTATAGATTTTGGGTCGCTGGACATGAAAATCACCATTTAAGTTTTCTATTGACTCAGCGTTTTGAGTAATTTTCGTTTGAGCAAGGTTTTTCCCCACCCCCAGTAAAAACCGATATTTATTGTCCTAGGATAAACTGTTTTCCCACATGGGAAAAAAATTATTATTAATAACAGAATTATGAATTCTATTCACAACCTTAAAAATATCAGAATTGAGTCCAGTAAATAGCTTGAAAGGTAAAAACAGAGGGAATTTATTTAAATATTTACACTACACAGATTCCTAAACATTTACCAATTGTATTCATATTTTATGTAAATTTAACACAAATTATTTATTGGTTCTCTGATGACACTGATATTTTAAGTTTAATAATTTTATTTTATTGGTGTTCCAATATATTTATTATGGATATTCATCACTATTAAAAAATGTTTGAGCAAATTTTATGTATCAATTCTTATTTATTTATCCTTTCCTACAGAATAATTAACCCAAGAGAAATTTGTAATAACTATGTATTTTTCTAACTTTAATTTTACACACCAGATTCACAGAAGGTCAGAATATTTCTTACATATTGTCATTTGGAAGTTTTTCCTGGTTTTTACCAGTTTTTCCCCCAGTGGGATGGGGGAAAAGCCAACCCTGGGTTTTTTCCACAGGCAAGTTTGACAAATTCCCTTGCAGAGCCCAAAATTGTGTTCTTTTGAATTTGCATAAATGTCTTAAAATGAGTAAGGTCAATAAAAAAAGGGCATTTTTCACTAGTAGCACAAATTCGAACAATTTACGACTATATTCACCGCTACCTGACAAGCGATTAAACTTGCAGTGAAACTTCTGATTGGCAGTTAAAGAAAACTAGTTCCCCGCCAATCAGAGGTTTGACTCCAAGTTTAACCATCAGTCAGGTTAGTGTTGAGTAAAAGCTGTTAGTTTGTCTAATTTCAACCGGGCCCTTCTAGGTGCCTTGTATAAGTAAGAAAAGCATAATCTTAGCCTTAGGACCATTCATTATAATGAATAAAAATATGGATGTTTTGTTTTCATTGAACTTTTTCATGGAATTCACTGCGCTTTGAAAGAATGTCGTTAAATTTTGGTTCAAACTTCTTATTGAATTTTATTCCTTCTTGAAGAACATTAACTTACTTTCTAAACAACCTGTCTAATGGTTTTAATTTATTTCCCCAGGTGTCTCTTGTGTATGGACAGATGAATGAGCCCCCAGGTGCTCGTGCCCGAGTTGCCCTGACTGGTCTCACCGTTGCTGAGTATTTCCGTGATGAAGAAGGTCAAGATGTGTTGCTCTTTATTGACAACATTTTCAGATTTACTCAAGCTGGTTCTGAGGTAAGTTCTATTCAAGGTTCATTTTCCCATCAATGATTTAAGTCTTGTAGATTATTGAGGTTTCTTAACCTGTGAGGATGCGCCCACCCTTCTGTTACACGGGAACGAGCGTGGAGTCTAAGGCCCCACACACATTTTCCTTTTCCATTCTAAACATTGAGTATATATATGCAAAAACCCTTGTTAGGGAATGTTTAAATACATCGTGATGATTTAAAGTGTAATAAAACTTATTTTTAAGTTGACATATTTTTGTAAAATAATATTGGACTATTTTACGCTGTAAAATTTTATACCACATTTTTTAATAATTTTTTCATGAAAAAATAGGTAACAAGTTTACTCAGTAATGTATATCTATAATTTCCTTTTTTGTAAGAAAAGAACAAGATTGGTCTTTTTTGGGAATCTCTTTGGTTATAACTAGCACCCATACCCCCAGTTTGAGACATGCTTTAATAAAAAACAACGTCCTAACATGGAAAATAATACAGCTACTAATTTAAACTTCTGGAGGATATTGGTGGAAATCTTTTAGGCATATACGTGGGGTTTCAGCTCTTGGTTGAAAATGACAGTTTGTTTGAAAATTTATTTGAGCGCTGGGGACTCCCAGACCCTATGCACAAATTGTGGCACCACTTAGGAATATTAAAACTTTGGTCAAAATAACTGTACATTTAATTTCAAGTTCTATTATTTTATTTCACCTGCAATACTTTCTGTAGAAACTTCTGATCAATAGAGTTGTGGAAGCAGATAGTGCATGTAGTGTATTCAATAACATTTTCTTGTTACTTATAATGTGGCTCTTGCTTAGGTATCTGCTTTGCTGGGACGTATTCCATCTGCTGTAGGTTATCAACCCACTTTGGCCACTGACATGGGTACTATGCAGGAAAGAATTACCACCACCAAGAAGGGTTCCATCACATCTGTACAGGTATGTATGCAAATTTTGAAATATCAAGATAGAGATGTGAGTTGAGAATATTCTCCAGGGGCGGGAATTTTAAGAATAATCGAGAATATTCTATTTTTTGATTGATAAATGAAAATAAATGCAAAAATGTTTGATGATATGAAATGGTCATGTGTTAGAAACCTAAAAATAATAACAAATTCAATGAAACTTATTATTTAAGTCACCCTACAGTTCAGAGAATATTCTCTGAACTGTAATAATTTCATTATTTCGCAAGATTTTTTTTAAATAAGTAAATTTTATTTAATGCAAATCATACAATTAAAAGAGGGAGTCTGAATTCTTTTCATATAGTTGTTATAAGCAAAGGTAATACCAATAGTTGTCAAACTGAAGGACCTTTAAAACCTGACATTTAGCTAAAATTTTGATAGAACTTTGTAAAATTAGGAAAATTTAATGTGAGAATATTCTCAAAGAACTCTAAATTACTGAATATTATCAGATGCAGTTTAATTTACTTTCTACTTAAAAATTATTTATGAATGAATAGCTTGTCTAAACTTTTTGATTGCATAATTTTAATTCAGATTCATTAATATTTTCCTTTATGAGAATATTCTCAAAGTTACAATTAAATTTATATCATCTTACTTATCTTGTGTTCCTAAAATAATTAAATCTTCAAATTTTCATTCACTAGTTTTAAGTACATCTCATCATTTTATCTTCATGAGAATATTCTCATTAAGATTCCACAAAATAATTTCCAGAAAAGTATTTTTTATGAACATAATTTATTTCAAAAACGATATTTAACAGTTGGAAAATCTTTAGTTAATAGAATGTAACTGACTTGCACTGCTTTACCTATTAAACATGTTGTCTTATCAATTAAGTAGATTTTAAAATACTTTTAAATTTAATTTGGCTTTCTTTTATGATAACTTCTCATTGTAAAACCTTTAATATTCTTCTAATTTGAAATTAATATATACCTTATAATTTTTTTTTCCAAAAAAATTTTTTTAGTAGCTTTCTGAAGAATATTCTCGTAAATTCTCCTCTTGGAGAATATTCTCCAAAAGATTATTACCGAGAATTTTACATCTCTAATCAAGAAAAATATTTAAGATACTTTCCTAATGTTCTGTTTTTGTGGTGGATTTGAAATGATAAAATTGTTTTATAGGCTATTTATGTGCCTGCTGATGACTTAACTGATCCTGCTCCTGCCACCACATTCGCCCATTTGGACGCTACCACTGTGTTGTCTCGAGGTATTGCTGAATTGGGTATCTACCCTGCTGTGGATCCTCTGGATTCTACTTCTAGGATTATGGACCCCAATGTCGTCGGACAGGAGCATTATGATATTGCTCGTGGCGTACAAAAGATCTTGCAGGTTTGCTCCCTTTGATTACTCTTCAGGATTTGGTTTCAAACTTGTGGTTATGATATTTTTTATTGGGAATCATTCCATTCTAAACCAACCTATGGTTCAAACCAGTGGCGGATTAATGCAATTTTGTGGGTGGGGGCGGTTAAATGGAATATTCAATTAACAGTAGGTTTTCCCTGGGATATAATTTTTTTAAAGTAATATCTTTAAAACTAGTATAGGTACTGTTAAATGTTTTGTGACTTAAACCTGATATTAAATAAGTTTAAAAATAATGGAGAAGGGGTACATTAATTTTAAAAAATTTGGACGTAAAAAATTAGTGGGCAGTATTGAAATCCAAGTAAAAAGGGGGTCCTCCCCCAGAAAATTTTTGGAAATTTGACCCTTAATAACAGCATTTTAACTCGTTTTTATCCACTTAGTCCGACTTTCGAAAGAAAGGCCAGGCCCCTTTAACCCCCCCCCCCCCTCCTTATATACTACGCCTCTGGCCCATGGCATGGTACTGGGGATTTCACCCTAAAATTTTTAAGGTTTAACAAGCCCCCAAGTGTTTTTCAGACACTTTTGAGGGGTATAGACGTTTTCTGTTGAGTGGCTAATCATAATTATAACACCCAAATTAGGGTCTTAGAAGTTCTAGGTCAGGTCTAATGGGGGGTCCGGCCAATGGGACCTCCCCTCGGATACGCATACGCTCCTGATGAAGAATTTCTATCTTATCATCATAGAAAACGACTTAAACTACTCTACAGCATAGTTTTTTTTAGAAAGAAAATTGCCATAAAAGTGGTATTTAGGCATTTAAATGCTCCTTAGCGGCAAGTTAAGACGTTGTAATATTTATTTTAAAAACTGCTAAAGCAGAGTAAAACATGGAATATTAGTTTGCTTCACTAGACTCAGAACTAATGATGCTTAATCTTTTCTAATATTGTATTGGTTTATTTTCTGAAATCTTAATTAACTGTTTGTCAATTATGTAATTTAGGATTACAAGTCCCTTCAAGATATTATTGCCATCTTGGGTATGGATGAATTGTCTGAAGAAGATAAGCTTACTGTCGCCCGAGCTCGTAAGATCCAAAGGTTCTTGTCGCAACCCTTCCAAGTAGCTGAAGTTTTCACTGGTCAAGCTGGAAAGTTTGTACCTCTGCCTGATACCATCAAGGGATTCAGGAGCATCCTTAATGGTAAGTTATACTCAGCAGCAGTATGTATTGCAATTGTATGTTTTGCACAATTAATCACTAAGTGACCACCTTTAAAAGTTAATAGCTGACTGGTATGTACATTTACTAAATAATATTGGGAGAGGATTTTAATAATATAAATATTGGTGTTTTTATAAGCTTTTCTGGGAGTAATAATGGGGAAAATTACTTTTTTTTTCTTGATGCGTATTACACAATTAATGTGTGTGTAAACTTAATTATGCATGAAATGAATACAAACCTTGGCTTACTAGAAACTATACAGGCTAGCCGAGATACGGAAATCATTAAAAATGTAGATGGCAATAGCTGACAACTGCCAAACGCAAAGCAAATCCACAGAGTTACAGGCGGGGCTTAATGGCTACAAAATATCCCTGGCAAGAAAATAGAGAGATTTATTCAAAAGCTTTGGTTTACGTGTTATGTAATTTTCAAAACTTTTACAAGTGCGATATTTGATTATTTTTTAAAAACCTGACCATGAAGTTTTTGACCATGACCATTTCTTATTTTAAAACAATAAACTAGTAGATGTGGTGGGTTGTCATAATATCAAAGTTTGCCAAACTAATCGTAAGCAAGTCACAGTCGCCAACAATCATCAGTTATGTCATGTAAACACGCCTTTATTCTTCCTTTCAGTGTGTTATCCTATCGGTTAGGTGGTATAGGTAGGACTTGTGGCGATCTTAGCGAGAAAAGTTGTCAAATGGTTTTCATTGTTCAAAACTCGGCTAGCCTGTATAGGATCTAGTAAGCCGCTTACAAACTTACCTTATGGCTCGAAAAAATCAGTTGATAAATGGTCTTGGAACTAGACAATATCCCTTTATCAAAGTAAAATGTTCCAGGTAATACAAATATCTAATAATTGTACTAAAATCAGTTTGCTTTTAATTAAATTTGATAAATATTCAACATTAATCAAGGTGGCAACAGATCAGGGAAAAGTCAGGGAATTTCATTCATCTGGAAAAGTCAGGGAAATTCAAAAAAAAGTTAAAAAATCAGGGAAAATTTTAGTAATTCATGTCGCAAATATGCGCACTCTGCGATCGCATCCTTCACTCATTTCTGTGGCTGGGAAAGTCTGGAAATCCTATAAAAATCTGGAATTTCAATGAAAAATTCCGGATTTTCATACATGCTTCCGGACGTTTGCCTGTAAAGTTGGCATTTTTACGTCGTAAACGTGGGCAGAAAAAACAACTTGACGGTCGGTTCGCGGTCGCGTTTTTCAAACTTCGCGTTAATATCTTTGGCTTCAAATGCTTGTTTTTGGAGATTGGTCGTTGAGATTGGTGATGAATATTTAGCTGGCAAGTTAAGAGGTTTTTTAGAGGAATTTCCTGTTTGTGCAATAAGGCAAATAAAAATTTGTAGTTTGAACTTTAGAGTTTTAATATCAAAGAATTACAAGGTGTATTGATAATAGGATTTATGAATATTTTAGAGTATCAGAAAGGAAATCTTACAAAATCTTCCATATGGGTAATTTTTGGGGGTTGAAATTAAACTTTTTGGACTAAAGTTTTTTTATTCCTTTCAGATTGTTTTAGTTTTTCATTTTCTGCAATTTATACATTTTGATTTTTGAGCATTAGAATAACTATTGATCATTATTTACAGTTTTATTGAAAGTATAAGTTAGTTTTTTATTTTTTTAAATTAAATCTGTCTAACAGTGGCGTCCAAAATTCGAACTAAGTATACAAAAAACAAGTTGAAACCCTGTTTTTAGAGTAGTTTTCAAAATTTTTCTGGGGAAGGACCCCCAGATCTCCTTTTGTACTTGAAACTCTGTTACTCATAACTTTTTTAATATTAAGTTCATCAAAATTCAAATCCTATATAAAAATGTATATCTAAAATTTGGGCTAAGAGTAGTACCAAAAGTAGTTAAAAACCTGTTTTATGAGTCAAATTTCCAAAAATTTTCTGGGGGAGGACCCCCAGACCCCCCTTTGGTGCTTATAATCATGCTCCTCGCAACTTTTCTTATATTACGTTTTTTAGGGCCTAAATAATCACCTAAGAATGTATTAAGAAGCTACATTGGACCTTTTAAGTATGTTCGGAAAGGGTTGAGGAGTATTTTTGGGCCCCTCCCGAAATGAATTCCTATAAATGCCACTGCTGTCTAAATATGTTCATTTATTTCAAAATTACATAAAAATATTTTGTTAATATACTATAGCTTAATTACATTTTATTCAAACCCTTTTTTTGTAGCTAGGAACTATATGAAAATTTGCTTTTATTAAACTACTAGCTGATATGCCCGGCCTTGCACGGGTGTAGTGTATCAATTTATTTTTTTAAAGTTTTCTCAAGTTACATGTCTTAATTTTTCTGTAACCACAATTACCATCATCATCCCAATGTTCCCGGTAGTTTTTCATATCCCGGTGTTCCCAGAAATTTTTCATATCCCGGTGTTCCTGGTAATTTTTCATGTTCCGGTATTCCCGGTAATTTTTAATATCCCGGCGTTCCCGGTGTCTTTTTCCTGTTGGTGTTCCCGGCACCTTTTCCATCCCGATTCCAACTGATTATATTTACCCAAACCCATCCAGTTCCTATGTTGCACATTTATAGTTTTCCCTAGTAAAGTCCCATTTTAAGGTTTTCATCTCATTAACAATAGTGAGTCAAGCAGATCTACTCTAGTAGAAAAATAAGCATTTTTAGCCATAAAAATGTTAATTACAGGTTAATATTCGATTTTCGAACTTGGAAAACTTTGTATTTATAATCCACGTCTCTAGATACGTCTATATACCGAGTTTCGTCCTCGCCTGCAGCGTAGTTTGAGAGGAGATGTAATTTTCATGTTTTAATCTCATTTGTTACAATAGTGAGTCAAGCGGATCTACACTGGTAGAGAAATGGAGAAATAAGCGTTTTTGGCCATAAAATCGTTAATTACTCGTAAATATTCGATTTTCGAACTTGGAAAAGTTGATGGTCGTCTGACCCGCCTCGAGATACGTCTATATACCGAGTTTTGTGTACGCCTGCGGCGTATTTTGAGAGGAGATGTTACACCCACACAGCCACAAAAGGTTTTAGTTATATATAGATAGATTTAGTAGATAGTTGTACGAAATGAAATGCACATACTACTTAAAAAATGGTTGCAAACAATATCGGATTTCTATACAAGAAAAATATATATCATTATAATAATTATTATTTTAATATGTTTACTACGTTCAAGTATATTTGGGTATAAATAACTTCTAGTTTACAGTGTATTAATAATTATCGTTGGAAAAATTTTGATGTAGGTATATCAGGGAAATTTTAAAATTATAGTCGGGGAAATCAGGGAAAAGTTGGGGAAATTTTTTCCAGATTCTGTAGCCACCCTGTTAATGATTTTCATTGTTTCTAGGTGAAATGGACCATTTGCCTGAGGTTGCTTTCTACATGGTAGGACCTATTGAAGAAGTTATGCAGAAGGCTGAAAAACTTGCTGAGGAAGCGTAAACTGCATACTTAGACTTTAGTAATTAAAACATCCTGAAATTAAAGCTGAAAATAGCTGTTATACATTTTAAGTTTAAATTTGATTGCATATGTTTCAACAACTGATCATCAATGTAGATAAAGGAGCCTGTACTTTTCCAGATACGTTTTCAAACAAAATAAAATTTTTATAAAAATTGAAAAATATCTGGGCAGTAGTTTGTGATAATTTTCTCCATATACCATATGTCAGTGGATTCCAAACTGCACTATTGCATCTTGGGGTTATGGTCTGAGTGAGGTCTGTACAAGAGCATTGCAAACCATTTTTAATTTTTATCTTTTCTTCAACTATTTTACATTGACCGGGTGGCTACAGAACTTGGAAATCGGGGGTTTCAAGGTAAAGTCGGGGAAATTATAAAAAAATTTGGCAAAATTGGGGAAATTTCTGAACGAGAGCATTTTGTGCTACCATTTTTCTTCCTTCAAAACCTTATGTGTATCTTATTTTTCTAATATCAATGAGAGATAAAGCCAGAAAATTAGTTCCCATAAATCAGGGAAGTGCTGTTTTTATTCCGGGAATTTTTTCTCAAGTTCTGTACCCACCCTGATTGTGTACATTAGCTTTTCTGTTACTCTTATTAAGGTTAGATTTTCAAAAACTTGTTGAAAGAAAAAGTCTCTATCCCCTTTTTTCTAAAGTCTTGTACCTAACTTCTTCCTTGGGAGTACATGAAAGTTTTTTTAGGTGAATTACTCACTCGAATTGTTTCCATGGGTAATGCAATTTGGGTAACCCAAATGTCTTAAAATTAATGTTGTAGAAAACTTGGGTGTCCCGTCCTTCAGCAGCAATCTAACTCCTGTCCCATCTGCACTAATAACAATGATTCAACCCTATCGAGGGGGTTGTGATAGCTTTCCTACCATCTAGTGGATTATACGAAGAGAATTTCAAGTTAGGCTGATGATGATTTATAAAAAGCAATCAAATATACCAAACTTATACTCTCCTCTCAATCCCTTTTTTTATTTCTTCCACAGTAAGGAATTATTTTTAAAAGGATTCTTGTGATTCTGTTGGTAAAGATATTAACTTAGGCAATAGGACAAAGTAAAATTGCCTTTCTAAAGCCGCGTTCACAACAGCCAAACTGTTCAACAGGAGAAAGAGCTAAAGAAGTAGGGGAGCCGTGAGGAAATTGAATAGCCCGTTCACAAGAGCATTCGTCCTACCAGTAGAAAGAATCACGAGACAAGCGAGCGAGCTCGTAGTGGCCCAGGGGAGAATTTCTAACTGATGGTCAAGTGACGTTTTCCCTAGCGTAGGGAGAGCGGTGGAAGAAGAACCGGTTTTCCCGCCTTTCCTCCGATAAAAGGGCTGTTGTGAACGCTACTTAAGTTTGAAAATAGAAGGGTTTGGAGGGGATATTTTCTAAAATGGGCTCATAAAGAGATCATGATTTTTCGTTAAGGACATAGTTTCTCTAGATTGTCTCCTTATATTTGGGCTAGAGACTAGAGAACAGTTTTAGGTTATTTGGCAAGTATTTTGATATTATAGGAGGCAAAAATAAAAAAATAAGACAAAAACTGAATAAGATAAACATTTATATACGTAATTTTCTATGCCTTTAAAAAACAGACTAAAATGTATAAAAATCTCGAATTTACTCCCTCCGTGAAAGCGGATATTTATTCACACGTAAAAAAATTAAATTACTAATAAACTAACATAAATAAAAAAATTAAAATAATTTAACCATAATATTTACATGCTTATTAAAACTTAAAAGTTAAAAAAAAAACTTATTTCATGTTTCAACAATAAACTGAAATATCAGGGGCGTCATTTCAGTTTTTGGTTTGGGGGGGCAAGGATTTTTTTTAAGTGGGGCTGAGCCACGCCGTAACCAGACTTGTTTTTTTTTGGGGGGGGTGACTCAACATCATAAGTTCTAAGTAAAAATGGGGGGTCTGGGGTCACCCCCAGAAAAATTTTTAAATTTTGCTTCATTTTTAGAACATTTAAGTTACATCCGAAGAGAACAGCCCCTTGTAAACCACATAATTTCTAGAGAAAGAAGTTACAAATAAACGTCAAAGTTTCAAGGGGAGCCGGAGGTCCTCCCTCAGAATTTTTTTTGAAAATTTCCCTTTAAACTAGGGTTTTATCTCCCTTGCAACCTCGTTGGGGAGCCCTCAGATGGAACTGCTTGTTGTGAGTGGCAGAATTTTCAAGGAAAATATACTGTATAACATAATATATACTTAAAAATTTTAAAGGGGGGTCTGGGGGTCCTCCCCCAGAAAATTTTTTGAAATTTGCCTCTTTGAAGTAGTGTTTCAGCTCATTTTGAGGTCCTTTGGGTTACATTAAAAAAGAAATTTTCTTGGGGAAAAAAAGTTATAAATAAACGTAAAATTTTCAAGGGGGGGGCGGAGATCCTCCCCCAGTAAAAATTTTTGAAAATTCCCCTTTAAACCAGACTCCTAGGGGTTTCAAGCTCTTTGGTTCCCAAAGGGAACTGCTTCTTGTAAGCGGCAGAATTTTCAAGGGAGACAAATTGTATAACGGACATCAAAGGTCAGGAGGGGGGTTGGGGGTTCTCCCCCAGAAAATTTTGAAATTAGACCCTCAAAAGTAGTGCTTTAACTGCATTTGGGATGTTTTGAGTTAAATCTGTTGCTCCTTGTGGAAGTTACAAAATTTTCCAGGGACTCTCAGCAATTTTTCACTTAAGAGTGGAAACCTTGGGGGGGGCAATTGCCCCCTCCCCTGCCCCCCCTAAATGACGCCCATGTGAAATATTAATGAAAATCGGTTCACTAGACTGGTAGGTTGATAGAATTTCTTATTTAGCGGTCGGATGTTGGCGACTAATTTAAGGCTTTGTATATGAATTTTTCATTTTTTGACGGTCTGTCATGGCTTAGTTTGATGACCAAATTAAATGAAACTCGGTTTTGAGGGTTAAATTAGTATGATCTTTCATAAAATCGAATAAAAATTGGGGGTCGCCATGAAAAAAGTTGCACTTTTTATTCCGTTGCGCCAGAAGACGACCTCTGAGAGAAAAATAGTCAATTAGTTTTTTCAAGCATACACTAAAACTAAATCCTGAAAAATGACACCAACAGCATCTTTCTAACCCCACCCGTTCGCCCGCAAAGTCTACTGTAACGTTTTTTTTTCCTCAGCTGTAGCTTGGAAATACTTGGAGCCTGATAATAACTTCATTTTTTGTTAATAATCTCTGAAAGAGTAACAAAAGATTATCCCTGATGAATTTTTCCGTGACCAATTCATGAAAATAATATAAGATTTTCAGGTGATGGGTAAAAATGGTATAACGTGTAACAAACTGAGTAACTTTTTAATGCACAGAAAAATATCCATTTTTTATTGTAGTAAAAATTAATGAGTAAATGTTGGATTGTTTGTTTATAGTTTCTTGATTTCCTGTCTATTAATTTAAATTCAATTAAGCAGTACTACATATTTTTTTAAAAATGATCTTTTATTGTTCTAATAAATTTGTTAAAAGCTCTTGCACTTTTTAAATGTTTAAAAAGTAAAATTAGTGAAAGTAAGTTAAAAAAAAGTAAGATTAAGTAAAAATTTTTAACCGAATGATTAAGCTACTCTATTTAAGACCAAGATGTGATTAAAAGTGATTTACAATTTTTGAAATTTTTTTAAACTCTTCCACTGCTTCTATTGATAACTAATTGTATTCTAATAGACTTTGTTAGCATCAAATCTTAGAAGTCTAAGTTATAATGCCGTCTAATGAAACCAAGTCAAGTTTTGTCATCACAGAGGTGTATCGAATTCTGAATTTAGGGGGTAAGAATTTTCTAGCACAAATATTTTCATTAAAAAAATTAACTAATTTTGGAGGATAAATGCTTCAGTTTTCTCATTCCTTCTTCATATGCCCCTTGTAAGCATAAAAACTGATCCCACTATAGACTAAACATTACAAAACTTTTAATTGGTCGCTATTTTTTTTTAATTTCTGAAACTACACGAAGAACAAACTTAGTATTAAATACTTAATTAGCATTCTGAGGTTTTAATTTCACATTAGTAAAAATAGCCACAATAGCAGAATCCATGAATTTAACCCTTGACCACGGGTCAATTTCTCTTTTTTGCCCACTGAGAATGTCTTAACGTTCTTAGTCAGTTATACCTTAACCTTATTATGCTACCTTAAACCCTTCATAAAACCTTACAAAAAATAATATAAATGAAAGCTGATTTTAATTAAGATAATTTATTTCAAAGATTGCGGGCTAAAGAAATTACATTTCCTTTATACCGAATCTTTAACCATCCTTTGTTTTATAGTTAAGAACTCATCAGTATAATTACTTGGTAATTGGGTTTTAAAATAGTTAATTAAATCCGCCGACATTTTCGTTAAATTTAAAAATTGAAACAAATCGGAACAGGAATTGAGGAAAAATCCCCACCTAAGAGAATAATTTGTGCTACCTGTGATCCATTTAACAGGTTTTGTATTTAGTGGGGATTCGAACATGTTTGTTTTATCACTATATCACCTCTTCTAGCCAAATGATTTTCTCATTTTTATGTGTTATAAATTCTTAATTACTACCACATCTATAATAATAAAAGAGCTTTACCACTCACTCACTCATCAACGCACAGCAAAATCTACCGGGGCTAAAGACTCGAAACTTGGTAGGGTCGAACACCTAACGGTGTATGTATACTAGGGTGGCCCTTATTTTTCAAAGTCGGAATTTTTTTCCAGCCCCCCCTTAATTTTTTTCCTTTTACTATAAAATGAAAGTGTGCAAAAGGATTTTCCGATATTTTAATATTAACACGTGCCTCATCGCGGTTGAAGTTTGGCCATAGCGCGCCATAGGTATTGTATGGCTTACTACGGGAATAACGTCTCCGCTCGCTTCCCCAAGAGCAGAATGACGAACAGATGAAATTTGAGGAAGGAGCATGTGTCATGAAGAAATGTAGATAAACATATGAGGATAAAACAGGTAAAAGTTCACAATTTTAGCATTATTTAGATCCAGGAAATGAATATGAGAAGTAAAAAGATTTTGTTGTCTGAGGGAGCAGTGCTAGATTGTTTAGTGGGTGTCATTCACCTCATAAGAGAAAACTGTCACATTCCCTTTTTCTCTCCTCGAAGACGGCTTGTTTTTATCCCAGACTTTTGAAGTCCCCGGCACGATGGGGGTGGGCGAAAGACAAAACAGACCGCCCCAACCCCATCTTCCCGAATACTCCAGGGGTGAGTGATTTAATAGTATGGAGTTTAGGGAGGGTCAGAAAGTGTCTGGACAAATAGCCTTGGTTTCTGTTAGTTGTGCAGTTATGTCCTTTAACTTAAGAAGTAGTGATAAAATGTCTATTTGATTGGAAAAGTATGCCATCAGATAACAGGAATGCTTGGCAGTGCGAGAGTGTCATTTTTTGGGAAAAAGCAAAAATCTCTACAAGACAGTTTAAAAAGTACACAAATAAAGTTATGAAGATGTATTCCACTTGGCGAAGTTTACAACAAAATGCTTGTCGTCCGCCAGACTCCCAGAAAAAATTAGAACAGGCGTTTGTGATAACCTGAGCAATCTCTTTGTTGCATCCGCGAATGCGTTGGAAATATTAAAAATTGAAGAAGATAGACAATTTTCACTGAATCGACGAAAGCCAGGTCGAGTAGGATGTTTAGGTGGAATTAATATAAAGCTGGCAAAACGCGAAGAAAGAGTTTTACAAAGATTAAGTAACCAAGAGAAGAGACAGGCCAAGGCTCTCAATAGTTCCGAAACGATTCATGACCGAGACTCATTTGAGAAATCATCATTATCTAGTATTGAAGATGAAGAAATTTCTGATGATCAAACAGTAGCTTCAAAAAACAATACCCCTAACCCCGATTGCAAAAAGTATAGGCTCTTAAGCGTAAATTTGAATGCTAATTGTTCCAAAAAAGTGAATTGAATCTTACATGTTTTTAAGATGTTAGTTAGATTTTTATGAATTTTTGTTAGAATATATTCTACTATAAATGTATTTAAAATATTAATTTTTAAACTGGAACTTTTTTATAATTGTATGGTAAGTGTAAATAATTATTGTTTTATATTAAGCAATTTTGAACAATTATATACTTATACATGTTTTTGAAATTTATTTTTAATAAATACACTTTTTGTTAAATTTGTCTTTTTAACTATTTTAATGTACTAATAATATTCTTAAGTCATATTTTCATCTTCTTTACCCATAAACATTCGAAATTAATGAAATTATCTGTCATTCTCCTCCCGAGGAAGCGAGCGGAGACGTTATTCCCGTAGTAAGCCATACAATACCTATGGCGCGCTATGGCCAAACTTCAACCGCGATGAGGCACGTGTTAATATTAAAATATCGGAAAATCCTTTTGCACACTTTCATTTTATAGTAAAAGGAAAAAAATTAAGGGGGGTCTGAAAGAAAATATTGAAAAAAAATTTTTCCCCATATAATAAGGGCCACCCTAATGTATACGCGGGGTCGCGCCCGTATTCCCGAAATCCATATTCCCGAAGCCCACAATCCCGAACGCCACAAGACCGAACGGGACACTTTCCCGACAGGACTTTTTACCGAACGGGACACTTTCCCGACAGGACTTTTGACCGAACGGTACACTTTCCCGACAGGACTTTTTACCGAACGGGACACTTTCCCGACAGGACTTTTTACCGAACGGGACACTTTACCGACAGGACATTTTACCGAACGGGACACTTTACCGAACGGGACACTTTACCGAATGGGACACTTTACCGAATGGGACACTTTACCGACAGGACATTTCACCGAACCGGACACTTTCCCAAACGGGCCTTTTTACCGACAACTCACTTTGGTCACTAATTTTTAAATATGGACTCTCGATTTAAGTTTCATTCTTGCCCGACCTGGTCAGTTTCACTGGTCAAGATTCCTTTATGTCTAAAATTCATTACAAAACAAATGTTTGAGTTGCTAATTGATATTTCGTAATCTTTTGTAGTGTTGACATTGGTCTTTTGTTCCTGGTGACCATTGGTCAGTCCGGTTCACATAATGTAACTTCTTTGCTTTAGCACTGAAGTATGTCTTGTGGGGGCTCAAACCAAACGTCTTCGGACGTGAAATATTTTTGTGTTGTCCACTGGTCAAGATCTCTTAACCAGTGGTCAATCCCTTTTTTTCCGCTAAATGCTACTTTTCTGATCTTATCTTTCTGTCTCGTGTTTGTTTTGGGGGTCCCTGATCTTTGGAATCCCCATTTGACCACTGGTCAAGATGACTTAAATTCAATACAAAACAAATGTTGGAGTTGCGAATTGATATTTTGTAATCTTTACAGTTTTGGACTGTGTCTTAGGTTGAAGCTGACCATTGGTCAGACCATTGATATCGTATTTTTAATTTTTTGATACACAAAAATAAGCATAAATTTTAATAAAAATAGTTACAATGGATCATATTTTATTATAGAATTATCCTATATATTTAATTAAAATTAAACTTTAATGTTATTTGCAATTTACAAATATTTTAATTGTAATTAAATTCTTAACAAACTAGGAAGCAAGAGAGTTCACTGCTCACTGCTTTATTTTAAACTAGCAGATATACCCGGCCTTGCCCGGGTGGAGTGGTAAATTAATGTTTTAAAGTTTATCTTATATAAGCAGAAGTTTACATACCTATAACCAATCTTATAGTACCTGTATTTCTCTCTTCTTTTTTTTCATATTCCAGTGTTTCCGTTATTTTCCTTTCCTGATGTTCCTGTGGTAATATTTCCTATCTCGATAAATTTCCTTTTCCCGGAGTTATAGTAAATTAAATGAGTCTAGTGAACAAAGTAACAAATTTGAAACAAAAAAAAATATCTAGTAAACTGAGATCCTAGTGAACCGTCTCATTTGGACCAATGTTTTTTTTTAATCTTCCTCCATTAAAATAAAATTCAGAAATTCCATAAATATTTTAATTTTAAAGGAAATCATATTGAATAGGAGAAAAAAGATTGAAAATTAATTATTTGAATTTATTTCGCTGTTTTCACAACTTTTAAATGCAGATATATCGAGTTTTTCGTATTGTAATATATTTATTTTTGAACGTATGCTTTCGTTTACAACGATTCAAACGGATCCACTCTAGTAGAGAAATGGAGAAATAAGCGTTTTGGGCTATGGACGATGTCAACCGG
The DNA here is from genome assembly GCA_963680715.1 of Tetragnatha montana. Taxonomy (NCBI): domain Eukaryota; kingdom Metazoa; phylum Arthropoda; class Arachnida; order Araneae; family Tetragnathidae; genus Tetragnatha; species Tetragnatha montana. Next base: position 32,356,182 of record OY796686.1, read on the forward strand.
AAGTAATCTTTTGGCAAAAACTCCGATTGCATTGTTGAAATAGGTTTTATTTCTCCATCTTAGGGTGACGTTTTGCCTCACTGATAAATTTTATTTCAAAAAATTTTAAATTTACAACGAAATTCAAGGCAAAAAAATATTAATTTATATTTATTAAATAATAAAAGTTATCAGAAAATTCAAATTACTGATTAGAAACATTGTTTACTTTTATTTAAAATTTTAAATGAGCTGGTCAACTAGTGATCTGAGTTCGTTCGGGCAAACTACCTTTTACATTCAATGGCGTTCGGGAATGAGGAGTTTCGGTCAAACGAGACTCTTCAATCTTGATAGTGGACAATACAAAAACGTCACACTTCCCAAGACGTTTGGTTTGAGCCCCCACATGACCAACTTCAGTGCTAAAGCAAAGAAGTTCCATTAAGTGCATCGGACTGACCAATGGTCAGCTTCAACCTAAGACACAGTCCAAAACTGTAAAGATTACAAAATATCAATTCGCAATTCCAACATTTGTTTTGTATTGAATTTAAGTCATCTTGACCAGTGGTCAAATGGGGATTCCAAAGATCAGGGACCCCCAAAAGAACCACGAGACAGAAAGATAAGATAAAAAAAGTAGCCTTTAGCGAAAATAAAAGGGATTGACCACTGGTTAAGAGATCTTGACCAGTGGACAACACAAAAATATTTCACGTCCGAAAACGTTTGATTTGAGCCCCCACAAGACATACTTCAGTGCTAAAGCAAAGAAGTTACATTATGTGAACCGGACTGACCAATGGTCACCAGGAACAAAAGACACATGTCAACACTACAAAAGATTACGAAATATCAATTAGCAACTCAAACATTTGTTTTGTAATGAATTTTAGACATAAAGGAATCTTGACCAGTGAAACTGACCAGGTCGGGCAAGATGAAACTTAAATCGAGAGTCCATATTTAAAAATAAGTGACCAAAGTGAGTTGTCGGTAAAAAGTCCCGTTCGGTAAAGTGTCCGGTTCGGTAAAATGTCCCATTTGGTAAAGTGTCCCATTCGGTAAAGTGTCCCATTCGGTAAAGTGTCCCATTCGGTAAAGTGTCCCGTTCGGTAAAATGTCCTGTCGGTAAAGTGTCCCGTTCAGTAAAAAGTCCTGTCGGGAAAGTGTCCCGTTCGGTAAAAAGTCCTGTCGGGAAAGTGTCCCGTTCGGTAAAATGTCCTGTCGGGAAAGTGTCCCGTTCGGTAAAAAGTCCTGTCGGGAAAGTGTCCCGTTCGGTCTTGTGGCGTTCGGGAATGTGGGCTTCGGGAATATGGATTTCGAGAAAACGAGACACACCCGTATACGCGCACTAAGAAGGGATTTTTCGAAATATCTTTTTTCTGACCCACAGGGGGGTTGGGAGTGTTTTCGACGTTTTTGAGCCCAGCGGCGTCCCAAATGACCCCAGATCTTTGTTATTTCGCAGGAAGGTACCTAGCAACAATATCTAGAAAGGAATTTTTCAGATTTTGGATATTCGAATTTTAAGAGGTCTGAATATTCCAAAAACCCGTTTTTGCTGAGCATAAACCAAGTTTTACATTTTCGAAGAAAACAGTACCGAGAAATCGATATTAAGAAGTGAACTGTTGGTAATACCTTCTTGAGAGTATTTCAAAGAAAGTAATTTCTGGATTTTTCGATATTCCATTCTGGAAGGGGTGCACGGAGGTTTGAATATTTACTCCCGTTTTTAGTTTTTGCATTCTAGCACCCACATAATTCATGTGATTGTTATGAAATTTTAGCATATTGTTCCTCATACAACCAGGAAGGTTTGCGAAAAAGAATTTTTAAAATCAATGCATTCCAGTAGCATTTTTCGGCTCTTTTCTAAATTCTTATGCTTAGCCTTCAATTTTAAATTGGTAACGGTTATAGCTCTTTCCAGGACACGCAAAACCTCTATTGTTGGAAATATTTATTTTGAAATGTTTTTTAACAGGTGAATTTTTTAAAACTCTGATAAATAAATAATTTTTGAAGATTAAATATTTTTTTTTAAGATAACCAAAAACCGTTCCACTGAAAATTTTATTCTTTTTTCTATTTAATCAAATTTAAGTATTTTCAGCAAAGTTCAAATTAAACAACATTTTATCAATAGTTGGTGTCGATTCAAGTGATGTTTACTTTTATTTCATGTTTGAAATTTCTTTGATGAAAATGAGTTGGTGATAAATCAATAAAGGGGGGTTCAGGGGGTCTCCCCCTGATTTGAAAAAAATTCTCCCTATTAAAAAATTGTTATAAACACTTTAATTGTAAGCAGTTTTTTTAAGGTTTTGTTTAACATCTTAAAAAAGTATGTGTATTGAATTATTTTTTATTTAAAATTTTGCTATAGATGAGACGGAAATAAGTTTTATCTATAGAAATTGGTCTTCAATAATAACCTTTATTGTGAAGCGAAGGCGGAGAGATTTGTATCAATTATACATTTATACGAATTGCAGAAATGGATGGAGGGAGCTAAGGGCGTAAAAAAGAAAAATTAAGGGGGGTTCAGAAGGGTCCCCTGACTTTTTCTATTTTGAAAAATTACTCTTTAAAAACGGGGATGGGGATTTCACACATTAAATCTAAACAGGTGGTATTTTTAAAGGGTTTTTTTACATCTTAACGAAGTGGTATGGCATCAAAAAAGAATCCTAGCGGGAAGACTGTTGACTATTGCATCTAAACGATAATTCTTATTTATTTTAACACACAGTTTGATAAGCCTTTTGTCCCCCGAGCAACGGCGGGCATATCAGCTAGTTTCTTATATAAAAGCCATTGTTCAACAGGTTGTTTAATTTAAATAAATCGAGAATACTGCCGTATTTTATGATGGGAGGCTACGTACTTCCTCCATCACCACTGACGCGAGGCTTTTATTTAAGGGAATCCAAATTTTACAATAGCTCACTACTACTCTGTCTTGATCATATAGTAGTAGATATAGATTTGGTGATTCTCTTGAATTTTTTTTTGAGGTTTAGAAATCTACAGGGTGATTCATTAGTAGGTACCTACATATGAAGGTGAGATCGCAAACGCACTTTGCTATAGTGCGGACTTCAAGTTGCCAAGAGCAATCAATGAAAGAAAACCTTAGTGAGAAAACGGCTAGAGTAAAAATATGATTCGGTTCAACAATTAAGGTCTTTCTCCATGTTGAATTCAATTGCTTCAATGCATTTAATATGGAGACGTTCTCGTATAGACAAATGACACAAAAAAGGCTAGGCTACAGAATTTTTGGAATACGTTTAAGGCATGAGAAATGACACCCAAATTTTGTATTTTTATCCTCAGTCGTTTCCCCATAAAATCATCTCTTCCTTTACCAACGCGACACTATGCAAAACCAGGCGCGGATCCAGCAGGTCTCCAAGGGGAGGGCACTTTTTGAGGATCACCTCTACCTTTGCACGCAAAATAGACTAAATTTTACTTTTTTCTATAAAGATCCCCCTAATGAATTTTATTTTTGAACCCCAACATGTTTGATAAACAGTATAAGCGAAACTATTTCTGAACCTATGATCGGGATCAGAACCTTGTAACTGTCTTTTAAGAAGGGAACTTTTTTTAGGGGGTCTGGGGATCCTCCCATAGAAAATTGTAGGGATTTTGATCCTGAAAAATTCATTTTTGATCCGCACAAGCGCTTGATGAACGAAAAAAGTTTGGAGAATCTGGGGAAAATGACACCTCTTGGGCTAAAAAAAAGCTGTCAAGAAGGGTAAAGGAAGAGAAAAAAGGGTAAAAAGAAGAAAAAAATAATTATCTTTTTGTAAATGACAAAAAAAAATTATTGGTCTTTCAAAATCTACTTTCTTTTTTACGCCTTTTCTCTCTTTTTCCCATCTTTCCCTTTCTTTTTCAGCCCAAGGAGGGGGCATTTTCCGAAGTGCCCCCCATTGAATCCGCGCCTGGTTGAAATTTATTTTGAAACATTAAAAAGCCGCCTTATACCATTTTGTTACCTGCTAATCAATTATTTTTCTTGCAGGAATAATGAGACAACACTCCTATCTCTATAATGAGCTATCTGAACTCAATTTGTTGTCAATAATTTGTTTCAGGTCAATAAATTTTTTTTATATTTTAATGAATACAGGGTTAGTAGGGCCGTTAAAGGGAAGAATTGTTCAGATTGTGATAAAATCACCAAAATTGCTGGAGGTATAGTTTAAAACATGCTGAATCCAAAATCAACCGGAAGCACTCTGGCGGAAGGGTTGTTTTGGACTTCCGGTCAAAAACAAAATGGCCACCCGCGGGACTATTTTCGGTTGTTTTAATGATAAAAAGATAATTTTCGTGACGAATATTATGTTTTAAAGGTCAAAGATCATGATTATGATACAAAAATGTGCAATTTATATATAAAAAATTGATTAAAATTCAATAAATTCTCTAAAATAGTGTGATAGAGTCAATCCGTAGGTTTTTTCTCAAAACATTTGTAAAGAAGTTTTTATTTCGACGGTTTTACATGTTTTTGAGGTGCTGATTCCGAATATCAAGTTTGTTGTCACGTGGTAGGTCGACTTTATATAAAAAATTGCAAAATATTTCAAAAAATCTTAAAACGTTTTTCTCTATCTTCAGATTTTTGCTTATATTTCAAAAACTATAACTTATTTGAAGATGATCTCAATTACAAAGTTAAAGTAAACAAAATTTACTATAAAATTCACTATTAAACTTCCATTTTCTAAAGAATAGTAGTTCAGTTATAGAGTACTGAAAAACAGCTATTCTTTTGTTCTTCTGCAAAAAAGTGACAAACGTACGTTTCCACCCGCTAGAAAACAAATAATATCCACACATTTTTATGCCACGTGAAAGAGAATTTCATTCCCCACTAAAATAGTGCCTACATTATCATTTACTGAGAAAGGGGAAGGAGATAAGCGAAAATCGCGAATAAAATTTTTTGCACCTTGCATTTAAAACAGACCTTCCCAGCTGTTTATCTCCAATTTTCGCTTTACTTTTGGTGTATTAACCATAAGGAAAAATATTTCGGATCAATTGATGACTAAGCATGTTCAAAAAATAATTATAAATTATTAAATATTAGATATAAAAAAATGCCTCAAATTTTTTACTTTAATTATTAGTTTTTCGTAATTTTCACAAAACTTATAGTTTCTCAAAAAAGTGCAGTACTACAACAAATTAAAGTAGTACGTAAGATGCATTATGGTTAACTTTTATTTTCTGACGTGTTGTTAAGTGTTCATATTAAGCGTTCTGATAAACAGTGATTTTCGCGTTTGCGTGTAGAAATAAAATTTCTTCACTTTTTTGAAAGAAGAGAAATTTACTTTTATTTAGAAAGCTCTAGCGGCGATACCACTTTCAAAAGATAAAAATGAACTAATATGCTTGTTATAAGAAATTTTACTTGCTTAAAATTTGGTGCACTGCACTTTTTGAGAAAAATTTGTGACAATTTTTGATTTGAAGGGGTGACCTTTTAAATAAAAATAAACCTTAAATTCGGATTCAACACCATATAAAAACAAATACAATATCAGTACATTTAAACATTCCTATAATTTAATACATAGAATTTTGTTGTATTTTCCGAGTAGTAAAATATCTTATATGTAATAATTAAATTAATTAAGAAACTTAATTAATAATTAAATAATTTTAATATTTAATATAACGTACGTTTGTGACTTTTTTGCAGTAGAACAAAAGAATAGCTGCTTTTCAGCACTCTCTAACTGAACTATTATTCTTCAGAAAATGGAAGTTTAATAGTGAATTTTATAGAAAATTTTGTTTACTTTAAATTTGTAACTGAGATCATCTTCAAATAAGTTATAGTTTTTGAAACATAAGCAAAAATCTGAAGATAGAGAAAAACATTTTAAGATTTTTGAAATGTTTTGCAATTTTTTTATATAAAGCCGACCTACCACGTGACAACAAACTTGATATTCGGAATCAGCACCTCAAAAACATGTAAAACCGTCGAAATAAAAACTTCTTTACAAATGTTTTGAGAAAAAACCTACGGATTGACTCTATCACACTATTTTAGAGAATTTATTGAATTTTAATCAATTTTTTATATATAAATTGCACATTTTTGTATCATAATCATGATCCTTGACCTTTAAAACATAATATTCGTCACGAAAATTATCTTTTTATCAACAAAGCAACCGAAAGTAGTCCCGCGGGGGGCCATTTTGTTTTTGACCGGAAGTCCAAAACAACCCTTCCGCCAGAGTGCTTCCGGTCGATTTTGGATTCAGCATGTTTTAAACTATACCTCCAGCAATTTTGGTGATTTTATCACAATCTGAACAATTCGGGTGTTTTTTTCCCTTTAACGGCCCTACTAGGTGGGCAAAAAGTCAGTACACCTTTGAAAATTAAAAAAAAAATCGGATTAAAGATGGTTTTCAGTCCCTTCAGTCTTAGGGATTTTTAAGGCAATATAAAAAATTTAGTTCAAAACTATGATAATAGATAGTTTCTATTATGGAACTTTCAAAAGTGTATCGACTTTTTGCCCACCCATGAATAAAGTTATAGAGTGGTTGGTTGTCCTTCATACACACTCAAATTCATAAAATTAGAAAAAGCCGCGAACCGAAAATTTTACAAACAAATAAGAAATAGCACTGAAAATAAATTCAACAAACATATATTTTTAAAATTTAAAAAAAATGTTCTTTTTTATTAGATAAAAGTTTTATTTTTTAAGCTATAGTCAGGTTGTATATGAAATTCAAACTTAAAAAATAATCTGTAAAGATCGATGCATTTTTTTAAGCTTAACAGAACTGGAGTTATTCAAGATAAAAGAGCTATAAAACTTTTTTTTTTCAAATTTTTAAAAAAAATTACCAATAAATTCAAATAAATATATTTTCATGTTTCTTTCACAGTAAAGAATAACCCCTAAAAGTGTTAGTGAAATTTACACATGAGGGTCAGGTTGCAGGTTGACACAGGATGATATACAAAATTCATACAAAAAATAAATTATGAACATAATTGAGAAAAATAAGACTTGGATAACACACACTGCATGTTTCTTTTATTGTTTACAATATCAAAATTAATAATCTCCAGTAGCTTTAAAATTCTCGGAGAGATGTGAGCGAATGGCCTGGACGTCAAGATCGTGATGCTACAAATCGAAAGGACCCGGGCTCAAAGCCTGCCTACCACTTTTTCAAATTTTGAATTTATTTATTAACTTTAAATTATTAAAATAAACCAGAGGCTTCAGGAACGGATGGTACGGTTGGTTAACGCACTGCAATCTGAGGTAGGTGACAGTCGTTCACAAAAGGTTTCAGGTTCAATCCTCGGCAATATTTTCTATTTTTTTTTAAATGGTGAAGTATCAACTTCAAATTAATTACAAGACTGTCGCAGCTGCAGGAACGGATGGCTTGGTGGTTAGCACACCAGACTGCCATCCGAAAGGCCCTCAGATCGAATCTGAGCCTTCTCAGCGGGTATAGCACTCGGAAATAAATACTGATTGGTATTTATAAATTTTCCTGCTTAATTCACGGGGGGTCTTAATATTTCTAATTTTCAACGTTAACTGTAACCGTAACAGTAGAATTAATTGAAAATATTGCTATTTTTGATGACTTTTACACTCTTTTTTGTAACAATTCAAGACTTTAATTCTTTTGCCTACGACGGAAACTGAAAGAATGTAAGAGTCTTAGGAATGAGGAGGACAGTATTAGAACCCACCATCCTCAAACCCCTACCACCAACCCAGGCGTTTCTTTTAAGTTAGGATTTTTATCCTAATTTATTAAGTGGTAACAAAATTTCAGTCAGAGGTAATAAAGATGCTCTACTTAATATTTTTTTCTTAATTTAAAAAGTGGTGACTAAAAACCACATCCACTAATGCGAAACCGTTAAGAACATAATTACTTCTAAACTAATATTTCACAGGTTATGGAAAGAATGGCTGGACTGTTACCTTATAGTAACAGAGCCATTCCAAACGCAGGACGTAGATAAATCCCGTTAAAGAGAGAATATTTTTGCTTTACTTAATACTTTTCACTTAATTTAAAAAGCGGTGACTAAAAAACCACAACCACTATAATGAAATAACCCAAACCGATTAAGAACAGAGCTCTAAACTAATATTTCTCAGGTTATGGAAGGGATATACTTCACTGTTTTCACATGTTAAAAGAAACACTTCTCACGCAGGACATAGATCCCGTTTCAGAATAAATATTTATGCTCACCTTAATACTTTTCTATTAATTTAAAAAGCGGTGACTAAAATCCACTACCACTAAAATGAAATAACCCAAACCGATTAAGAACAGAGCTATAAACTTATATTTCACAGGTTATGGAAGGGATGCTTCACTGTTTTCTCATGTTAAGAGAAACACTTTTCACGCAGTACATAGATCCCAATGCAGAGCAAATATTTATGCTCAACTTAATACTTTCCACTTAATTTAAAAAGGGGTGACTAAAAACCACTACCACTAAAATGAAATAATCCAAACCGATTAAGAACAGAGCTCTAAACTTATATTTCACAGGTTTATGGAAGGGATGCTTCACGGTTTTCTCATGTGAAGAGAACACGCGCGGATGCAGCACGGCTCCACAAGGGGGGGGGCACTTTTCCAGATTATCACCTTTACCTTTTGAGAAAAATGTCAAAATTTTTGGGATTTTCTAAAAAGTATCAAGATCCCCTTTTGGTACCGCTGGGGGGTATGAGGGTCCCCCCTGAAAAATTTTTTAAATTTGAAGAGTAAAAGTAGGGTTTTAACTCATTTTGAGTACTTTTTGGAACATTTTTTGGTACTTATGAGTGATTTTTTTGGGTCCAAGGGGGTGCACTTTCCAGAGTGCCACCCCCCTGAATCCGCCACTGTGCAAAACATCACCTCACTTTTCTTTGCGACTCAGAATCGTCTTTGGACTGTGTACCATTCTAGTCCTATTCTTGGGACAATAGTCCAAGAGAGGAGGACTTTCAGATGGTCATTATTTTAGTTGGGTCGTAACTACCCCACTGTCCTACATCCAGCTTGAACTAAGTTCAAATTATCAAGAGGAAGACCACAACTAAATGACGATAGAAGGTAAATCATTTCCCGATGGCCACTAAACGACAATTCGATGTTTTATGGAGGGTCATTCTATTTTTTCCCTCCAGCAGATTTCAACGTCGTCGTCTCGTCTACTTGCCCAAAAAACCTATGGCAGCCGTTCAATTCCAGAGAAATGCTTCTGACCTTAGCAACCGCAGATATTTCTAGTCTCTTCTCGAGCCATTAATTTTAATTGGCTTCTCGTTTTAAAGATTCCAGTCAGGTTTCGGTTTGGTGGCCTGAGTTCTGTAGGCCATTGAGCTTAACTCTAAAATTTCAACTCAAGCAGTAATTTGAAGTTCTTGCTTCAAGTTTCCAGAAACTCTTCTTAATCGACTTGAACTCCTATCACTTCATAGCTCTTTTATGCGATACAGTCGTTATTGATTATGTTGAGGCGTTTTTTGGATAAAGATTCGAACTTTCCCGTAACATTTTTAGGAAATTCTAATAAATTTTGCCTGTGCCTCTTAAAGTAGTGTTTCAGCTCATTTTGAGGCCCTTGGGTTACATCCAAAAAGAACAGTTCCTTGTAAAGCATAGAATTTTCTAGGGAAAATAGTTATAAATAAACGTCAAATTTTCAAGGGGGGCGGAGATCCTCCCCCAGTTAAAATTTTTGAAAATTCCCCTTTAAACCAGACTCTTAGGGGCTTCAAACTCTTTGGCTCCCAAAGGGAACTGCTTCTTGTAAGCGGCAGAATTTTCAAGGGGTTCATTGTATAACAGACATCAAAGGTCAGGAGGGGATTGGGGATTCTCCCCCTGAAAATATTGAAATTTGACCCTCAAAAGTAGTGTTTTAACTCCTTTTGGGACTTTTTGAGTTAAATCTGATGTCCTTGTGGAAATTACAAAATTTTCAAGGGCCTCTCAGCAATTTTTCACTTAAAAGTGGAAACCTTGGGGGGGCAATTGCCCCCCCCTAAATGACGCCCATGTCCCCGGACTTTCCAAAATAGTTCATGTGAAGGAGGACCATTTGATGAGGTGCAGTAGTTAGTGCGGTTGACCTCTTAACTGATACAGGTTCTGTTCTTGACAACATGTGATGCAGATGCGTATTTAAAAAAGAGAGGCGGAGTGGCATTGGTCTTCTATGAAAATCCAACTACTATACTTACAAATACATTTTAAATTTTACACCTTAAAATTGATATTGATGATTTTTCATTTGAATGACATTCTTAGATTCAAATTCCTTCTTTTTTACAAGGTAAACCAAGGTTACCATGGGTGTAGCCAGGGTTTTCTTACTTAGGGGGGCAAGCAAGGCTGACATTTTTGGTGTTTGTGGAGGCCTGTTTGGTAAAAAAAAAGTATATATAAAGGGTCATAAGAATTCTAGAAGGCAGGCAGGTCGAGCTCCCTAACCTCCTCTTATATACGGCCTTGGTAGGAGCCTGTATTTTTAAATTTAAATCCTCTTTTGACGCAGTAGATCTACACTCTAGTGATCCTAGAGTGTATTCCTCTTTCTTTATTTTTAACTAGCTGATATGCCCGGCCTTGCACGGGTGTAGTGTATCTTTTTATTTTTTAAAAGTTTTCTCAAGTTACATGTCTAATTTTTCTGTAACCTCAATTACCAATCATCCCGATGTTCCCGGTAGACCGGTAGTTTTTCTTATCCCGGTGTTCCCGGTAATTTTTCATATCCCGATGTTCCCGGTATTCCCCGTAATTTTTAATATCCCGGCGTTCCCGGTGTCTTTTTTCATGTTGGTGTTCCCGGTGTCTTTTTTTTATCCCGGTTCCAACTGTTTATATTTACCCAAACCCATCCAGTTCCTATGTTGCACATTTATAGTTTCCCCTAGTAAAATATTTAATTTTGAAGTTTTCATCTCGTTAACAATAGTGAGTCAAGCAGATCTACTCTAGTAGAAAAATAAGCATTTTTAGCCATAAAAACGTTAATTACAGGTTAATATTCGATTTTTCGAACTTGGAAAACTTTCTATTCATAATCCTCGTCTCCAGATACGTCTATGTACCAAGTTTTGTCCACGCCTAAGGCGTAGTTTGAGAGGAGATGTAATTTTTATGTTTTAATCTCATTTGCTACAATAGTGAGTCAAGCGGATCTACTCTGGTAGAGAAATGGAGAAATAAGCGTTTTTGACCATAAAATCGTTAATTTCTCGTAAATATTCGATTTTCGAACTTGGAAAAGTTGATGGTCGTCGTTCCCGCCTCGAGATACGTCTATATACCGAGTTTTGTGTACGCCTGCGGCGTATTGTGGGAGGAGATGTTACACATACATACATAGCCACAAACGGTTTTAGTTATATACTAGCTGATCTGCCCGGCCTTGCACGGGTGTAGTGTATCAATTAATTTTTTTAAAGTTTTCTCAAGTTACATGCCTTAATTTTTCTGTAACCACAATAACCAATCATCCCAATGTCCCCGGTAGTTTTTCTTATCCCGGTGTTCCCGGTAATTTTTTATATCCCGGTGTTCCCGGTAATTTTTCATGTTCCGGTATTTCCGGTAATTTTTAATATCCCGGCGTTCCCGGTGTCTTTTTTCGTGTTGGTGTTCCCAGCGTCTTTTTATCCCGGTTCCAACTGTTTATATTTACCCAAACCCATCCAGTTCCTATGTTGCACATTTATAGTTTTCCCTAGTAAAATATTTAATTTTAAGGTTTTCATCTCATTAACAATAGTGAGTCAAGCAGATCTACTCTAGTTGAAAAATAAGCATTAACAATAGTGAGTCAAGCAGATCTACTCTTGTAGAAAAATAAGGATTTTTAACCATAAAAATGTTAAATTACAGGTTAATATTCGATTTTCAAACTTGGAAAACTTTGTATTGATAATCCTCGTCTCCAGATACGTCTATATACCGAGTTTTGTCCACGTCTGCGGCGTATTTTGAGAGGAGATGCAGTTTTGAGGTTTTAATCTCATTTATTACAATAGTGAGTCAAGCAGGTTTACTCTAGTAGAGAAATGGAGAAATAAGCGTTTTTGACCATAAAATCGTTAATTACTCGTAAATATTCGATTTTCGAACTTGGAAAAGTTGATGGTCGTCGTTCCCGCCTCGAGATACGTCTATATACCGAGTTTTGTGTACGCCTGCGGCGTATTTTGGGAGGAGATGTAACACATACATACATAGCCACAAAAGGTTTTAGTTATATACTAGCTGATATGCCCGGCCTTGCACGGGTGGAGTGTATCAATTAATTTTTTTAAAGTTTTCTCAAATTACATGTCTAATTTTTCTTTAATCTCAATTACTAATCATCCCGATGTTCCCGGTAATTTTTCATATCCCTGTATTTCCGGTAATTTTTCGTATCCCGGTGTTCCCGGTAATTTTTAATATCCAGGCGTCTTTTTTCATGTTGGTGTTCCCGGCGCCTTTTTCATCCCGGTTCCAACTGTTTATATTTACCCAAACCCATCCCCCTATGTTGAACATTTATCGTTTCCCCTAGTAAAATATTTAATTTTAAGGTTTTCCTCTCATAACAATAGTGAGTCAAGCATATCTACTCTAGTAGAAAAATAAGCATTAACAATAGTGAGTCAAGCAGATCTACTGTAGTAGAAAAATAAGCATTTTTAACCATAAAAATGTTAAATTACAGGTTAATATTCGATTTTCGAACTTGGAAAACTTTGTATTTAGAATCCTCGTCTCCAGATACGTCTATATACCGAGTTTTGGCCACGCCTGCGGCGTAATTTGAGAGGAGATGTAATTTTGAGGTTTTAATCCCATTTGTTACAATAGGGATTCAAGCGGATCTACTCTAGTAGAGAAATGGAGAAATAAGCGTTTTTGACCATAAAATCGTTAATTACTCGTAAATATTCGATTTTCGAACTTGGAAAAGTTCGTGTTGATAATCCTCGCCTCAGAATACGTCTATATACCGAGTTTTGTGTACGCCTGTGGCGTAATTTGGGAGGAGATGTAACACATACCCACACACACAGCCACAAACAGTTTTAGTTATATACTAGCTGATATTCCCGGCTTTGCACGGGTGTAGTGTATCAATTTATTTTTATAAAGTTTTCTCAAGTTACATGTATAATTTGTCTGTAATCTCAATTACCAATCATCCCGATGTTCCCGGCAGTTTTTCATATCCCGGTGTTCCCGGTAGTTTTTCTTATCCCGGTGTTCCCGTTAATTTTTAATATCCCGGCGTTCCCGGTGTCTTTTTTCATGTTGGTGTTCCCGGCGCCTTTTTCATCCCGGTTCCAACTGTTTATATTTACTCAAATCCATCCAGTTCCTACGTTGCACATTTATAGTTTCCCCTAGTAAAATATTTAATTTTAAGGTTTTCATCTCATTAACAATAGTGAGTCAAGCAGATCTACTCTAGTAGAAAAATAAGCATTAACAATAGTGAGTCAAGCAGATCTACTGTTGTAGAAAAATAAGCATTTTTAACCATAAAAATTTTAAATTACAGGTTAATATTCGATTTTCGAACTTGGAAAACTTTGTATTTATAATCCACGTCTCCAGATGCGTCTAAATACCGAGTTTTGTCCTCGCCTGCGGCGTAGTTTGAGAGGAGATGTAATTTTGAGGTTTTCATCTCATTTATTACAATAGTGAGTCAAGCGGATCTACTCTGGTAGAGAAATGGAGAAATAAGCGTTTTTGACCATAAAATCGTTAATTACTCGCAAATATTCGATTTTCGAACTTGGAAAAGTTCGTGTTGATAATCCTCGCCTCAGAATACGTCTATGTACCGAGTTTTGTGTACGCCTGCGGCGTATTTTTGGAGGAGATGTAACACATACCCACATACACAGCCACATACGGTTTTAGTTATATACTAGCTGATATGCCCGGCCTTGCACGGGTGTATAGTGTATCAATTTATTTTTTTAAAGTTTTCTCAAGTTACATGTCTTAATTTTTCTGTAACCACAATAACCAATCATCCCAATGTCCCCGGTAGTTTTTCATATCCCGGTGTTCCCGGTAATTTTTCATGTTCCGGTATTCCCGGTAATTTTTCATGTTCCGGTATTCCCGGTAATTTTTAATATCCCGGCGTTCCCGGTGTCTTTTTTCAAGTTGGTGTTCCCGGCGCCTTTTTCATCCCGGTTCCAACTGTTTATATTTACCCAAACCCATCCAGCTCCTATGTTGAACATTTATAGTTTCCCCTAGTAGTCAAATATTTAATTTTAAGGTTTTCATCTCATTAACAATAGTGAGTCAAGCATATCTACTCTAGTAGAAAAATAAGCATTAACAATAGTGAGTCAAGCCAAGGCTAAACTGGATCGGTTAACTGTGTTATATCAGGCTTGGACAATGAGTGAAAAGATCAAAGAAGCCGACGTTACTGGAAGTTTTCAGATCTTACCGCTTGAAAGCGCTGGCCACGTATAGGGAAATTTGGTTGATTGATTGGGTTGGGTTCTTGGTGCTTTTTGCCTCGGCTCTTTGGCCGGCATATACCTCGCATGGATGAGAGTTGAGAATCAGCCACCCGGAGATAAAATCTTGGGAGAGAAGGAATCTTTTGGTTTGAAGAGGGAAACAAATTCGATTTGTCAGCTCTGTTTGATCGCTAATTTTTTGTAGGTTTCTAATGATCTATAGTCTGTGTAAATAAAATTCGAGGTTCACTACTAGTGATTTTCCACTAGTCACAATGCACTGCCACATCGTTGGTCATGCGCGAGTCTCAATTCAAGCGTGACGAGTCGGCAATTTTATTAAAAAATGCCATGAATGACAGATAGATGGCTCTGGCCACGTATGGCTCACTAGAGACATAATCCGTAACATCGCTTTTCACTCATTGTCCAAGCCTGATATAACACAGTTAACCGATCCAGTTTAGCCTTGGTCAAGCAGACCTACTCTAGTAGAAAAATAAGCATTTTTAGCCATAAAAATGTTAAATTACAGGTTAATATTCGATTTTCAAACTTGGAAAACTTTGTATTTATAATCCACGTCTCTAGATACGTCTATATACCGAGTTTTGTCCACGCCTGCGGCGTAGTTTGAGAGGAGATGTAATTTTCATGTTTTAATCTCATTTGTTACAATAGTGAGTCAAGCGGATCTACTCTGGTAGAGAAATGGAGAAATAAGCGTTTTTGACCATAAAATCGTTAATTGCTCGTAAATATTCGATTTTCGAACTTGGAAAAGTTCGTGTTGATAATCCTCGCCTCAGAATACGTATATATACCGAGTTTTGTGTACGCCTGCGGCGTAGTTTGGGAGGAGATGTAACACATACCCACATACATAGCCACAAACAGTTTTAGTTATATACTAGCTGATATGCCCGGCCTTGCACGGGTGTAGTGTATGAATTTATTTTTTAAAAGTTTTCTCAAGTTTTACATGTCTAATTTTTCTGTAACCTCAATTACCAATCATCCCGAGGTTCTCGGTAGTTTTTTAAATCCCGGTGTTCCCGGTAGTTTTTCGTATCCCGGTTTTCCCGGTAGTTTTTCATGTTCCGGTATTCCCGGTAATTTTTAATATCCCGACGTTCCCGTTGTCTTTTTTCGTGTTGGTGTTCCCGGCGTCTTTTTATCCCGATTCCAATTGTTTATATTTACCCAAACCCATCCAGTTCCTATGTTGCACATTTATAGTTTCCCCTAGTAAAGTATTTTAATTTTAAGGTTTTCATCTCATTAACAATAGTGAGTCAAGCAGATCTACTCTTGTAGAGAAATAAGCATTTTTAACTCATGAAAATGTTAATTACAGGTTAATTTTCGATTTTCGAACTTGGAAAACTTTGTATTTATAATCCACGTCTCAAGATACGTCTATATACCGAGTTTTGTCCACGCCTGCGGCGTAGTTTGAGAGGAGATGTAATTTTTATGTTTTAATCTCATTTGTTACAATATAGTGAGTCAAGCAGGTCTACTCTAGTAGAGAAATGGAGAAATAAGCGTTTTTGACCATAAAATCGTTAATTTCCCGTAAATATTCGATTTTCGAACTTGGAAAAGTTCGTGTTGATAATCCTCGCCTCAGAATACGTATATATACCGAGTTTTGTGTACGCCTGCGGCGTATTTTGGGAGGAGATGCAACACATACCCACATACCCAGCCACATACGGTTTTAGTTATATACTAGCTGATATGCCCGGCCTTGCACGGGTGTAGTGTATCAATTTATTTTTTTAAAGTTTTCTCAAGTTACATGTCTAATTTTTCTGTAACCTCAATTAGCAATCATCCCGATGTTCCCGGTAGTTTTTCTTATCCCTGTGTTCCCGGTAATTTTTCATATCCCGATGTTCCCGGTAACTTTTCATATTCCGGTATTCCCGGTAATTTTTAATATCCCGGCGTTCCCGGTGTCTTTTTTCATGTTGATGTTCCCGGTGTCTTTTTTTATCCCGGTTCCAACTGTTTATATTTACCCAAACCCATCCAGTTCCTATGTTGCACAATTTATAGTTTCCCGTAGTAAAATATTTAATTTAAGTTTTCATCTCATTAACAATAGGGAGTCAAGCAGATCTACTCTAGTAGAAAAATAAGCATTAACAATAGTGAGTCAATCAGATCTACTCTTGTAGAAAAATAAGCATTTTTAACCATAAAAATGTGAAATTACAGGTTAATATTTGATTTTCCAACTTGTAAAACTTTGTATTTATATTCCACGTCTCTAGATACGTCTGTATACCGAGTTTTTTCCACGCCTGCGGCGTAGTTTGAGAGGAGATGTAATTTTCATGTTTTAATCTCATTTGTTACAATAGTGAGTCAAGCGAATCTACTCTAGTAGAGAAATGGAGAAATAAGCGTTTTTGACCATAAAATCGTTAATTACTCGTAAATATTCAATTTTCGAACTTGGAAAAGTTCGTGTTGATAATCCTCGCCTCAGAATACGTCTATATATCGAGTTTTGTCCACGCCTGCGGCGTATTTTGGGAGGAGATGTAACACATACCCACATACACAGCCACAAACAGTTTTAGTTATATATAGATAGATAGATAGATAGATAGATAGGTACATATTTTTTTAAGAATTGCACGTTTTCACTTTTATCATCCTACTTTTGAAAAAAATAACCGAACAAATTTTTAAAAGAGAGCTACTTTAGTGTAAGAGTGACGATGCTGAACAATGCATATGATACTAATATACAAGTATCAAAACTACCAGGTGCCGCATTTGCCCTCCTACATGGCTCCCACTTGAGCTATGCTAATAGAGAGAGAAGCATCAATTTTCTAATCAGACAATCCTTCTAATTCTGGCGCCTTCTTCTGACACAGTTATGTTTTGACTTTATCCATAAAAACAACTAATTTCCGAAACGAACACCGGGAAGACAGTGCCCTACTTTCCCTTTTCGTAGCAATCAGATTACATCAGGTCCTCGGGCAACTCAGAGGGAACCATCGCCATTACCCGATGCATCTTCTTTTTTGGGCCACTTTCCTTAATCTGCTCCTTTTACTTTCACGTTGAGGGTTGGGTTCTGAAACAAAATGGCTGGATTTATTACCCTCTGCACGTGGAGGGTTAGTGGCCGCCGCCACTCCTATAATATCCAGTTATTCGATTTCATTAGAGTCGTTTATAGAATTCTATGTTTAGAACGGGACGCGCTTGTTTGCAGCTTTCTGTGGCCTTAAGAAATGTGTGATGTGGTTGTAGGTCAGAGTCAAGGAAATTGCTTTGCGTAAACAAGTTATCCTCTGATTTTACTCGAAATATATTTAGTTATGAAATATTTCGAGTCAACTATTACTCCAAGACAGCACAGCTGTGTGGTACAAAGTTACTGTTCCGGTGTTTTTATACTGGACACTTAGTTTTAGTGTACCTGTTTTTTTATACCGTTAACAAATAGCACTGCATTGTATCTGTATCGTGGAGTACATGGGCGTAGCCAGGGGGCGGCAGGGGGGGGGGCAGCTGCCCCCCCCTAAATTTATCTTATCTCTTCAGAAATATTCCCCCAAAATTATTTTTTTTCTGTAAAATTGAAAAACATTTTTAAAATTTTTTTTTCTGAAAAATTTTTTTAAAGCTGAAACCCTTCAATTTTTTTTAATGAATATGTGCCAAAAAAACGAGCTTATATGTGAGATGTGGCGGAAGAATTCACGCAGAATTAATTTCATTCAGCATTTTTAGTTCCCCAAACGACCGGGCCAGTCAAAATATTTGACAAATTCATAGATACGAGATAAGATACAACCCCAGTTGACCACCTCCCGCGGAGTGGAAATCTATTGAACGGCTAGAAATAGGAAGAGTTGACAAACAGCCCCAAGATAAGATAAGGGGTAAAGTAAACTTGTTACTGGTCACACCTGTTGTTCATGTACAGGAGCCAGCGGGGGTAAACGTGCACTTCCCAAACCACAAAATCCAATTATACGTACACCTCTGCCTTTGACAATGGATTGGGGTGTGAAAGGGTATCATAAATCTTCGGCACTCAACGACTCAAACAAGCAAGGGGGCTTCAGGTGTCTGGGTGTGTCAGGAAATTGTTTCAACATGTTTCTCAAGTGTTTACACAAAACAGAGGGGTCTTTTGTGAACCCAGCCATTATTATTTCCAAGCTTTGGCTGACCTTTCAACGAATAGAAAGAAAGCCGTGTGGTCATTGGCTATTCCTGCAGAAAATACCCTTCAGTCTAAGATATGTGATTTAGTTTTCCAGCATTGAACTTAAAAAGAGTACGTATTTCAGTCCTCCATATTGATATCTAGACCTATTATGTAAAGCCTTAATCCAGCACCATCACCAGCAATTAAAGTAAGTTGAACTTAGTACTGCATCTTAGTTTTGGTGAATAAACTATTTGTTTTAAAATATCTAATAAGATAATTTTTTCTTTAAGAGTGAAAAAAAAGCTAAATAATATTTGAGAAAGCAGGACGGTTTTACTTTTACATTTTAAGGTTACTGTTAAATGTTATTGTTATATCTTATCATGGTTATTCAAGTAACTGCAACAACTTGAACAGTTGATACAAAGTTGCTCGGACTATTTTCAGACTAACTGTAACTTTGTATTCTTTTTTATTCTCTTCTAAATTATTATGTAATTAAAGCAGTTGCGTATTTTCCTCAAGCTTGATGTTTTTTTTAATGTCCAAACATACGAAAGTTTCACCCGGTAACATAGAATAAAATAGATAAAATTTATTGAATTTAACTCAACTCGATTAGATTCTACAAATTATACTTTTAGACATTAGCCACATAAATTTCCTAGAAAAGTATGTGGCTTAGTACTTACAAGAGGTGGTTCTGTTCTGGCCAAAGAGTCTAAAAATGAGCTAAAACACTACTTTAAGGGGCAAATTTTAAAAAGTTTTCTGGGGGAGGACCCCCAGACCCCCCCATTTTTCTTAGAGCACACATTAAGTACACTATTATTTACGTTAAGTGTGCAAAGTGCAAAAGTTCACACCCTTCGTATAATTACTCTAAAATTTAACATGTAAAAGTACACGGGGTACCGGGTACCCCCATGGGGGGACCTGAGACCATGCCATGGGGCAAAGGTAAGTATCCTTGCCCCCCCCTAACATGGAACCTGGCTACGCCCATGTCACCAGCAATTAAAGTAAGTTGAACTTAGTACTGCATCTTAGTTTTGGGGGATAAACTATTTGTTTTAAAATATCTAATAAGATAATTTTTTCTTTAAGAGTGAAAAAAAAGCTAAATAATATTTGAGAAAGCAGGACGGTTTTACTTTTACATTTTAAGGTTACTGTTAAATGTTATTGTTATATCTTATATCATGGTTATTCAAGTAACTGCAACGACTTGAACAGTTGATACAAAGTTGCTCGGACTATTTTCAGACTAACTGTAACTTTGTATTCTTTTTTATTCTCTTCTAAATTATTATGTAATTAAAGCAGTTGCGTATTTTCCTAAAGCTTGATGTTTTTTTTAATGTCCAAACATACGAAAGTTTCACCCGGTAACATAAAATAAAATAGATAAAATTTATTGAATTTAACTCAACTCGATTAGATTCTACAAATTATACTTTTAGACATTAGCCACATAAATTTCCTAGAAAAGTATGTGGCTTAGTACTTACAAGAGGTGGTTCTGTTCTGGCCAAAGAGTCTAAAAATGAGCTAAAACACTACTTTAAGGGGCAAATTTTAAAAAGTTTTCTGGGGGAGGACCCCCAGACCCCCCCATTTTTCTTAGAGCACACATTAATTACACTATTATTTACGTTAAGTGTGCAAAGTGCAAAAGTTCACACCCTTCGTATAATTACTCTAAAATTTAACATGTAAAAGTACACGGGGTACCGGGTACCCCCATGGGGGACCTGAGACCATGCCATGGGGCAAAGGTAAGTATCCTTGCCCCCCCCTAACATGGAACCTGGCTACGCCCATGGTGGAGTATTACCATCTGTACCGTCACTTTTGCACCTAAGAAACCTTTCTTTAAATTCTGCAGATTGAAGGAATCACAAATTTACATTGTAGACCATTTTTTAGTTTAGAAGTCAGAAAGTATCCATTTTAATGCCCGTCCTAAACGAGATATATTTTTTGGGTCAAACCCAGGAAATTTTTATTTTTTGGAATTACTTAAAAATCTGAACAGTTTTCCTTTAAAACATCGCAAACTCCACCGTTTTACGTTTTCGTCCAGACAGCTTTCCATGAAGACTGAAAACATGATTTGCCAATAACAAAATCAAATTTCTAGAAAATGCTGGGGAGCATTGCCCCCTATGACCCTCCTCTATACATCCGCCCATGCCCCTCGCCAAATGTCAGTGGAGTAGAAAAAAATTGAAGGGGGATATTGGACTTTTGGGAGGGATATGGAGTTAATATTTTGTTCTTTTCTATGGCAAAGAAGAAAAATTTCTCACTTTTGGGGGGATATATACCCATGAATCCCCCTTTGGCTACTCCCCTGCTCAAAAGTGAGATTTAATTATAAAAATATGGAAAATATTTATTATTATGACAGCAGAGATTTGAATTTTAAAATTAACATAACAGGTCAAGAATCCTTAGCTCACGCGAGTAAAAAAAATATGTGTCTGGAAGTATTTTTTTTTTTATTTTAGGTTGTATTTATGTTAACGGATGTATTAGATAAAGATAATTTTAGATAACACAGAACATTTGTTAAACTTATCAGAATGGCAACTTTAATTCTGTGATTTGATGGGAAAATTCGTATCAATCTCACTTTCAGAAAAAAAAAATTGCGAACCCGTAATGATTCCATTTTGATAACTATAATAGTTTTCACCAAGGTATTCATCTGTTTGACACATGGCACTATTCCCTGGTGAAAGGTTCAATATGTTCTTTACTGAGGATAATATGGAAGGGTTTTTCCAAATGATACTGATTGCTCTATGAGGGTTAGTGGTCCAAAAGTGTTGCTTTTGTTTCAGAATTGAGGTAACTAAATTTTCATGCTTTTTCCTCTTTTGCTGGGATAAAAGGTCTTTTGGAAAAACATGTTTTTTTCATAAATAATTTTTTAAAACAATTTAAATCAAAAGGAGAAAATAACTTGGTAAGAATATGCGTTTTTCTATAGTTCAATATCTATTCACTTTCAAATTCTCCTAATTTAGGCCACGTTCTTATAAATACATCTTACCTTCAAGGGGACCTTTAAACTTTTAATATAACTTCTTATCAATTAGTCAAATTTTTTACAAGTATGTATTTGAATTAATACAACTGTCTATTAATTTTAGTACTTTTTTCACAGTTAATTTTTACAAAATCCGCAAATAATGGGCTTTCTTTCCTCACCAACTGCCCTTTAGGGGAGATCGATTTAGTTGGTCCCATAGGGTGGTCTGGTCCACCCGTCCAGTGGCGTAGCCTAGATCCCCGAGACTCAGAAAGTTTCTTTTTTGAACATAGAAAACGACTTAAACCATCCCATATCCCCTCCGAATTTCTTTCATGTCTACATCATTGCTTAGATAGGCCTCTTGACAACGGGTTTTTAACATATACTGAACTTCTCTGCATTAATTTCAATTGATTTTTTAAAATTAAAATCTTAGAGCAATAATTCAATCGAAAGTAGGATTTTAAGGAAGGGAGCATATCCTTCCCTCCAGGGACGTAGCCAAGGGGGGTCCCCGGGTCCGGACCCCCCCCCCCCTTTGAGCCTGAAAACACTTTTCTGCTTGTTAAACTCTTAAAATTTACTGGGGAGGAAATCCCCAATACCATGGGTTAAAATGCTGTTTTTAAGGGTCAAATTTCCAAAAATTTTCTGGGGGAGGACCCACAGACCCCCTTTGTTACTCCATTGTTTTTTTTATTGTTATTTATTGGTTATTTTGTACTTGATACTTTAATAACCACGAATGTTTTACATTTTACATTAAGCTAATAATATTTTTAAAGAAACTTTTTACACTGAGAAAAACATATTTTTTTTTGTTGATGAAAACTTTGCATCGAACTAGAGATTAAAAATTAGTACTCAATCTTAACTATTATACTAATTACTAATAAACTATTAACCATTAATTCATATATAGGCGTAATTGTAATAATTTGAGAATATTTAATTCCACTAATTACGAAAAAACTATTCATATTCAATACATTTTTTCACACTGGACCCCCCCCAAGTGAAAATCCTGGCTACTTCCCTCAAAAATGACTCCCCTGGACTCCGCAGGCTTTTCCCGAGAGGTTCCACAATAGTAAAGTGGACACGAAAATCGCCGAAGGGCAACGCTCCAAAATACTAAATCCGCTTTTAATCCCGTGGCTAAGAAAGAAAGAAAGAAAGAAGCAAACAAGAAGCCGTAAACAAGCGGCCGGTTCGCCCAGTTCGCGCGAGCATCAGGAAGGCTTGCGCAAAGCAGGGCTCAGTCGTGGCCGAGGCTCTGACCTGTGCGCGCGTTGTGGGTCATGGCCGAACCGCTGCTCCGATGACACCGACGGACGCGCCATGCCATAGGGGCCCTCCGAACGCAAGTAATTCACTTTTTTTCTTGCAATATTATGTCATGCTGCTCAGAAAGACCGTTCCGACTCGTGTCCGAAAATTAAGGATATTTTGATTTTCCGGGAATATTAACAGAAATTTTACCTCCTTATCAATGCCATAAGATCATCCAAGAGAGGGAATATGTAATTTGGGATCAAATTAAACTAACAATACTTTAAGCCTTAAACTATTTTCTATATTCCCTTAAACTTTAAGGGGGTACAGAAACCCTCCATTAGTAATGAAGTTTGTGTTGATATCACTCAATATCGCCTAAAATTCATACTTAAAGGTATTCCACGCATCATGGTGTTCCGAATTATCACATCCTTCATAAAAAATAGGGAATTGTTTGCTAAATAAGTATCACATGGGCATTTCTTACTTTTTCGAATTATTATGGAACTCATTATTAATGGAGGGAATTCATTATTAATTTTTGGACGCGAATGTATTACGCAAACATGTTTTTGGAGATTTTCGACCCCCCTCCCCCCTTGTTAGTCAAATTAATCAAATCGTGAACAGCTCCAACCCTTTTTTAAATGTACAAAATATTTACTTTAAAATTCACCCAAACAAATTTTTATGTTTATCCTGTAAGATTAAAATCATATACCTCCAGAAGTACATTGAAAAATTTCATTGTAAGTTTGATTTTCTTTTGAAAAATTTAATTCTTTGTATTATTTTTTTCTCACCTTACCAGATATTTTCGAAAATGGAGTGTTTTTTAATCATAAACTCATATAGCCCTTAGCACTAAAATAAGCAACTAGCAAACTTTTCCCCTCTTTAGGCGCTTACGTAATATTTGAACGGTCCCAGGCCCAAAATTATTAAATTTGAGATAAACCCTTTTCTGAAAACCTTCAATTACTCAAAACTATGATTGGTGACTTACGTGTCATTCTGAGCAGCTCATATTGGTCATATTATATGGACATCATGAGAGCTCAATTTTAGCAACTTTTTCAAGATACAAACAGTATACTTAACAGTACACGAACACGTCAGTACAAAAATGATAATCGCTCTGATTTAACTGGTTTTTAACGGTATTTGTGACACTTTATAGTCTACAACACGTAATTTTTTTATCTCTTAAAGTTATAAAAATTTGAAATTTGTAAAACTTTTTATGCTTACGTTCAATAATCACAATTTGTTAGAATTTTTTCTAATTTACGTAAAATACTACACGTTGTAGGTAGACTCTACAAGAAGAAGAAAGCTATATATGAAAGCAGAAGAAATGCTATAGGGTAGTGGCACCAGTAACTGGCACTTTAAGAGCAATTTTTGAAATAATTAGCTATTGCTACTTACTAAAATTATCCAGGAAAAGACCTTTTGTTCCGAAAAATTAAATGAAGTTTCAATATTTATTTAGAGCACAATTTGTTAGTCTAAGTAATTTTTTTCTATTTTTAAAATATTTTTTAAGTTGGCATGGTCGAAACACCAGTAACTGACGCCCAGGGAAAATTTTGGAACCAATAACTGACACCTCCTGAACCAGTAACTGACACTTTGAAATACCTTTAATAAATAAGCTGTTTTTTATATGCTACATTATTTTTGTAGAAAACATAATATAATGAAACAAATATTTTATTTTTTAAGTAATTTTACAAAATATGAAGGAAAATATCAGGCAAAAAAAGGTATTTTAAATCAAAATACAACATTTAAAAAGGGCTCTTTATGGGATATTATAAGACATACCATATAACTATATAAAAATGATACTAAGTCAAACAATTTCGCATTAATAAGAATTCATAAATAGAAAATTGTACATAAATTATATTTAAACTAAATTATAAGTACAAACAAAGAGGAAAGTTTTCTATCTGTTTTCATAAAAATAGTTGATTTACTTAAATAATTTAAATGTTCTTTTAGGAAAGTTGGTTTCTGAGTACAAATCGTTTGTTAAAATGATCCATTATATTTTCTACCATCTAATGATTTGTTACGATATAAGCAGAATGAAAACACTGCTATATTCCAATACCAATAACTGACATAGGGCAGAACCAATAACTGACAGGGTGTCAGTTACTGGAAAAATATTAAATTTTAAAAATTTAACTGCACAACTTTATTCTAAATAGCTTTCACCATATTCCCTAGAATTTTCAATCAATTACCTCGAATTTCACTAAAACACCAGTAATTGACACCCATGTCAGTTACTGGTGAAATTCATTTTTTAGATCCAGTAACTGACACTCCATTTAAAATAAATAAAAAAATATTTTTTTACAAAAATAACTCTGTGGCATGAATTTATGTACTATTATCAGATACATTTCATGTTAAAATAGGTTTCAAAAAGAAAATTTGATTAAATTAGACCCTAATCAAAAATGTGTGTCCTTAATTTCAGCCTTAAGCCAACCTCTGAAAATCGGAAGTTTCTTAACATGAAATGGGAATTCTCAATTTATTAAACTTAAAACCCCTTGGTATAAAATAAATACTGCATAAAGTTAAAGATAAATGTCTAAAATATTAAGAGAGACCATGATTTATTTCAAGTTCACAATACAAATCTTATTATTATGAATTAAATCTCAAAGTGTCAGTTACTGGTGCCCTGTCAGTTACTGGTGCCACTACCCTATATGAAATAACCCAACACCGTTATTTTTTATAAAACACACAAAAAACCCAACACCGTTTAATTCCTGTTTTCCGGCACCAAATTTTGAATAAAGAGTGATACATAACTCAAAATGGACCAAAACAGTTTCATCATATGAGGCGCCTTAAGGGACAATATGTCATCAGAGTATGTGCGTGCATGGAATTTATAAAAGGTATCTCTATTTTGGAAGAGTGAGATGATGTTGATGAAAGCAGGTTTTATATAGGAATTTGAATGTTTTTTTTAAGTGTAATATGTTTGGAATATTTTGAAGTTTAAGGGCTCTTTTATAGTCAAGCTGTCAATAAAAATTTTGACATAAACGAAAAGGTCAGTTGTAATATGAAATTTACAGGATAATAGTTTTTTGTGCGAGTTACTAATGGTTTTGAAAAATCAAAGTTCAAAATAGTCCATCACAGCAGCTTCCTTAACAGCAAAATTACTTTTTTTACAATAGATGCCATCTGGGCGTAAATAAGGTTCGTAAGATATGTCTGCATCGTCAAAATCATGAAAGTATAAAGCTATAGGAATTGGAATATTTTTTATTAGAAGAGAAGTATATTGGTAGTTTGGAGGGATGTCTAAAACATTTTGTTATGCCGTGGTAGGAAAGGTCATAACTGTAATAATAATTATCAAGATAAAAGTACAATTTTTTAATTGTACTTAGGATTTCGAAACATCGAAGTTCGAGATAACGAATGCTCTACTCTTGTTTGATGAATTTCAATTTATTGAAAACCGTAGGTCGTGGTAGGAAAGGTCATAACTGTAATAATAATTATCAAGATAAAAGTACAATTTTTTAATTGTACTTAGGATTTCGAAGCATCGAAGTTCGAGATAACGAATGCTCTACTCTCGTTTGATGAATTTCAATTTATTGAAAACCTTAATAGTACTAATAAGAAATAACAATTTTATATTATGATTTTAACTTAATCTCGATAACTTGAGGTGTCAAAATATTTCACTTGAAACATTCATTAATGATGCCCAGCCTCCTGCCATATTCCTCCTGGTTATTTGGGGAAGACTGGATACCCTGGGGGGAAGCTAGAGAATTAGGGAAGCATGCGGTGTCCTTGATTGATTTTAAAGCATCATTTAACATTAAAATGATGTTATATCCCAAAATATTTGGGTATAACCATCCCATATATATTGCCCCTCATGCTCCCCGTTCAAATCCGCCTGTGATTCTCAGTGAATTCAGAAATTGCGTAAGTAGTAATTTATGAATAACACAAAAGTTTATTTTCAGTGAGCCACATTTAAAATTCTTTAATTCAGAGATGTATAACAATGGTCGTAATGACGTGTTTAAAATGATGTCATAATTCTGAGTTTCCTGTATGTATTTTTGTTGCAATCGAAATTTAATATTTATCCACCTGTTTTGCAGAAGAAGGGAACTGGGAGGAATGCTGCATCTGCACAAGTTGACGTTCACTGTGATCACATGGACAGTGGTCATCCATCTATTCTTCACTGGGGCAAGATGTCGGGTCACCTCTCAGAGGATAGGTAAAATTTCCGTATCATTCACTAATTTCTGCATTTTATGCAGTTATAAATTATGTGACTGTTTTAAATTGATTTCAATAACCTGGATAAAAAATGTGAATGTTTTAGAATGAACTTTTACTCGTTTGACACTTCAATTGAACTTTATTTTTCTGGGCTTCCTCCCTTTCTTCTTTCTATCTCTGAAAGAAAGCTAAAGGTCTTTCATAGAGTTTTCGAAAGTTTTATGCCCCTGCCTCCTAAGTTCCCCTATTAGGTTGTCACATTTCAGTGATCCACTCCCTTATTGTCAATTTTCATTACTCCCTTATCTACTCCTCTACCATATGTCTCAATGTAAACCCAAATTAAATATTTATTTCATGCTTTTGTGATTTGGGAATTAGTAACTATTGTGTTACTAATTAATTAAAAATAAAAGGTGTCTTACGTTAGTTACTGAAAGGAGTTCAAAAACAGCTTTTAAAGTGCAATGCAGTGGCGGATCCAGAGGGGGGGGGCCTGGGGGCCATGGCCCCCCCCCGAGAAACCTTAACAAATAGCTTAAAAAACACTTTCTTAATGCTAAAATTCAAAAATTTTCTGGGGGAGAACCCCCAATCCCCCCTTTAATATTTTGACATGTGATATCTGTTTTAGAGTGTTTTTTCCTTGAAAATTCTTCCGCTTAAAAGAAGCTGTTCTCTTTTGGGAAGTTTTAAAATAGATGAATACTATAGTTTAAAAGGGCGCATTTGCAAAAATTTTCTGGGAGAGGACCCCCAGCCCTTTTCAAAATTTGGCATCTCTTTATAATTTCATCCTTGAAAATTCTGTGGTTTACATGCTTTCAAAATGAGCTGAAACTTTATTTTTGGAGGCAAAGTTTCAAAATTTTTCTCGGGGGTTACCCCCCAGACCCCCTATCAATTTCTCATGGTTACTTATTTACTGTTTTCTCCTTAAACTTATTTCTCTCCTCTCCTTTTAGGAGTACAAGAAAGTTGCCCTCTTTAGGTGTTATCCAATGGGTACCAAATGTACAAAAATTGAGTAAAAAAACTTACTATTTATAGCCAAATTTCAAAAATTTTCTGGGGGAGGACCCCCAGACCCCCCTTTTGCTTTCGAGCTAGTATTACCCGATGAAATCTTTTTAACTTTAACAAAGTTTCGCATTTTATTTATGTTATACTCGGAAAATTGGGAGCCAAACACCTCGCGAAACTTAAGTATTGTTATGCCCCTACAAAAAGGTTTCATCCCCCCCCCCGATTTCTAAAACAACGGCACGGGCCCTGGATATCCTCTAAGTTACTATAAACCCCTAAAAAGCTGCTTAAAAGCAAGCACTCTTCAAAAAAAATTCTGAGGCTCTGAAAATTTCGAATGTAATTAATACCCTCCGACTCTGACATGGCCCCCCCCCGAAAATCTGGTCTGGATCCGCCCTTGGTGCAATGTCACATAATTTGAACTATCCCACATTTTTACCTCCTCCCCCGTAAACGTGTGACAATTTATGAAGAGTCTCTTAGCAGTAATAAAACACTAATTTATTTACCCCTAAGTCAGTAGCATATCCCAGAGACTCCATTTAGAGGGGGCGATTCTGTCCATGCCCCAGCTCCAGGCCCGTAAGGAGACCTTCGTTTCAAGGGGAGGGTGACCCAAAATTATTTCTAAGATCTCCCTCGCACGAGCACATTATAGAGCTAAAATAGCTTATTAAAGCACTTACCTTACCGATAGGATTTGAATCGTGGTGCAGTACTCAACGTTACAATTTTAAGTATAATATTGTGTCTCACGAAAAGACAGGGGGGTTATAGGAAAGAATTTTTAGAAATTTTACACATTAAAGTAGTGTTTTAACTTTATTTTATGGATTTCTTCTTCTATTGTTTGTCATAATTTTACGATCTCTCTTTTGTTGTGGGGAGGAGGCAATGCCCAACGTGGACAGAGATTTTTCAAGTAAATCTAAGAACTTCCTCACCCATCTGCAATGAAGAAAACATATTTCTTCTCTCCATCAATCCCTGACCTATCTTTTTCAGACATAGAAGACAAAGTGTCTGGTCCTCGAGTCCTGCTCAGTGTCAACTCCCTGGCCTCGCACACGCCAGAGGGCATCATCACCGAGCGGCTGCTGGAACTGAACTGGTTCGATGCCCCTTTGGGCATGAATGAGGACCCCACATCGTGGGTGGGGCTCTTCAACCACGACCCCGCGGAAGGCAGCGGAGACCCTCTGGAGGTGGCACCCACCAGGAACTACCCGGAGGGCTACTACAGGACGAGGATCCCCTTTCCCAGAATAGAGTTCTTCGACGATAAGCTCAGCGATGGCTGTCTTGGATTCTGGATCGGTAAGAGCATAAGGTTGCTGGTATACTTTCAAAGGGTTGATGATAGGTATAATGTTCTATCAATCAGAAAAGTGCTTAATTTATTAAGAATTGTTGTAGAATGGATGAGCATCAGGTATGTAATTGAACACAATAAAAAAGGGGGGATAGTTAGTGGTGCCGTAGCGGAAACCAAAAAGGGGTCTACAAATGGAGACAGAACATAAAATCACAACAAATGTTGGCCACTTACCTCAATCTAGGGACATCCACTCACGGCTCACTGTAAATTCACTCAAGATGAATACTGACACTTTTCATTAATAATAATAAGTGGTTTATTCTTGGCTAGATGTTCTTTACATTAGATTTCACTACACAATTTCCGTTACTATTCACCAAACCAATCACCAAAGCACAGCCACTAAAATACAAGCCACAAAAACACACCTCTATCTGCACAAACACAAAGCCAACTCACTCTACTACGTCCCAAGCCAAAACTCCACCGGTCCAAACCTGCTCCCCCAGACCCCCTGTGTTTGGACAAGAGGAGCGCCATCTAGTGAATGGGAGCGCCATCTAGTGGTCGTCTCCGAAACCTAACAAGGTAGTTAATTGACAGAATCAGTGAGTAAATTATGGAAATACGAAATATCTGGTGAATGTCACATTGTTCTATTGACCATAATGCGACTAAATAAAGGTAAAAGACTGCAGAAATGAATCTTGGAAGTTTTAACTAGGCTTTTCTTAAAGTAAAAAAATTTGTACGCTCTTTGGACTAAAAGTTACGTTGTTAACCCTTTTTAATTTACTAATTTATATTATTATCGATCTCATTTACAACAGTGAAGCAATAGCAATGAAAGATCATGGAACATACCTTCAGGAGGATATGGGTTAGGGTTTGTCTTTTATGGGAAACTATAGAATGGGGTACCGGCAGAAACAGAGATACATTTGATTTAATAACTCATCATCCTGTCATCCTGGGATCATCAGATCTGTCTTAACATAGATGACCACTGTTAAACTCCTTGTAATTAGAATAGGATGTATCCAAGCTCACGTGACTACACCACTTTCCCCCTTTTCTTCTCCTTTTTATCTGATGTAATACCGCATCGTTGGTACGGTCACCCTATTTTTCAGGATGATATCTGTTCAAAAAATCTGCTGTTTCTGGTTATCGGACAATAGGAAAACCGCAAACGCAAACATCTCCCTTCAATGGTCCCTCCGGCTTCGTGGAGGAGTGAGAAGTCACTCGGGGGTTTGCTAATTAGGTGACTTCGGTCTCCTTCGCTATTGTTGGAGGGGTCATGAATGGGGAGAAAGAGCAGATTTCCTGAACTGATACCATCCTGAAAAACAGGGTGACCGGACCCTAAGGCCCTCGTTGCCCCCCCCCCTTTAATGGCCTCGTCACTCGTCACAAAGGCAACAAAATATGACCTTGATAGACTTGTTAAATACAAGGAGTATAGTAGTCATGATCCTGTAATATTGTTTTCTTAAAGAACGTACAGCTAGAGTAGAGTTGATGGCCAAGGTAAAATTCGTATAGTCGTCCATGCTTAGAAAGACTTGAGAAACCCTAGATAGTGTTCTTGACTACTGTTCTCTTCTACAGGCTACATCAACCTGAACCGACTGGTGGCCAAGTCGTGCATCCGCGCGCGGCCGCACTGGATGTCGGAGATGCGTGACAGCATCGCCAACAAGACCCTGAAGGACCTGATGCTGCCGGGGACGCACAACGCGGGCAGCTACGAGCCCTACCGCCCCGACCGGAACACCCCCAAGATCCGCTACCAGATCTGCCACGACGAGGACGTCTTCAACCAGCTCGTCTACGGCAACCGCTTCCTGGACTTCCGGGTCATCTTCCAGCACGTGGCCGGCAGCAAGGAGAAGTTCTGGATCAGCCACAGCATCCTGAGGACCAACAACTCTGTCCGGGACGTCCTGTCGCAGGTCAAGCGGTTCCTGGACCACACCGACGAGATAGTGGTCATGGACTTCCACCTCTTCTACATGGGGTTCATCGACAGCTGGGTGGAGGACCGCCACAAGGAGCTCATGAGCATGATCGTGAGGACTCTGGGACACTACATGATGCCCAACTCGTACGAGTACTCCACCCCTCTGCGGGAGATGTGGAAGACCAACAAGCGACTCCTGGTGGGCTACGCCGCCAAGCAAGCCATCGAGAGCAATCTGCTATTCCCTGGGGCATTCCACCTGTGGGGCAACAAGGAGACGCGACCAGAGTTGGAGGAGTTCCTGGACAGGAACATGTGCCATTTCCGACATCGTGGTTTGTGGTCGGCCATGGCGGAACTCACCCCCACCACCTCCGGGGTTCTCATTGACAAGTATGGGGGGTTGAGGACCCTCGCGCAGGAGGTGAACCCTCACGTGACCAGGTGGTTCAGAGAGCGGTATGGAAGCTGTGCCAATATTGTGTCCACGGATTATTTTCTGGGGAATAATATCATCGACGTAGCTATTGAAGTGAATGGAAGGAAGCATGGTACAAATAATCTTATTTATTAAATGTGGTTGTTGTTTTTATACTGTGGTTTGTTTTCTTTCGGTAGCTGGTGAAACTCATCGTTAACAAACGCACACAGGGTTATATTGAGAAAGGAACTTGACGGGGGTTGGAAAACTGCGTCTTTTCAAATTTACCAGAAAGAACAGAGAGACCTCGCGCAATAATTTAACGTTTTTCCTCCCTTCCTCTTGGTAAATTCTCTCAAATTCAACACATTTATGCTTTTGAAGTATATTTTAAAAGTAAAAACGTTAAGTTTTATTTATACCCCAACGGATTCATCATCAATGCTGAACTTTCAATAGCACCTATAATCTAAACCAGCGAAAACAGTTATAGGCTATTCAGAATACCCTACTACACTACCTATAAAAATAATACAGCACGGGCAACGCCGGTTCTAGCATGCAGCGCTAGTTTACCTATAAAAACGAGAGAAATAGGTCCTGGGAATCGCATTGCTTACCTTGCCTCCTTTTCCATGTTCGATAAGAAAAAACACTTCCATCCGATACCCATAAGAGGTTCTCAAACAAAACCTTATTAAAAATAAAATTTATTCAGCCAAACAAAGAAAACAGTCTCATTTTAAAAAAAATACCTCCGCGAAAGTGCTAAATCAAAGCTGCACTTTGGAATAGCAGTCCTTGAACCTGGCCCAGTAGTCTGTGTTTTGCACCCAGGTGTTGTTGCAGCCGAAAGGCCCGGCCTTGTGCAGAAGGGCCCAGTCGTAGCAATCCACGTACACGTTGCCGTCGCAGTCTTTCGCCCACTTCTGCATGTAGCCCCTGATGGCGGCTTCAGCACACGGCTTGGAGGTCAGACAGTTCTCGAAATCTGTACAAAAGATTGGATAAATCAGGGGGTTTTCTCAGGGCCGTAACCAGACTTTTGTTTCGGGGGGGGGGGTTTGACTCAAATATTTTCTGAGGTACCTCCTTTTACGGGTACTTTTATATGTTAAGTTTTAGATGACAACATTGGATTGAAATTTTGGTGCACTAAATTTCAAAATTGTATAAACAATATGAATTCGAAGTAAAAGGGGGGTCCTCCCCCAGAAATTTTTTGGAAATTTGCCCCTCAAAAGAGTGTTTTAGCTCATTTCTGAGACCCTTTAGATTACACCCATAGAGCACCACTCATTGTAAGCGGCCGAATTTTCAAGGTTAAAAGAAGGTATTTGTAATAAATGGCGAAATGTTAAGGGGGTTTTTAAGTTCCTACTTCAGAAAATTTTTTGAATTTTTCCCCTAAAAGTGGCAGTTTAACTCATTTTGAGACACTTTAGGTTACATTAAAGAGGACCACTCCTTGTAAATCACAAGTTTGAAGGAAAAACCGTGTACTTAATAGATTTCAAAATTTCGAGGGGGTTTGGGGGTTTTCCCCCAGAAATTTTTTGGAAATTTTACCCTTAAAAGACTCATTTTGAGGCCCTTTATGTTATACCCGAAGAGGATATCGCTCCTTGTGAGACATCATTTTCAAGAAAAATAGCAGTATAAAAATTGATGTCAAAATTTCGGGGGGGGGGGGGGGTTGAACCCCTAACCCCCCCCCTTGGATACGGCCCTGGGTTTTCTATTTAGGTGGGCACATAATCTTAGAAACCTAAGGATTAGTGAGCCTGAATAATTTTTAAAGAGCCAAATTTTAATGATGAGGAACTATCATCACAATGTCAGGCAATATATAGGTAAACATCGTGTGTTATTAAGTATAACAAATTTCAATTACTTCACGGCAGCTATATCAAATAATAAAATCGAACCTAGATAAGTGGAATCACTTGGAACCGACGTTTTCATCCTGCATATCCAGGTATTTTACTCGGAGCGACACTGCCATTTCTCTTATAAAGCGAATCCCACTTATCTAGGTTTGACTGTAATTTTTAACTAAATGGTTTTTTTTTTGTGTGAAAAGTTTTACTTTTTAAATAGAAAAGGTGCATGCATTGTACCAAGTGGGCATATTATTCGACGCAGTTAATAAATTAAGTCTGTGTCATCAACTAGCAGGGTGCCTTAGAAAAGAAAAAAAGTACCCTTCTAAACTAAATCAACGTAGAAATAGTGTGTCACCATAATGTCATTAGAGTTGACTGTTTCTTCTACCTTTTTGGATTATCTGAGAATCTTGGGTGTCACCCCCTCAAGAGGTTCAAGAGGGTGACACCTCAAGACCCAAGCCCACCCGTTCTATTCCTACGCCACTGATTATGAAATACGTAAATACTATCTTAGTAGATCCATGTTTAACTTCTGGGGGGGCTGGGGCACCACAGTTTTTAAAACATCTTTTCACAGTAACCCCCTGGATCTGCCACTGTGAACGTATGGCGGCCCAACGAGGGAAGTGAATAATGTTCCGAGGTTTTAGCCTGTGGGTATCAAGTTAATTGTCTCTAAGAATATCATAATATGAAATAAAGACGATCATGAAGGATTTGATATTATTAAATCCCTTCACCAAAAAGAGATGTATGTATTTACCTAAAGGGTTGTCTGGGTTTTCTCCGGGCTTTCCACCATCTTTCCAGTATTCATACGAGATGTGGTACGGTCCGCAGAGGTACTGACCGGGGCCTTTGTTGAAACAATCCGTAGTTAGGTCACATTCGGAGGAAGCCTGAAGTCAAAAAGATGTTTTGGCATTAGTTAGAGTAAACTTGGTTATGAGTGGATTTTCATAAATATTTTAAAAGGGACCCATACAGATACAAAAGTTCTGACGAAAAAACTTGTTAAAGCCTAAAACCATAAATAATGGAGAACAATTCATTTAAAATCTCCCAGGGTAGTTAATTTCAATGAAAAAAAACTGTTTAAAATGTGTTTATAAGAGTAAGAAGTAATTAATTCATCTACAAACCACAAAACTACTTTTAAATGCAATTTTTAATGTCTAAATTCTTAAAAATGTACACGCCTTTAAGAACCCACTTCACAGATTTATAAATATAACCTAACAGCATTTTTTAAAGTTTCATTTTATACAGTGTAATATCCAACAGGAAGATTGCATCAAAGTATTATGAATAATTAAAATGTATAAAATTTTTATACACAAACGTAAGCTTATCGGTTAACTTGAAATGAAATGATAGTAATTATTACACCTTTAAAAACGATCTACTATAATTTATTCTTGCTACTTACTTCGCACATGCAGTTGAAACATGCTTCTGATATCTGACCAGCAGGTGAAAATCCTTGGCCTGTATGAAAATGAAGGCAAGATTCACAAAATATAAACTCAGAATCTAAAGGAATTTAGGAACTTAATCACGAGTAATGAGATTGGATTGAGAGTGGGGATATCTTAATATCTTTTAGAAAATATACCTAAAACACTGTTATCTTTCAATTATATGTGACTATTTGTTTACTTAAAATAATTCACTAACGCAGTTTTTGAAGTTGATTATGAATTGCAAAAATAGGTGTAAGTCTAAAATGGTTCTTTGGATAGAAAAGGGGAACACAATTGGATTTGAAAAAAAGAGGGTGGACGTGTTTTGAAATTTGTCTTCTCTTGGAAAAAAAAAAGTTTTAAACCATATTATTTAATATCTTGAAGAAAAATATAATAAAATGTAGAAGAAAGCACTTGGAGAGGCAATTGTACCAGGCAGCCAGGGAAATCACCAGGGATCAGTAATAGTAGGTAGGAATTGAATTTTAAATTTGTGTAGAAAGTTCTGAAACTATTGGTAGTGGGAACTACCTACCCTGTTAAAGTATGGTATCTATGTCTCAATAGCACAGATAAGTCTCTATGATAAAAGTAGAGTACGTACGCAAAAGGTTACACTATAAACGCATACCATTATCGGTAATGATTTGATAGCTGCAGAGGGCAGGTCATCAACACAGTTTTTTTTTGTATCTTTGAAGTAAAACTAAATAAAATAATTAAAATCTAAAAAAACAATAAGGGACTTTTTAGGAACCGTACAAGGAAGAAAGTGGGCAAAATGCATAGATGACAATCTTCAAACTTTCCTCACTTTAGAAGACAATAGCTTATAAAGCAAATAAAAACAATTAACATTTCAACGGATTTAGTAAACTTTGGGCCTGTTATGTTACGTCCTTAAAACTTTTAACCTCCATTAGTAAATAATAAAAATCTTATTGTCACATACCGTTCGAAAGGGCGACGAAACTCAAAGAACAGATCACCACCCACCAACTCATTTTCATTGATTTATCTGTTTCTAAACTCCAACCTTCGCTTTTATACTTCTTGGCTGGTTGGGAATTTGTTTCTTTATGGAAAATATTTTGGGAGCTTCTTCATCGGTGCTACGTAACCTTGACCATTGCGGTTTTCCTCAACGTGTCAAGATGGGTTCAGGAGGCCACTAAAGAAATCGAATAGAAAGCCAAACCGCTTTTATTTCGCAGAGCGTAATAATTTCCTTAGATTAATTTTTGTTTAGATTTTCTGAATCGGTTCTAGGAATTTACCTGTATTTCAGGTTTTCTTTCCAGACACTGTATTATTTCATGACTTGTGATTAGGGCGGAATGGGGGATTAAACATGGTGTCTGGGTAGAAAATAAAGAAAAATTATTATTGAAATAGTAGCTGAAGTGCGCTTCTCTTTTCGTGACTCGAAAATTATTTCTAATACTCACCCTTCAGGACTTCAGGTTAAATGTGTCTTTTTAGATCATTCGTAAAAGTAGGATTTGACTCTTAATGTATTTAATGATTAATTATATGGATAATTGTGAGTGATCTATTAGCAAGGAGGTAAGGAAAGAAAATGTTTCTCAAAAGTAGAGTAGCTAATTATTGGACTTTTGGGACCCTTTGGGTGACACACGAAAATTACCATTCCTAATAAAGAAACAATATACAGGGTTTTTCAACAAATCCGCCTAAACTCTGTACTGTCAGCACAGCCAGATACAAATACATAAAAATGTCCAGATAACTATACCTCTATTTTGAGAAAATAGCGACAGAAAAAGGCGTAATGTCACATCCAGTTTACGATAAAAAAGGTTTATGGAAAACGTGAACATGAGGGCAATTAGGAACATGTTTGCACACTATTAGAAATTATTTGTTATTAAAAATATCCTATGTGTATGCATGCGCACACAGTGGAATGAAATAATTAAGTTTTTATCGGATGTCACTTCACGCAAAGAACCTTTCTGTGCAGAGTTTGGGCGGACCTGTTGAAACACTCTGTATAAATAGTTATAAAAATGTTGGAAGGGGTGATGAGCACCCTAATCCCTTCTAGTATTATAAGGGGACGGCAGTTAAGGTCTATCTATAGAAAATTTCAATTTTATTCTAAGATTGTGTAGTTTTTCTCAACGTGAGCATCACGTCCCTCGAGAAATAATAAGTTTTGGGAACTTTTCTGAAAAATATGTACTGATAATTAATCACTACCAGTAGCGCAGATGAAAAAAAATTCGAATGTGAAATATTGGAATTTCACAGTGGGAGGGGATATTGGGTACTACTATGTAGTAAGAAAACATTCGATAAGGATAAATCCACTTCTTAAACCTTACCAGACACACATCATGATAAACATCTTGACCACTACTTACTATGAGTTAAACTTTATAATTACTCACATTTCAATAATTATCCTCCGATGAAAAACACAACCTAGTGACAGCAGTGGCGGATCCAAGGGGGCACTCTGGACAGTGCCCCCCTCCCTTGAACCCAAAAAATCACTCATAAGTACGAAAAAGAGTCTCAAACAAAGTACTCAAAATTAGATAAAACCCTACTACTATTATAGGTCAAATT
This sequence comes from Tetragnatha montana, assembly GCA_963680715.1. Taxonomy (NCBI): domain Eukaryota; kingdom Metazoa; phylum Arthropoda; class Arachnida; order Araneae; family Tetragnathidae; genus Tetragnatha; species Tetragnatha montana. Next base: position 32,394,208 of record OY796686.1, read on the forward strand.
TCAAAATTTTTTCTGGGGGAGGACCCCCATACAGGAGATCTTGAGTGATACTTTTTAGAAAATCCCCGAAATTTTGACATTTTTCTCAAAAGGTAAAGGTGATGGTCTGGAAAAGTGCTGGATCCGCGCCTGTGTGACAGATATTACTGGTAGTGTAATGGAAGAAAGGTATGTGCGAAAATTATATCATAGTCAATGGGCTAATACGTAAATACCAAAACGGTAGTAACGGTAGATAGGAAAGTTCAATAAAGATGCAATGTTTGGAGCAGTGCAGAAGCGGGGTTTTAAACATGCTACCTGTCCCCTCTAGTCCAATCACTGAACAGTTTAAATTTTAGGGGGAAAATTTCAAAGGTAGCAAAAAATATTTAGGTATTATTAAATCTAATAAAACTGCTTTTTTAAAAAGACCTCTCCCACCCATTTATCTCCTCCTCCCCCTCTCCGGACCAATCAAAATAACCAAAAGGGCACCTCTTCTGTTGTGGTGCTGCCATCTAACAACTAAATGCTAAAACATATTAAGTTGATTGTCATAAGAAATTATACTTATTCTTGAAAAAAAGTTTTTCCTTTTCCTTCAGTTTTCTAAATTATACAACTATTAAAAGTAGGATTATTCTCCCTCAATAACCTAACTATTATTTTGTTAAAATTTAATAAAATAAATTACTCCAAATCTCAATTATTCTATGTTAAGCAAACACCTCCATTTCTTAGTTTAAATTTAGTATCTTCTCTGTAGTATTTTTTATTGCAAGTAAAAAAAAACATCCCTATTAAAATTACAATATTTTCATTTTAAATTTAATTAAAGCGGAGTATAAAAAAATCCTCCCCGGCGGGGAATCGAACCCCGGTCTCCTGCGTGACAGGCAGGGATACTGACCACTATACTACCGAGGACACGAAAGTAGAGGAAAATATTAGCAATTTAAACATTATATTTTTTTACGACAACTCTCATTGCAATTGCCATAATTTCTCGTTTTAAAAGGATTTGATTTTCAAACTTTAAAGGATTTCTTTTAGAATAACTTCATAAAAGTTGTCTATTGCTACCTGTTTTCATGAAAAAAAGGTGAAAATTTTCAAATTATTAAAGGAATTTGTACTAAAATTGGAGGAATTTTAATTCCTAGGGAGACTGCAGTCCCACTCCCTAGAAATAAAATACGTATTACGTAATGTTCGGCACTAGTTAACTAGAACTAGTAGTTAACTACTGATCAACTATTAGTTAACTAGTCGTTTAACTACTTTTGGTTTAAACTAGTTCAACTATTAGTTGAACTAATAGTTATTAAAATTTTTAAAATTTGTTACAGTACAATATTTTCTATATTTTGATAAAAATTTTAATAATTCTAATTTTTTTTAATTTTTTAACCTAATGGTTTTAGTATTAGGTCTAGTATTTTAAAAACCATTAGGTTAAAAAATTAAAAAAAATTAGAATTATTAAAATTTTTATCAAAATATAGAAAATATTGTACTGTAACAAATTTAATTAAGATGGTAGAGTACTCAAAATACCATAACCAGAATTAAAGGCCCTTTTTGCACGTTTTTTGTGATATAGATAAGAAAGATGTAGTATATTAGAATTTGGGCAAAAAATAGGTTATGAAATTAAATAGACTAGTTAACTAGTAGTTAACTACTTTGGAAAAAAGTTAACTACTAGTTGCAACTAGTCCCAGGAAAAAATAGTTAACTACTAGTTGCAACTAGATTTTTCCAAACTAGTTAGTAGTTAACTATTTTTTGACCACTAGTTGCCGAACACTAGTATTACGTACGTATTCACATACTTCGAAATCATTCACCTTATAAGGAGGTAATTTTAAAAAATTTTTTGCACTCTAAAATTACTGAAATAAAAAATATTGTTGAATTATAACTTACAAGAAATACAATAAGTATAAATTTTGAAAGAGGCGCCATTATTTAAGAAACCCCTCAAGAACCTTACTTTATTAAATTTTTCTTAAGGATGTAAAAAAAATGTTTAAATTTTCAAAAACGTGATAAGAACCTGTTTTTCAGGATGAGATTTCCTTTTTTTTTTAATTTCAGTTGAGACAGAAATAATTCAGATTAATTAATTCAGACAGAAGGAGACCCCCAAACTCATTTTACCATTATTTTACATTTTAACTACCACAACCAGTGAATTAAAACCCTATTTTTAGGGTCAAATTTCCCAGATCCCCCTTTTTTGTGAACTTGTAACTCTATTTGCTTATTTAATAATGACTTAATTTTTTAAAGGATATTTTTTCAAAAATCTCACTCTTAAAAAAAAAAGATTTCTAACATATTAATTTAAACAGCTATTTTAGTTTTTGTTTTAGAGAATTATATAATAAAAGTAGGATTTTTTTGGACCTCAGAGACAAAAAAGGGGTCGTCAATAGTTATTTGATTTTCGACGGAGTTTTTTTAAGGATAAGCTCTTTTTAAAATGTTTTGAACTAGAAAACTATTTTGAGGGGGTTGCTACTTGAGCCGCCACCCCCGCAGTCAGCCCCCCGATGCTTACTGAGGACACTTGGGAAAACAGTGACCCCAAATTGACTTTTGAAATCGGTTAATTCTTTTTCGATATTTTTTTTGCTAGCCAAGACGAAACAAACGGAAAGCGGCAGTATCTCCTTTCCGTGTCAATACTTAATAATATTAATGAACTCTTTAAGACGCTAAGGGAGTGAATATAACATCGGGGCAACTTAATTTCCCGCCCAAGTAAAACGGGCGTCGTTAGGGGTAACTGCCTTTTAAAGCAGTTGGGGCCGCCTCATGATGCCGGGTTATGAGGCTCATAAAATATTCCTCCCCATCACTCAGCTAATTCAAATTAAATCACGGAAGCTGCTCTTGGGTAGAATCTACGGTCTACACTACGTACGGCCTGCGACCCTTTTTCGCAGCCCAACTAGTCTCGAAGGTGTTTAAAAGATAAATTTTACAAAGGAATTCAACAATGGGAAATATTTATTTGTTTATTTTACTTAAAAGAAATAAAGACGCGACTTTCAAAAGTTTAATAAAAACCTATCATCGTCAAGAGTATAAATAGATATTAAAGATAAAATGTAAAAACTTCAAGTGTGTTTTGAACACTTACAATAGTAATACACTTGTTTCCTCTATCATTCAATTATTTTTAATTTCTCTTAATGTTATGATCTTTTAAGCCGATATTATTTTTCGGGCCACGACAGGTTAACTGGCAAAATTTGGCCCTCATTGCATGTAAAGTTGTGCAGGTCTTAACTAAACCAGTCAGTTTAGCTAGTGCTCAATTTGAGCTTGAATAGCGTTCCGGTACCACTCCTTTGGAAAAAAAAAAGTGTATAAAAATTATGTATTTCATTACACATTATTCTTGTTCTAAACAAAAATTGTTGTCCCAACAGATGCATGCATAACCGAATGAAAAGTGTAAAACTGTTTACATTAAATAAATTTTATGAAACAGCTTATTACACTTATAAACCGCATTTTCGCTGCAAATTGACTTAATTATAAATGTTCAGATAAGGTTGACTGTGGGTCGGGCAGTTTTAATGATCGAAATGTGTTTTATCTGTCTTATAAAAATCAAAAGAAATTTTGTCCGTAGGTACAACACAGTCTCCCCAACTGAGGAAAAGTTACTGACGCTTTAATATAAAAAGGAAATGTTAAAAAAATTCAAGTTTTCTAATAATCTGTATTAACAAACTGAAAAGATATTTTTAATTTAAGAGCTGTGTATTGAAATTTCAGCTTTTAATCCACATAAAACGTCATTTTCTGCCCAGCAGCGGGGGGGGATGTAGGAGAGAACTAATTCAAGTTAAAGTAATGGTGTGAAACCTCATCCATGGCGCGGTCCGATTATCGTCGAGTCAAGTAATCACCCTCTTGGAAATATACTTTGAACCGCCCGCGAGTTTCTAATTTCGCACTCCCCTTTGGCAACGGGAAACGAGGGCTTCCGGAGAGCCGTTTGATATTTTATTCTGATATTCAAATCCCAAATTCAGAGACTTGAACAGATTTAATTTTCATATTCAAAGGATACATAAATATTAAAGTGAAGGAGGTCTAATGAATGTTAAAAGTGTGCTGTGTAATGTTATTCCCCCGAACATCTTTTAATGAGGTATAGATTAGTATTTGATAATCAGTGTGTAATTCGACGATTGCTTAGTAACTATAGATATTTTTTTACAAGCGTGAGTTAAGAACTCTCATATTGTGCTCTTGTGAATAGTTTGAAACAGGCGAATAGCACTACACATGCCCCGAAGCCAGCCCTATTTTTGTGGCCCGATAAGTCTTGAGTGATTATAAAAATTAAATTGACTCGGGAAGTTAAATTCGCAATAGGCATTCATTTTGTAAATCTTTAAGTATTCCCCCATGGGAAAAAAGTTGAATTAATTAGCTCGCCTATTACATATGCAAATGAATGACTAATTGATAACAAAAACTTTAAAGGTATAAAAATTCTCCTGAAGTTATAATGCAGTAACTTAAACTATATTTTGAACTTAAAAATCATGCGATTATTTTTCTCTCTCAAATTCAATTATTATTAACTACCTACTTGGTGTTAAAAGCTGTAAATTTGGATGCTTGCAAAGGACTCTTTAAAGTAAATTAATCTTATAAGGCGTGATTATTATAACACGCGGTAGGTCCCCAGAATTACGAATTACAATTTTCTAAGGTTTTTATCTTGAAAGTTCACAAAAGTTTGAACGATCGTTTTCCGATGCTACATTTACTTCTCCATAAAACAATATATTAAACCTACAAATTACCTACTTTGAAATATAATTCAAACTATACTAGACTCGACCATGGAGAAATAAGCTGAGAGCAAACGAAGGAAGTCCACTGTCCGAATGCTGATTGAAATTGGACACTTTACTTTAGAAATGTTATCAGTTTGTGAAATCCGTGCATCTCTTGCGTTTTAAGTGATAGTTTTCGTGATATGTTAAGTTTTTTCGATTTCGAGGCACCTCCATTTCGCCAGCCAGAGAGCTCACACAGAGACGATTTGTTAACTCGGTTTTTCTTCCGCTTATTGTCAAGGAAGGTTGTAATCTCTATAGTATAGTTCATGAACTAAAATGAGATAAAAAGCATTAGAAATACACGAAAAAAAACTGAATTCGTATCATTATTTGCTTTTGTACAGTTATTTCATTCTTTCTTAATCTTAACTTTTATTTTTATTTTATTTTTGTTTTATTTGCATTTTATTTTATTTATTTTATTTGCGTTTTACTTTAATTTTAAGTTTTATTTGCGCTTCATTTTAGTTATGTTTTATTTGCGTTTTATTTTATTTAAAAGTTTTACTTGTGTTTTATTTTATTTAAATGTTTTATTTGCGTTTTATTTTATTAATATGTTTTATTTGCGTTTATTTTATTTAAATGTTTTATTTGCGTTTATTTTATTTAAATGTTTTATTTGCGTTTATTTTATTTAAATGTTTTATTTGAGTTTATTTTATTAAATTGTTACTGATAAATTAGTGAAAATGCACTTAAAGTTAGAAATTGATAAAAAAAAAGTTTCAGAAATTTATTTTCCTTAACGAAAATAATATTTCATTCACTTTTTATCAATTTTGAAACTGATTTTAAGGAGTATGTGTTCATTAATTTAATTAAGGAAGTCGATAGTCCAATTTTGAACTTTTTTTTTTGAATTTTTAGAGAATTATATAATAAAAGTAGGATTTTTTTGGGGGAGTTCCATTTTGTTATTTGTAAATCATGTTTCCAGAGCCAACAGGGACAGCTTGGCTCCCAAAAGTTTCTACTGTACCCCTCCAAAATCCATAGAAGAAAGTTGACCACACCCCTAAACAAGCAGTGAGAGGAAGATAATGCTTACTTATTTATTTTAAACACACAATTATATTGACATTCTCCCCCCTTGTGCAACAGCAGGTTTATCTGCTAGTATTTTAAAAACCATTAGGTTAAAAAATTAAATTAAATCTATTGTATACTATTATTCTGCTGTCTTTAGCAAGAAGGGCGTATCTCAGATTTTGGCTATTTTCAGGTTTTTGCATATCTAGAATCTTTGGAGTCTTCTGCACCTTATGATACCTCATTCATGTACCTATGGGTACGAAAAGGTACACAAAAACGCTAGTGAAAAAGGGCGAAACAATGAAATTTCTTGAAATCCTTAGGCGAAAAGTGCTTGTACTGAAAATCTTGATTTTTGGAGATGCGCCCTTCTTGCTAAGGACGGCAGTATTATTAAAATAGTAGACAATAGATCTTTATAGCCTGGGATGTGTGCTAATACTTTGTATGGTAAGGCCCCTAGAAGTAAACTATTACTTTGATTTAAAATAAAATTTATAAAGCAAAGCTTTAATATACATGCTTTAATAAAAAAAATTGTTGGAAAAATATTTATTTCAAACTGAATATACTAAGGTTAAGAAACTAAACAAAGATACATATTATACACTACTTAACTGATTATCTTTGTATGTTTATGATTATTAAAATGGTTTGTTCATGATACCCAATATTAAGATGAGAGAATAGTTAAAAGTAGTATTAATTACTCAAATTAAAAGAAACAGTACACAGATAAAAAGTATGAATATTTACTAGATGAAAGTTTAGTCATTACAGCAGATGAAACTTATGAAAACTGTCTATATGAAGATTTTTTTAGTTACATTGAAATAATAATTCAAGTATAACTTATAATTTTTTTAACATTTATCACAGTAATCTAGAAACTCAAAAGTATAGTAAAAGAAAACAATAAAACTTAACCATACTTTTTATATAAAAATACTATGGAAATATTACCTATACATTCCTTATAGTAATTAACACACACAAAAGGACACTTATTTTAGCACCAAAAATGGCAGCCTTTTACCACAGACTTTCCTTAAAACAATCTCTGTCATCTCTGGAATCAATACAAATAAATATTTTCAATTTAAGATAACTTAATAAAATACATTAAAACTAATGGTTTCACCTAAACTTTTCAGAGGTACAGAAATCTAGGAAGTCTTCAGTAAAATCAGATTCAAAATGGAAGCCATGGGCAGTAAGCGCTTTACTGAAGTGCGAAGCACATAGCCGTCTTGAGTGACTGTGTCTTTGGAACTGAATTGCGGTTTGAACCACTTTTTTGAGGTGATCCATGCAAATGTTTCTAAGAGTTGAAAAAGTTTTTAAATTTTTGTCATTGTTTGTTGATACACCCACATTTTCAGAGGTTTGTATTGACTTTAAAATCTTATCCCTTTTGTTTCTTTCACTTTTTTGTTCTGAGGGGATCTGAAATTTAAAAAAACATATTTTATATTCAATAATAAATAACTACTTTAATTGGGACATTATACAAAAAAAATTTCAAAGAAAAACATATTTTGGTAACAAATTACCACAACTGTAAAAACACTTCTCATATATAGTAAAAGGGCACCTCAGGAGTAATTTTAGTTTATGGTTGCAATTGAGGTGACTTGGCTGATTGAATTGAGTATTCCTTAAAGATAAAAAAGCAATATAGAGAAGGAAAAGAGGGACACACAAAAGACAAAGAGGGGAAAGAAAATGAATGACACACCAAAATCTCCATTGAGTACTGTCACTTGTTGCCAGACTTGTAAGAGGGAGGAATAAAACTATATGTGGTAAGGAAAAGGGAAAGGTGGGTGCAGGGCAGTAAAATCTTTCTAAGTAGCCTTACAATACAGACAGTTTGTTTATTCATAAGACATGCAGCAACATTATCAAACCTTTCGATGACATCCAATAACAGAAGAAATTTATTGAAATATCAGTTTGTGGTCCTAAAAGTGGATTTTTCTAAATAAATTAGACAATCAATTTAACAAAATATATACTAAGGGTGTGTTAATATACTGCTTACTGTTCATCCATATCTTTTCTTTGAAAATATCACTTGGTAACTTTGAAATCAAAAACATGTTGATTTTCTAAAATATTATGCTTGAAATGAACTCAGATGAAAAGATCTCAGATTATAGATTAGGTACTATAGCAACACATGTGCATTCGAAGGGCGTATGCATGATTTTTTCTAGGGGGGGGCCGCCGGGGAGTAGCCAAAGGGGGGGGGAATTACCCCCCACGCTTGGAAATTTTCATTTTATTACCATACATCACTATCAAAAATCATGCTTTATTGAAGCCCCATTTGTCTATCCAAAAGCGGATTTACATCGAAAAGAACTTTTTTTTTCAAATCACCCTAATATAAAAGTCCCAGATGACACAAAAACATGGATCCATATGTATTTTATTAATTTTATCAGCCCAAGCACTTACCTTTTCCATAGAAGTCTCAGGAGCTGGCTTTTCAACATTCGGCGGTCCTTTATTTTCACCCGCCTTTCGCTTAAAATAGGAGAATCAAGTTCAAATGGCTTCAGAAAAAGCCCAATCCGAACAATTTTTGCTACTTAAATGATTTCTAAATAGACCCAGAACAAGGATACACCTGCAGCGCAACGGCACATTTTGTTCTACTTTAGAAAATAATCAGTGATCTTATTATATTCCGATACTGCGTTTTAGAAAAGGTGTTCGTAGTGAAAAAACAGCGTAGCTTGGTCTGAGATAAATTCAACGATGGCTTAAAAAATCAATCGGTCAAAAGTGTCCGGTTTTCAGGCCATTCTGGTTTTTGGACGTCCGGATTTCGGGCGCTTGACTGTACTAGTAGTTGCTATGTCGTTCTGGGGTTTCGTATGAATGTTTAACTGAAAGTTTGTGACCAGTGTCCTCTCATTGGATGTCCGAGAAAGATAAGACATCTGGTTTGCAGGTGGTCACGAAAAGACGGGAAGAAACCTGAATCTTATCTAAACAAACACAGCCTCACCCCTCTCTTCGGTGCACCGTAGACTTTTTCCACTGGATGTAATAAAACACTTATCTCCAGGAAGAAACCTGAGTTTATGGTGCCAGTGTCTTGGTGTGGTCAATTTTCGACCCCTCTCAGGCGCGAGTGCGAGGGGAGATACAAAGAGATTGAGGGAGATAGGGGAGATAAACTGCTGGTGGTCCGGCCGCAAATTGTTTTATTACATCCAGCGGAAAAGTTAACGGTGGCCCTTCTCCTTCTGGAAGCAATTAGTTCCAACCACCCCTCTTTCTCACTATCAGTTCTCCGAAAATTCGGCAGCAGTAAAGAAAATAGAACTCTTCGACCGTACCTGAATGAACATGTATGACCAGTACGGGAGGGAAAAGAAGGGATCAAATAGCAAAAAATTTCTTTCATTGAGTATCTGCCCCTGACCGAGACTTGTTCCGTAGTAGCACTTGTTAATCATTCCAGTTCGGATTTCACATACTAATGTTTGGGATAATTTACGGACAACGACGGAGTGAGGGGATAAAATGCGTTAGCGGTTTTACTTTGTAGAGATGTATTAGTAAAAAAATTGTGTTTGAAATTTTCTAGGGGGAGCAGCTGCCCCCCCCCCTGCCCCTGCCAGCATACGCCCTTGAAAACTAACCCAACGCCTTAAATGCCTTTGAGTTTTTGAGATCTGATCCAAAGTTAATCTCACTCTCAAGTAACTCTCCTCTAACTAATTTCAAAAATATTTTAAACTTATATCCACACTTTGATAACAATTACAATACAATTGAAAATGTTAATAATATAAACCACTGATCATGTAAATTTTTTTTGGTAAACATTTTTTTTCTTTTAATGTGAAAAAAACACTTCATTCGGGCCAAAGTTACCCTATTTTATGATACTTTATTAAGCAGCATTCAAAATTGGGGTGGTTTTCTGGTCTGGGACAACTAAAAAACGGCTCAGACCAGTGGAATCAGAAGTTCACTGGTCCGCTGGACCAGTATGTGTGTGGTGAAAAAATATCACACCCTCCAGTTTTAGCAGTAAAAAAAGTGTTTGATGATTGCATTTAGTGAAGCAAGTACATATTTTTGACAGAATCCGAAATGTGGCGATATGGGATAGGGGAGCCCCCGGCAAAAAAGAAAAACTATTATTGAATATGTATTAATTTTTAACATTACTATTTGGAACTCACATTCAATGCAATAGTTAATTTATAATAATATTTAAACCGGCCCTTTTTAATTTGTTGGCCCAGTGATTTTTGTTGTGGACCAGCAGTGCTGAAATTGGAGGGGGACGCCGTCCCCCGAAATGTTTTTACCGTCCCCGTTCCTTAAAATATTTGTTTCCATGAAAAAAAATATAAATTTAAGGGTAGATTTAAATACGAAAGCAAATTTATTTTTTTCTGACCTAAATTCCCATTTGAATTGAATGAGGGTTCGGATTCACCTATCAGCGTGCCAGCAGTCTCCCCGTATTCCGATTTGCAAATATATTTATATTCGGATTTTTAGGGTAAAATTTCCAAAAACTTTCTGGGGAGGACCTCCAGACCCCCTTTAAAAATTTCAATTTCTATTACTCACGATTTGCTGTACAAGAAATGATTTAAAACCCTGTTTTAAGAGTCTAATTTCCAAAAATTTTCTGGGGGAGAACCCCCAGACCCCCCTTTTTGTATACTTGGAACTCGATTATTCATAACATTTTTACATTAGGTTGAGCAAGATTATTAAATTCGATTAAAAAATTTTTAGCCCCCGAAACCAAATCCTGGATCCGCCACTGCATGGTAACACAAAGTTGAATAATGTTTTTCTTTTCTTTTTTTTTACTTGCCATCAATATTTGTAAAGAATTAAATGTTATATAGTTTTAAGGTTATAAAAATTATAATAACTGCTTTGTGCTTTTATTGTAGCATTTAAAAAATGGTCCATTAGCCCCCACTTTCCCCTAACTATGCAATTTTATGTAATCTATAATTTGATTATCAATTCGAGTAGGTACCTAAAATTAGTCATATTTTACCCTTCAATCATCTACTGTGTAAAAAGGTTGAGTCCCCCCAAATATTTTTCTCCAATTTCAGCACTGTGGACCAGTAAGATTGGCAAAGCACTGGTCCGCAGGACCAGTGATTTCCCCCCCCCCAATTTCTAACGCTGTTATTAAGTGATGAAATTCAATTCTGCGAAAGGTAATACACCAAAAGAATCCTTTTTTAATTCTAATTTTATACTGTAGTTATAGAACACTTAACACAATTCAGAAACTTTACTAACCTTCAAACACTTAGGCTCTTTATGATTCTGGAGCCTTAGGCTCTTTTGCTTAAGCTCCTGGTCCGATGTTTCGGCTTCAGAAGCCATGAGATCTCTACATTTGGGATCAATGTCATAACTGGCTGTGCATTTTCGCTTGGGAAGCTGAAGTACGTTCTTAATTCCTACATCCTAGTAAAAAATTAAAATGAAATTAAAAATTTTAAGCATTACCAAATATTCTACATTCAAAAGTTAGAATTTTAAATTTTAGAAGCATTACCTTCTGGCATTCCTGGTAATCTTCAGGTTCATTAGATGAAAACCTTTTCAAAGTGTTATCTTCTATTGATTCTAATTGAAGACTTATAGAATTAAGATCAACCTCAGAACTGGCTGTACGTTTTCGCTTGGGAAGCCGAATTAAGTGCTCAATTCCTGCATCCTGATAAAGCATTAAAATGAAATTAAAAATTTTTAAGTAATCCCAAATATTTTATATTTAAAATTAGAATGGTAAATTTTAGAAGCAATTACAGTGATCTGTCCAGGGCAATTTTACTACCGTTTTGTGATACCTTCACAAATTCAACATTTGATAAATAGGTACTTTCAAAGATTCAGTTTTAGGAAAAAAGGTTCCTTCACAAAATTCATTTTTAAAAGAAATATCTCTAACCAGCTATATTCTCTTAAGGCCGTATTCACCGGTAACTTGACTGGCAGTTAACCGGGAGTCAAACCTCTGATTGGCAGAAGGAACTAGCTTTCCTTCTTTAACTGCCAATCAGAAGTTTGACTGTCGGTTAACTGCCAGTCAAGATACCGGTGAATACGGACGTGAATTGTTAAAATTTTATCTATTTCAGACTGAAATTTCTTGTATTTTCTATCTTTAAAAATTACGTAAATGATTTTTATATTGATTTTTTTCACTTAAATTTTCACAAATTTGCAGAAAAATGTCTTAATTTTCACAAAATAGGTACCTTTAAAAAAACCTAGACAGACTCCTGATTTATATACCTTTTGACATTCCTGGTAATCTTCAGGTGCAATAGAAGAACAATTTTCCGAAGGGCTTTCTTCTACTGACTCAAATTGAAGATTTATAGAATTGGCATCATTGTCAGAACTGACAGCATGATTTTGTTTGGAAAGCTGAATTGAGTGCTCATTTCCTGCATCCTAATAAAACATTAAAATGAAATTAAAAGTTTTAAATATAAGAAATATTTATACCTTAAAATTAGAAAGTTACATTCTAGATGTGTTTACCTTCAAACTTTCCTGGTAATCATCAGGTGCATGACAAAATAACCTTCTCAAAGTGCTTTCTCCCATTGACTCCAATTTGATTTGTCTTTCTCGAGTCTGACAAAACAAAATCTTAAGTTATAAAGGAAACACATTTTTATTTTTAAATGAGATAGTATTAATATTTATTTGAATTTCTTCCTTTAATATAGATACAACAAGGTAAATTTGTATCCCTTTATTTTTGTAGTCTGAGATGAGCTATTTAATAAGTTTGGAAAAAATGAAGCATTTAAAACAAAAGTAATAAAATAAATTTTCAAGTAGAAATATATATTTCAAGAAATTAAGGATGGAGCTTTACCTTTTTTTCACTCTTTTCTATAATGCTCTCTATGTCTTCATCAATAATCTCAGTGTCTTTAGACGCTAAAATGTGGTCAGCACCTTGTCTAATAATTTTTACAACCTCATCTCGGCTAATTTTCGAACAGTAGAAATCCCTTCTACGACCTATTCCAAAACAAAATATATTTCACATGTTTGTCGTAAGTTTAGAATTCAGTAGTAATTTTACATTGACAGCAAAAATTCAATAAAAAATTAAATCCTTAAAGTTTTAAGGTAAAGAAAATATAGGTGAAACAGGTTCCCTTTTTGGAAATTAAATTCCTGGACTTTTCCAGGTTAATTTTGAAGTTTAAAACAAACTTTTACACAAATTCCACTTTTTCCAAACATATACTTTAAAAAGAATCTTAGGTGTCTAAGGAGCCTGTTGAAAATTGAATATCTCCAAAACTTTAATTTTATTTCAATACATTGGCTAAAAATATTTATAAAAATTCAATTTTAGTTTAGTAGTTAAGAATTCTGATTTATAATTCAATTTTAGTCATTAAGATATTTGCTTTTGTGCTGTAAACTGAACACAATTATCATTTAATGGTCAATTTCATTAAATGGTTCAACAACAGTTTTTTAAAGCTAAAAATTTGTAGGTTGGAAGAAAGAAATACAACCTTTTTCAACTCTACTAAATTTTTGTGTAGTTATATTTTTTAATATTCTAATTAATTCTTAATATTAGTTGACAATGATTGTGATTTTTGATCTTAATATTTTTGATTTGATCTTAATAAGACTTTAAAGAAAAGCCTTAGTAAAAAAACTAAACAAAGTTTCACTAACTTAACAGTTCTATAAGCAAACAACAAACAGTTATAAAACAAAAATAAAATTAAAATTTTTAATTTTCTTAATAAGTTTGGTTTTTCCACTGTTTCTTTCCCCTTTAACAAAATTGCACAAGAAATTTTTTGCACTTTAACTCTGAGCTGAAAACTGGTAACTTTGATAGAAATAGGCTTTTTAAAAATTTACAGTCGAGAAGAGTGCTTTTATTATAATATCATTGGGATATATAATTTCAAACATCTTTTTACCAAATGACATCTCTCTAAATGTTTTTATTGAAAAAATTTTGAATTTTTAGCCTTTTGGGTATTTAGCCTTTTTTAGCAAACCCTCTCTCTGTTGCGTTTCTTTCACTTAGGTTATAGCGAAATGTTAATGCCCTATTATACCATTGGTCTTCTATCTAAGTAAGCTTAAGCTCTAAGTAGTGTATTGAACCAACTTTATTACATTATCAATGCCAAAATATGGTTAAGTTTTTTTTTTTTTGAACTTATGGGGTTTAAAAGCATATACTAAAATTCACTTAGGAGGTCTAAAAACTCATTAACCATCTATTGGGACTGGGACCAAAAGCAATAGTAAAAACCCGGGAAAGAAAGTTTTTGTGACATCGTAATTTTCTAGGGTTCTTGCATGAAAATTCGCTTTTGAGGACCTAATACTAAAAAATTTTAAATAGCGCCCTATCTGTTTCAGCAAATAAAATCCTGACATCAGAGTTTAAGTGAATGAAATTTCCTGTTAAATGATACCATAACCAGATTTCTTGGAGAAAGGGTTTCAGTGTTACGGGTCAAAAATTACGATTTTTTGTAAAAATCTGCTGTTTTCTGAACTTTGACCTCAATGCAGCAATAGATATTAATATTATCGGATTGAGCTGAAACTTGGCCAATCTAATTTTTTAGCCTATTTGCACATTTTAGGGAGGTAACATTTATCATAAATGTTACCTCCCCAAAATGTGCGGTACCCCTAATGTGCTAAAATGTACCCTATTATGTCCCATAAATTATGGGAACAAAATATGAAAAGGATTTGTAAACAGAAAAAGTTCTTTTTCTAGATGGACCAGTGGCAAAGTGCGAGTTGCAAACAGGAGAAGCGCTCTAATATGATGTGCAATAACCCAATTTGGAATGAAACTGAAAAAGTCATTTTACGAGTAAATCAGATTTGGCTTGATCCCGATCACCTGCACTTTCCCTGTTTGTAACTTATGCTTCACCACTAAGATGAACCCATGCTGGTTAATATTCTTAAAAAACATCAAAAAATTAAGAGTTAACTTTTATAAATTCATTAAGCTAATATAAGTACCTTTCTCAATAACAATACTTTCTAACCGCATTTTAGTTTCTGCAACTTCAATCAATCTATCTTCGATGGTATTTTCTGTAACTAAGCGAAAAACTCTAACAGTTTTTGTTTGCCCAATACGATGGGCTCGGTCCTAAAATGTATAAAGCATGTTAAATATTTCTTTTTCCTACAACATTTTTCAATACATATAGTAGTTAAGTACTTACCATAGCTTGTAAATCCCAGTGAGGATTAAAATCAGAATCATAGAATATCACGACATCAGCAGTATTTAAATTAATACCCAAGCCTCCAGCTCGAGTAGACAGCATAAAGATGAATTTCTTACTATCAGGTTTATTGAAATTATATATTTGCTGCTAAAAATTAAATCACACACAATGAAAATCTCGTAATAGTTCAAACCATAACACCCCAGTACCCAGTCAAAATAGATAAAAAAAAGCCAAAGTTCGGAAATATTTGTACAAAGCTGAAAATTGGTAGAGACCTAACAGACATCATTGCAAGTCATGTACCAAAATATCAAAACCATAAAAAAGGAGCTAATTTTTACCATCTCCAGATCTTCTGCGCTTCATCTTTCTTTGATAGTTGCATCACTGTCGCAGCCGGTTTCCCCATAGGAAAACGAGATGTTATTAAAATCTCAATAAAATGCACTGTTATGGCACACTGTTGTGATCGGAGAGGGGAGTTAATTTTTTTAATTATTATCAATAGAAAGTTGTTCTGCCACTAATATTAAAGTAGGCCACCCCAAACATCTCCTCTCTTCGACCACCCTCTGCCTTAAAAATTCAGGGAAGAGAGGAACACCGCTAATCCCTGATGATGAACCACCCTCGACCGAAATTATAAAAGCTGGCTGATTGCAGAATTGGAGGAATTAATTCTTTTGCTCTTTCTTTTAAAAACACTAATCTTTTCTCTCGCCTAGAGACTCTATTTCTTTGTTTCCACTATGTCTTTTCAGGGGACTTTTGGGTAAACGGCCAAGGATTTCATCAAAATGTAAGTTGGACAATTAATTATAGATTGCTGTTTTTGTTTCATTATTTGACTAGCTGATTTGCCCGGCCTTGTGCAGGTGTGGAGTGAAAGTTCACTTAATTTGTATGTTAATTTTCTGTTTTAGCAAATACGTATCAACCCAGTGTCCTCAGTAACTTTTTTATCCCTGTGTTCTCTCTGTCTTCAGGGTGGCTACAGAATCTGTGGAAAAAATTTCCCTGACTTTTCCCTGATTTCCCTGACTATAATTTTAAAATTTCCCTGATATACCTACATCAAAATTTTTTTAACGATAAATATTAATAAACTGTAATTTGTAAACTAGAAGTTATATAAACTAAGAAATACTTGAACGTAATAAGCATATTAAAATATTAATTACAATGATATAATATAATATTTCTTATGTAGAAATAATACATAGAATATTTTAAAATTTTAATCAAAAGACATATTGATTAAATATGAATATTCTTTTTATTCAAATCTTCAGCTACATACAAGTAGGAAATATAATGTATTATTTTCAATTATTCTATGTATTTAATGCTTATAATATCAGGGTTCATACAATTTTTAAGGAAAAAAACTCAAGGATTTTCAAGGACTTTTCCAGGCTACCAGATGAAAATTTCAAGGCTGACCGATATTGTTTGCAATAATTTTTTTAAGGAACATGTGTGTTTCATTTCGTACAACTATATCTATTAAATAGTTTAATAAAATAAAATTTTCATATAAGTTCCTAGCTACACAAAAGGGTTTGATTAAAAATGTAATTACGCTATAGTATATTAACAAAATATTTTCATGTAATTTTGAAATAAATGAACCTATTTAGACAGCAGTGGCATATACAGGAATTTATTTTGGGAGGGGCCCAAAAATACTCCTCAGCCCCTCCCAAACATACTTAATAGGTCCAATGTAGCTTTTTAATACATTTTAGGTGATTATTTAGGCCCTAAAAAACTTAATATAAGAAAAGTTGTGAGGAGCATAATTACAAGGGGGTGTCTGGGGGACAAAGGGGGGGGGGTCTGGGGGTCCTCCCCCAGAAAATTTTTGGAAATTTGACTCAAAAAACAGGTTTTTAACTAGTTTTGGTACATCTCTTAGCCCAAATTTTAGATATACATTTTTATATAGGATTTGAATTTTGATGAACTTAATATTAAAAAAGTTATGAGTAACAGAGTTTCAAGTACTAAAGGAGATCTGGGGGCCCTCCCCAGAAAAATTTAGTTCGAATTTTGGACACACATTTTTAGGTAGGATTTGGATGAACTTATTATAATAAAGTCGTTAATAATACGTTCCAAGTACAAAAGGGGGGTTGGGGGTCCTCCCCCAGAAAATTTTTGTAATTTGACCCTAAAAGCAGGATTTTAACTTGTTTGATACACCTAGTTTGAATTTCGGGAAGGGGGAGGCAAGGCCCCCTTTATATATGCCACTGTTAGACAGATTTAATTTCAAAAAATTAAAAATTATCTTATACTTTTAATAAAACTATAAATAATTATCAATAGTTATTCTAATGCATTGACTCAAAATGTATAAATTTGCAGAAAATGAAAAACTAAAACAATCTGAAAGGAATAAAAAAAAAACTTAAGTCCAAAAAGTTTAATTTCAACCCCAAAAAATTACCCATATGGAAGATTTTGTAAGATTTCCTTTCTGATACTTTAAAATATTCATATATCCTATTATCAATACACCTTGTAATTCTTTGATATTAAAACTCTAAAGTTCAAACTACAAATTTCTATTTGCCTTCTTGCAAACAACAGGAAATTCCTCTAAAAAACCTCTTAATTTGCCAGCTAAATATTCATCACATTTGAACTACCGATCTCCAAAATTTCTCCAAAAACAAGCATTTAAAGCCAAGGATATTGACGCGAAGTTTGAAAAACGCGATCGCGAACCTACCATGAAGTTGTTTTTTCCGCCCGCGTTCACGGCGTAAAAATGCCAACTTTACAGGCAAACGTCCGGAAGCATCCGAATTTCCGGCAGAAATCCGGAATTTTTCATTGAAATTCCAGATTTTTATAGGAATTCCAGACTTTCCCAGCCACTGAAATGAGTGAAGGATGTGATCGCGGATCGCGCGTATTTGCGGCGTGAATTACTAAAATCTTCCCTGATTTTTTAACTTTTTTCTGAATTTCCCTGACTTTTCCCTGATTTTTCCAGATGAATGAAATTCCCTGACTTTTCCCTGATCTCCCTGATTTCCCTGATCTGTCGCCACCCTGGTCTTTCTCTTCTGGTGCCTTTTTCATCATGGTGTTCCCGGTACCTTTCCGGTTCTAACTGTGTAAATTTAACCTAACCCTGCACATTTAATTAATCTACATATCATATTATCCATAATAAAAATGAATAATTTTAACTTTGTGCCTGTTGATCTAACGACTTTAGGAAACTCATCAACTGCCCTGGTCACCTTTTATTTAACTTTGTTCAACAATGCAATGTACCTGATTCAATCTAAAATTAATTAAAATTAAATTTCCTTTTCAAAATTTTCGGCACAACAGCACATTGGATCGATGAGGACTTTTTGCACATGACTTACAACTATGTTTTCTAGATCTGTACCAATTTTCAGCTTTGCACAAATTTTTCCGATGTTGAATGTGTATTTTGACTGGGCTGCAGGCAATATCAAACAAGGAAATTATTACAAGAACAAGTTTTCATTAAAACTATTCACATTCTGTAGTGGGCTTTAGTAGGACTTGAACAGATAACCTTTATGAAATTGAGCTACCTACCTACCTTGTGCTTGTTATATATGTTACGGCAATATGATAAATTCAATGGAATTTATGAATGAAATTTATCACTTTGCCCGCCTCTACGTCGAGCATTATTAATAATGCCCGATTAATCACTTCGCCTGTAACATATACACCTACAGCTGTAACTACAACTGGAACTAATAGAACAGGTATAAATAGGACTGGTTTGTATGTGTAATGAACTAACTAGGCTGTCTATCCATGGAGCTATTTACCAATATCTTAGATCATTACCAGTAAGCTGTTATACAGTAACGGACCTCTTATCCGTAAAGCTCGGGACCGGCATCATCTCGGATTTCCGAATTTTACGGATTTTTGAACATTTTCCCGAAAACCGGGGTAAAACCGGTTTTCCAGCCTCAAAACACCGCATTAACAGAATTGCGTGTGTATCGTTACGAAAATACGCAGATCTGCGGAGCCACGCAAGAGTGAAAAGAAAAACGATCTCACAAACTCGCGCGCGCGGCTCCGGCATCATCCCCCTCCCTCCCGAACATTTCCCCTTCTTAAAAGCCGAGGAGAAATAAACAATCCTCCCGATCGTCTGATGTCTCGTAGTTAACACATTCTCATCGCTGAAAATTAAATTTTAATCGTATTGCAACGAAACGAAACTGAAACTAATACGCTCTCTCGAAAATCAGCTCTACTGCATGAAAACGATGCATTTTCGGCACCGGCTTTCCCTCTTTCAATCGCAATATTCCTAGAACACAACCGGTAGAAAAATGCATCCGATTGGTCCCTTTCAAATTGCTCTCCTCTCCCTCCCACTGATATGAAACAATACTCCGTCCGCATTCCGAGAATCGGTCTCGGCGCTCCTTCTGCTCTACAAAGGGCGGGAGTGGATCGCGGAAACGGGAGGGGGAGCGGACACGGAGTACTTCGGGACACGCTGAATCCCTTCGGATTCGGATCTTTAAAAAAGAAAACTGATTTCGGAAAACCTTACAGATTTTCGCGGATTCGGAACTTCAAAATAAAAAAAAAACTGATTTCGGAAAACCTTACGGATTTTTGAACATTACGGATTTTCGGGACACGGATAAGAGGTCCGTTACTGTAATAGATATCAAGCAACATTGTATTCTATGGGAGAGTGTTTCTTTGAACCAACACTTGGCCAAAGACACAAAAAATACAGTGAAATGTATTTTTATAGCTTGAAAAACAACCATTAATCAATCAACATGTGAACTTTGATTTAAAACGATTAAATAAGGTCAAGATCAACTTTTTGTCCTTGCTTTAATTCATTTACTTTTTTAAACATTTGGCAATTTAATACATATTTAAAAAGGAAACAAAATTAGATAAAACAGGATGAAACTGAAATAAAGTTTAAAATTATAAACCAACTAAAGATGATTAGAGGTTATCAAAGAAAGTTTAACCAATTTACAAATTATGACCTGTATACAAACAAAAAACTAAATTAATTGAGAAAAATACATAACAATTCTACTTACTTCACGATCTTCAAATGAACAATCTCCATCCAAACGACAGTAAGGAAATTTCCTCCAACACAAATAATCTTCTATAATGTTTAACATTATTTTGAATTGAGAAAACAGTAAAATTCGAGACCCCTGATCTCTTAGGAATAAAAGCAGCTTATCTAAAACACGCATTTTACTAGAACTATTTACTAAATGCATATCTGTAATGTATGGAGGACCTAAAATAAATACCAGAGCATTAGCTTTCTGCAAATTTAAAGATCTGTAATTGAGGCACTTGCAGCAATAATGAGCTAATTCCCACAGATTTACAGCTTGTTGCAGAGACTCCAATCTCCAATGAAATTTTTTCGCAGAGTCAAAATGATTCTGGATCTGGAAATACGAAACCCATTTCGGTAGGTTTCTTAACTTTTTTAGGTAGCTTAATTTATTTCTTGGAAAATTATTTTTCATAGGCTGTACGCTGTGCCCAATGAGTTTGCAACACCGCGAGTTTCAATTACCGTTCTGAGTATACAATTTTAAAAGGGACTGTTTATTTCAGACCGTCATTAGCCGTGATGTGCTTGTACAATATGCAGCGCTACATTATATTGGCATTTTTTTTCTGACGCATGGATGTTGGAAGGGTTTCCATAGTTTTTTTGACGATTTCCATAATCTGCAGTGTGAACTGTAGAAACTTGGAGTCTCTCTTGTTGCTGGAAGCACCTCAATTCTAAGCTTATATGCACCAAACAACATACCTGGTTCATATTCACTAAACAAATATAGGTGATTGCAGCATTTGCGCAAATTATGCCAAACAGCCATTGGGTGTGTTCGGTAATTATTTAGCGCTAGGATATCTTTGGTTGCGCGAGCAAAGATCTTGGCATACCTAAAGAAAAAGGGAGAAAAAACCTTTGATGAACATGTCCTCGAATTTCAACAGTCTGGAACATCCATAATCCCTACTCAAACTGCTGCGGCTCAGCAAGCTGGCCTAGTCATAGTAGTAAATAAACCAGTTTATTAAAATACAGTATACTCTTGATATGACAAAGTCGAAGGGATGTGAAAAAATTTCAAGATAGAGTTTTCGACATAAAAAAGAAGACATCCAAAACTTAGAAATTACAAAATATGGTCACATAGTCTTATAGTAAAACATCTATAGAGTTCTAATTTAACAACTCAAGTAACACATAATTTTTAACAAAACATATTTTAATTGAAGTAAAATTATTTTAAATATTAAATTTTTAAAAATTAAATATAAATTTAACTAGCGCATTTAAATTTTTTAAAATGTCAGCTCAGCACATTAGTTGGCAATTTCTTTTTTTTTAAGAATGTTTCTATTCTATGCTAATTTTTTGATAAAAAAGGCCAGCAAAGTCATCATTCTCCTCATTTTCAGATTTGCAGTTAAATCTAAAAACATCTGTTACTGAATAACTAACATAAGTAGAAATCCATTGTCCGATTATGGAAAACATCTGCTTTTAGAACAGATGTCGGACATATTTTTGAATGCCTTTCACCTTTTTTAAAGTCAAGAACCCATTCTTATTAACAATAAAATTATAACCTGGCTAATGTTGCCTGGCCTGACTGTTAGTAAAGCTCACTCAAACAAGTATTACTTCTATACTCCACAGCAACGTTCCTTGAACCCAGTATGTCACAAATGCGGAAGGAAAAATCAGTAAACACAAAGCCTGTTGGGTTGCTAGGAGTTTTGGTACACAAATTGTGATTGAAAAGCACTATATATACATGGGTTTAACAAAATAATGGTTAATGTTCCGTAATCGGGAACCATTGCCAAGGAAAGTCGCCAAACTTGGCGTTATTAAAAAATTATTAAAAAATATTATTATTAAATATATATTTATTATTAAAAATATATTCGAAAAAAATTATTAAAAAGAGTTATTAAAAAATATCGCCAAGTTGGCGATGGTTCCCAATTACGGAATCTTAGCCAAAATAATCATATTTTAAAATTGATGTTCTTCATTTCACTCAAAATTCAGACACCGCATTGGGAACTACTTTGATTGTTAGTGACATCATAGGGTCAACTTAAGTTGCTGTCTAGTAGACTGGAGTTTAAAACTTCATGCATTACAGAACTATTATACATACACTTCTTTTTCCATTTTGGTCAAGCTAATATATATCTTGATTTCTTTTTTAGGAGGTATTGCTTTCTCTACATCGGACTTGACACGTCTTAGGTAAAAAGGCCTCAAAATCTTAAAGGGAAAGAAAAAAAGTTTTAGTTTCCTGTATTTTTACACCTTGAACTGGATCCCTTGTTTTTCAAGACTCAAAAAAAAATTTAAGGACAAAAAAGTAAGATTTTTTGTTAACCAGATTACCTGTAAGCAAAAAATTGTTCACAATACTTACAGCATGTAAACGTTGGACTAAACAAGCATTTCCTAAGCTTTCTGTGTTGAACCAAGCATCAAAATCCTGCAAGCAAGAAACAATTTAAGGTCAATTTAAAATTGTCTCAAATTATACAGGGTGTCCCAAAAAAGACTGACACATCACATTTTAAAAATCAATAACTCAAAAACTAAAAAAGATAAAAGTATGCGTTTTTTTGCATCCTACTCTGGAACCAAAGAATTTCACAACACAAATTTTAGTAAATCGTAGTTCCCAAGTCCCCCGATAGGTGGTATCACTATTTTTCATTATCTCATAGGGAAGATCCCTGTTGGGGGAATTTGGAACTATGATTTACGAAATTTTTTTCATAAAACTCTGGTCTCCAGTGTAGTTTGCAAGAAACCGCATATTTTTATCTTTTTTAGTTTTTGAGTGATTAATTTTCAAAATGTCAGTCTTTTTTGGGACACCCTATTTGTTCTAAATATATGGTTCTAAAAAATATGATTTACGATATGAGGCAATCCGTGCCAGAAGGGCGAACCTAGTAAGGTGAATTTTGATAAATTGGCCCATCTGGCACGGACCGCCTCATATATTCCCTTACAAGATTTCAGAATTGCAAGCATTCAAGCATTTTAAATAAGCCACATTATATAAAATAAATAAATAAATATCTATTAAAAATATTCATTATTTTTTATGTCAAACTAAATAAGTTCAATACTCCCGCGACAAGAGTTGATTGAGTTCATAATTGAGTAATACCCAGGGTGGTTCACTTCTAAAATAAAGTTAAGGCTAGAAACTTTTTAAATAATCATTTGTCTTTAGTTTGAAATTTTAGTAAAAACCTCTTTTGAGAATGTATTTCTTAAGAGGTCTGTGTCTGAGGGTACCCCCACAGAAAAGTTTTGGAAATTTGACCCTTAAAAACAGGAAATTTACTCAATTTTGACCTTCCAGGTATACAAATTTAAATACTATTCTAAATAATATCCCTTTAAATTATCAATATGAAAAATCTGTGGGTCCCAGGCCCCAAGAATATTACTCCACTACATCCCCCTCTTGTTGGACCTGATTACATGAGCCCAATAGTTCCCATTTAGTTAGGAAAAAATATTTTATACTTTTTAGTCCATTTCATTGGCACAGCCAGAAAAATATTGAAGGTGGATACATGTATTTGGGGGGATATGAGGTAGTTTAATAATTTTTTATGGTTTAAAATAGATAATTTCTGAGTTACTGAGGGTATATGTCTCAAATCAATCCCATTAGCTATGCCTCTAGTCCATTTTAAAAACATGGTTTTTAATTTTTTTACATTTTGGATCAATTGAGGACTTAGTGGCAAGAACCAAGATCCTCACTTTTAAACGCTCACTTAAAATTCGCCAATTTAGTGATACACTTCCAACCATTGTATTGTTGCCTTTAAATACGATCTTTGTTGCCAGATATGGGTTCTTAAACTGGAAGTCTGGGGAAAAAAACCTGCACCTCATTTCAATTTTCATGAGACTCAAATGAGTGAAAAACAGTGTGTTAATAGATCTTTAAGGTTAAGGGTATCATAACCACGCCCTTGAAACTTTTAAAACCCAATAACAAACTTTAACTTTCTTATCAACAGAGGGCTCATAGTATAAACACAAAGGTTACACAAGTATAAACACAACTCCCACGTTAATCCTAACCTTCACAAAGTTTGTACAGCAACCCTAAAGCATGCCAGCATTAAAGATATCTCCAAAGATCATCTAAAGTAAATTTGAATTGAAAGTGGAGAAGGAGATACCTGGTTCTGGCATCAAAAGCCTCAACTATATTTTGAAAAAATATGAACATTTAAAACGGAGAGCAGTACAATAAAAAAGTTCAGCCAGGTTTACCAATACTCACTTCAGATGAGTTAAAAATATTCGGGACCAAGAAATTCAGTAGAGCCCAGAGTTCATGCAGATCGTTTTGTAATGGGACTCCAGTCAGCAAAAGTCGATATTTGGAGTTTAACGCTCTCATATTTATAGAAAACTGGAAAAAAATAAGGCACCAAATAATTTCAGGAGCAATCATAAGAACGGTCACAATTCTAAGTCGAAAGTAAGTAAAAAGTTTTGTTTACTACGCTGTTTTCATTTTTTAATCTGGCAGATTCATCAATCACAAGGTAACACCATTGAAACTTTCTAAAGTATGTTTTCTCCATAATAACTGTTTCATAAGTAGTAAGGCAGACATCCCATCTTCCAGGCTTTATTCTTTTAAGGAGGGATCTCTGTAATGTTAAAAAAATGAATGAAATAATTTTTTCCCCCAAAAAATAAGAACTTTAAGCCAAGTTGCACAGAAATCACAAGCATAGCTGCAAATTTATCTTGAAATTAGCAGATCAGTTTACAAAATTACAAATATTATTCAATAAATCTGATTAGATGCTCATAGAGAACTGTAAGAATAATGCTTAAGTTATGTAATAAATAACTTTAAAAGTTTTTACCCCCGGGTTGAAAGTTGTGATGTCATCCCCTTATATTTTTGCCCTTTTATGATAAGAGAATACGCAAGTTTCTTAAAAATAAAAGTGGGTTGTCTGCATCACCCCCTTTTATAGGGCAAAGGAGAGTAAGAGCACTTGCCTCTCGAAATAGTGTTTTAACTCATTTTGAGACCATTTAGATTACACCCATAGAGATCCGCTCATTGTAAGCAGCAGAATTTTAAAGGAAAAACAGTATATATTTAATAAACGACTAAGTTATAAGGGGGGTTTGAGGGTCCTCCCCCAGAAATCTTTTGGAATTTTCCCCCTAGAAGTGGTGTTTTAACTCATTTTGAGACTTTAGTTTACATCAAAGAGAACCCCTCCTAGTAAGTCACAAAAATTCTCAAGGAAATAGATATAATAAATTTTAAAATGATGAGAGGGGTTTGAGGGGTCCTTCCCCAGAAAATTTTTGGAGTTTTTACCCTTAATAATTTTTATCCAAAAAACAACAATACTACTTTTTAACATAATTTTTGAAGTTGAAACACTTTCACAATAAATTAACATTCCTCGCTAACAATGAAAATGTTTATTATATTATAATTTATGGCTGTAATAGTTTTTCTTCTTAAATTAATTTTCATAAGACTGCTCAAAATATATAACATCGTATAGAGCATTCGCACATGACGTCATATACACTTGACGACGTGGAGGACAAAAACAACGTTGCTAAGGCTGTTGTTGTTTTTTCGTCCTGTTTATGTTTTCCAAAAAAAGGCATTTAAGCCTTTTCTTATTAAATTAAGAAAAGAAAACAGTTAATTACTATATTGTGCCTTTAATTGTAAATCTTCTTTTATCTTATGTTATATGCTAATAACATGTTCTTTTTTCAATGTTAGCGAGGAATGTTAATTTATTGTGAAAGTAGCATTGTTGTTTTTTGGATAAAAATTATTTCTCACTTTTAGGCACATTTTTGAAGTCGGTCTCTTTTTTGTTAAAAATTAATTTGCTTCATTCTTTTTATATCAAGTCGCCTGCGGTTCCAGAAATTCCATGCCAAAAGAAAAAATTTTATCCACCCGACCCACAACGCCTTTGGCGTCGTTTAAATGAAGTTTTCTTTTTGAGAAACAGATTCTTTACTTCAGAGTTTTATTAGGTTCAGTCGGTATTTATTCCCCGTTTCAATAATCTGACTCTTATAGATGTAAGTAAGCTCGCCACAAGTTTTTGATTTATTTATTATAACTCCTATCTATTTATTATAACGCTAGAGGGAGTTTAAATTAAAATGGGACCAACTTGAAAGCATTTTTAATCTAATGCCACAAACCACGTCCAAATCGGTCCAGTAGAACATACCAAAAGGGCCTGCCAAAGATTCAACATTTATATTTGACGAATTGATAACCTCCTCCTTTTTGAAGTCGGTAAAAATAGGGTTCTGACACATTTTGTGACCCTTTGATTTTTATCCAAAGAAGTTTCGCCTCGTAAGTCATAAAATTTTCAAGAAAAAAAAACCAGTCAAATTAAGTCAAAATTTCGAGGGGGGGGGAATTTGAACTCCTACCCCCCCCCTGGATACAGCGCTACAGTAGTTTGATTAAGGGATGAGCGGAATCTATACTAGATTTTTAAGTCAAGGTTTAAATGCTTTACAAACCTAAACATATTTTTTTTATATTTCTTTAACATGGATCCAAATTTAAACTCAACAGTAACTTTTTGTTCTTGTTATTTTCCCCCTTCCAAGAAAAAAAAAAGTTCAGATTTTAGTTCTAAAACAGATGCCCATACTCTTCTATCATATATCTTTTTGTTATTTACATGCAACTGAAATTTCACCAAATGGAAAAGTAAATGAGCCACATTTTTTTCCCTTTTTCTGTGAAAATAAGTGTATTTGATCGCTTTTTTGTGCAAGTTGTAAAACAGACATTTAGAGTTCCTAGCCCTAATTTTGTATGTAAGGAAACAACAGGGAAAAAAATATAAAAAGGTATGATTATTCACTGTTTTTACCCCCATCCATCCCAAAGTGTTACCAACTTTTCTTAATTATTGACTCGGCACCCCTGGCATACTCTCGTGGCGCCCAATTTGAAAACTTCTGCCCTAGATAGCTAGACGTGTGACAACCAGGCGGACAGCCCCCCCTCGGTACGCCACTGGCTAAACAAACAACATATTTGGAGCATTACTGAGGACTCATGTATCAAATTTTTATTTAAAAAAATTAAACTATATAGAAAAAATATCCCCTTAGCTTCTTTTACGTTTTTCTGTACAATTAATTTTTATTCCTTAGAAATTGTAAGTTGGTAAATTAATTTGCAATTCGAGATAAATCTGCAGCATTTGTTGCCGTGCTGGTGATTTCCACTACTGAGACTATGGATATAAGTATAGTATAACAGCTGTGTGTCAGCTGCAACTGTTTGTTTACGTTCCCTTGTTTATCATCAAAAATATATATAATATTTTAAATATTTCTTAAATTATTTATTATAAATTAAATAAGCAATAACAGTTTGGTGTCATTTCAACTTTTATAAGTCTGTCTGAAGTTATCATGAAGTGCTGTGCGTGCCAAGAGGAGATCCAAATACCCGACGACGCTCTTAAGTGCTCTGGAGATTGTGAAGGTCATTACCACTTTTATTGTGGCGGTCTTACTGAAAATGCTTTCAGAAAGTGTCAAGACAAAAAAGTCTGGAAATGCTTGGGATGCAAAACCCGACGGGGCACGAACCAACCTATCGTTCTAGAATCTGAAACCTTCCCTAGCATTCCAAACCCAGACGTGAACAGTCATCCAATTTTGAACGAGATCAAGGATCTTAAATCTTTTATTGAAACGCAGTTTGGGGAATACTCTAAGAGTTTAAACCATCAAGAAGATATAGTCAGAGATCTTACAACAGCCATAAATAACTTAAAAAACGAAGTCAAGATTGTAAAGGAAGAAAATGCCACCCTGAAATCGGAATTATCTCGCAACAAAGCAGAAATCGAGCTACTAAAATCAGAAACCCTAGAGTTACAACAGTATTCAAGAAGAACTAATCTCGAAATTTCCGATTTCCCCGAGGTGCCGAATGAAGACACAAAGCAGGTAGTAACATCTATATTAAAAGCCTTAAATTTAAACAATCAAGATAGTGTTCTCGTTGCCCATCGAGTCCCATCTTCTCGAAAGGACAGGCATAAAGCAATAATCGTGCAGTTTACTACCAAAAACGAAAGAGACAGATGTTTGAGGGCATCAAAAGAAAAGCACTTCCTGGCATCGGATATAAATCAACGTCTAGATTCTACTCCAGTTTATTTAAATGAACATTTGGCACCAGGAATGAAAAGACTTTTATTTTTGAGCAAACAGTTTAAACGCGAGAAAAACTTTAAGTTTTGTTGGGTTAGAGATGGAAAGATTTTCCTACGTCAGAATGAAAATTCAAGAGTTTTCAAAGTACGTAAAGAATCGGATTTAAGTGATATACCCATCCTACAACTATAATTTCTGCTTTTATGTCCAATTATTCTACATTAGACTCTCTTGAAAATCTAAATAAGTTCCTTCTTTACCCTGTACCCAATGTATCTTTCAACATTATGCATTTTAACATTCAGAGTGTTCGCTCAAAATTTGACGAATTAATTAGCCTATTATCTGATCATTTGAATCTTATTGATGTTCTGGTTTTATCGGAAACTTGGCTTTCCGATGATGAAATTAAATTTTACGGTATTGATCAATTTAAAACCTTTTACTGTAATAGATACTACAACAGATCAGGAGGAGTCTTAGTATATTATAAAAGTAAATATGATTTTGAAAATATTAGCTTTGTTATGTCTTCTGCTGAAATAGTTGTAATTATAAGTAAATCTCTTAATTTATGCATAATCTCAATATATCGTTCACATTCTTTTACTATCAATACATTTGTGTCTGAACTTGAATCTGTTTTATCTAAGCTTAATTGTAAAAATATTATAATTGTGGGAGATATAAATATTGATATAATTAATTTAAATAATCATAGTAACTACTACATGGATCTTATCAGTGCTCATGGATTTTCTTCTCTTATAAATGATATTACTCGTATCTCATCAGGTACCTGTGTCGACCACCTTCTAGTACGATATAGCTTGTCAAATGTAAACGAAATATACTGTGCAAAACTAATCAATAGCCTATCTGATCATTTCCCAATTCTCTGTAAATTAGTTTTGAGCTCCCCACGAAATACTACAAATCATGAGTTCAATGATGAAATAAAATCTAATCTTGTAAACTATAGTAAGATGGAAGACTTTTTAAAAACTTATGTATTTAGAGTTTCTGAATCTGATGCTGCATCATCTTTCTCAGACTTTCATAGTAAATTGAGCGCAATTAAACATAACTTTAGCTTTGTACCTAAAAACAATTCCAGATTTGACAAAAACAAATGGTTTAACTTAGAAATACATAATATAATCAAATCCAAACAAGCATTATACAAAAAAACCCTGCGTTACCCTGGTGATAATTTTTTCAAAACAGCCTATAAAACTACAGTTAAAGTATTAAAACAAAAAATCAAATGTGCAAAAAAATTATACTATGTAACCAAATTTAATGAATGTGACTCATCACGTAAACAGTGGAAATTAATAAATAACATCCTAGGAAAAAGTACTAAGAATCCAACCCTGCCTGATCATTCGGATGAATTTTATTTAGCAAACGACTTAAACCTATACTTTTCCTCTATAAACAACAGTATCTCAAATCCAAACGAAAATTTTAAAAAGTACTTAGTGACAAATTTAAATTCCTTTGTCTGGTTTGAAATAGATGATGCAGAAATCTTATGTTGTATTCGTAATCTAAACCTCAGAAAATGCCCAGGCTCTGATGGTATAGATGCGAAAATTCTTAAAATTTTATCCTATTATCATTTAAATATACTCACAAGGTTATTTAATAGTTTAGTAAATGAAAGTGCTTTCCCTAAGTCATTGAAGACTTCCATAATTACACCTATTTTTAAAAAGGGAAACAGAAAGGATTTTTCTAACTATAGACCTATCTCTGTCCTGCCTTTGCTTTCGAAAATATTTGAACAAATAATTAAAGATAGATTAGTCTCGTTTTTGAAAAATGTAAGCTTTTTCTCTGAAAACCAGTATGGCTTCTTACCCAAATCAAACACTGAGAAAGCATTGCTGGAGTTTACAAACTTTATATATAATAGTGTAAATATAAACAAAAAAACTGCTGCTCTTTATTTGGATATATCGAAAGCGTTTGACTCGGTGAATCACGGTATTTTGTTACATAAATTGACTTCAGCGGGAATCAGAGGGCACTTCTATAATTTTTTAAAGTCCTATTTATCAAATCGTATACAAATTGTCAAGATCAACAACACCTTAAGCAAATGCCTTCCAATAAATTATGGAGTTTTCCAAGGCTCAACTTTAGGTCCCCTGCTGTTTTTAATATTTATAAATGATTTATGTAGCCTCAGTTTACACGGTAAAATAATAAGTTTTGCCGATGATACAGTTCTTTTATATTCCGTGGACTCTTATGAAGATTTGATCCAAAAGATGAATTTAGATCTCGTCAAGATAAGTAACTGGTTTTTTGATAATTGTCTAAGATTAAACGTCGAAAAAACAAAATATATGATTTTTAATTTAAAACAAAATTCTCCAGTTCAGCTGTCAGTAAAGTACCATGTTTATCAGTGTAATAACTACAATGATTGTAATTGTAAATCAATAGATAAAGTGTCTACTATAAAATATCTTGGACTTCATATTGACTGCAACTTAAAGTGGAAATCACATACTAACTATATTGCAGACAAATTAAGACTAATTATGCTAAATTTTTACCATTTAAAGCCGAAAGTAAACAACCAATTTCTAATAAAACTCTACCATTCTTGGGTTCAATCGAGAATTAATTACGGCCTAACGATATGGGGTGGAGACTATCAGATAAATTTAAAAAGAATTTGTAGGCTCCAAGAAAGATTTTTAAAATTGATATCACCACAAGCACCTTCCGTCAACAGCTTCAAACTTTTGAATATCTTACCCATTCGCTACCTCTTTTTCTTTAAAACAAGTCTCTATCTTTACTTAAACTCAGAAATATGCAAAAGGCGATACGTAATAAACCCTCGAAGACCCAATATAGTATATGATATACCTAAACCTGAAAAAACTATTTTTTGTAAACATTTCTTTTATTTAGCTCCTAAATTCTTTAATTTAATACCTTTAGAAATACAAGATAGTTCATCCAAACATGTATTTAAAAAGAAATTAAAAGAGTTTTTGTTTTCTATAGAAAATATTGAAATTTTTCTTGCTTAAATTTTATATTATTGTATAATATCAACTATCCTCATTTTTTTATGCACCACCTCCTTATGACATATTAAACCCGTAAATTAAGACACCCTGTTTGCCACCCCTGTTAATACATTTATATTTATACTGTTCCTATATTATTTTTATGTATTGTTCTCTTTAGTTCATAACTTCACGTTTTAGTTTTTTGTAATTATTCTATGCATGTTTTGTTCACCTACATGGATCGCTGCGATCCCAGGTGATATGGATATTTTTCTTGTTTTGTTCGTTTTGACTGTAATTTTTTGAAATAAATAATAAATGATGTAAAAAAAAAAAAAAAGTATTTAAAACAATTCCCTAGTATATATTTTGCAACTTAAACAATCTTAAAGAAAATTATAAGAGTGGAACATATAATAAATTACTGACTCACTTTGTATGTTTTAATGTTTTGCCTTCAAATGGAAAAAAGGATGCTTTTAGGAGATTTTAACAAATTTTGATAACATTAAACAACATATTTTGAAATAAGTTAAATAGGAGTGATAGGGACCAGTCAATTTTGATACATAATATTATCCGAATGATAACATTAGCCATGATTACATTAAGGGAAGTCAACTGTACAACTAAAAATCAATTTTTCAGAAAAAAATACTACCCTGGTGGACTTAGTTCCATGTACAGAAAGAACTCGAATTGATGGACACCATTTTTCAAACTCATTCTTCCAGTTTGCAATAGTTGATTTTGGCACAACTACTAAATGGCAACCAGGTGGAGAGTTCTTCCTTCTATAATGTTTTAAATATCCAAGTAGAGCAATAGTTTGAATGGTTTTTCCCAAACCCTAAAACAAAATTTATTACAAATTAAAATAAATAATTTTTGATACTTTATCAAAAATTATCAAACATTAAATAAAAAAAACCCAGCAAAATGAGTTAATTAGCTTACCATTTCATCAGCCAAAAGACCATTTACTCCACGTTCATATAATGAAATCATCCAATTCAATCCCTGCAATTGGTAGTCTTTGAGCTGGCCATTAACAATATCTACAATACCATACCATAGTTCATAAAAGTTATAAAAAGTTTTTCCCATGTATCTCATTAAGTAAGTCCCATGTATTTAAGAAATATTTACTGTACTTACATGAGGGAGTTGAATCAAAGTGAGTAACCGTAGAATCCGATAATAATGTATCCTCCTCAGTAGGTTCATCATCATTTGAGCCAAGGTCCAAAGAGCGAGAGATTACTTCTACTTTTTGCAAAAGAGTGTCAAGTCTCTTAGCGAGAGCTAATTCCTAAGTAAACAGACCAATCAAATTATCTAATCACCCACTATTACTTGAGGTTTTACTGAAGTAAAGCAAGAGAAACTTATAGAGTCAGGAGGTGAGATAAAATGCTTAGAGCAGGGTAAAATTGATATAGGGATTTTAACAGTTTATATATATATATAAATATAATTTAATGTTTTTCACCCCACCTGACCCTAGGTAATAGAAAATAGACCTACTGCTTTTATCTCGGAGTAATTTCTTCTTCTTATCGGAGTAATCTCTTCTGAAAAATCCTACAAAAATGTAGACGTTAATACTACACTGCACATAAAAGTTGACAATTCTACTGTAGTTCAAAATCAATTTATAACATTTATCGTTCATATTTTTTTATAACAAATTACTTGACTTTTATAAGCTTGGCTTAAGATGTTAAGGGAAGTATGTAACGTTTTGTAGTTCAAACTGTGAAGTAACTTTGTCCCAAAATGCAATACTTAAAAAAAAAAATTTCTTTCAGTAGTAAAATTACCAAGGCCATTTAAGTGATAAAAAGATAATGTGGTTGTGTGATTATCTTTAAAAATTGAAAGAGATAACTTTTAATGGAACCCTCATTCAATAACCATGTTAAATGACCAAAGCTTAAGTAAAAACAAGGCATACGTCCTCCTCCTCTGTCTGTCCACTTCCTGAGGGATTCTCTCCAGAAATAGCAGGGTCATCATCTTTCTCTACAAGTTCCTATAGAAAGAGCATTTTAAGCAAAATTTCAAATTTATATAAATCAGACAAAAGAAAGATTAATAAATTATTTTTTGTGTCTCTTTGATATGTTTAATCAACTGCAGGACTGGCTTCAGGTTAATTGACAGATAGCACCAAAATAGGCCTAGTTGCTCACACTTTAGGTACTAGTACAACAAATAAAGATTTTTTTTACAATTAAGTAAATGCATAATTTGTAAAGGCAAACTGTTCTTGGTTTATGTTATATAAAAATTCTTGAAATTTTCTTAAAACCCTAAACCTAAAAAGTAACCAAAAAAGCCTGTCTTCAAAGGGAAGTTCACAGGAACGGAAAAAATTTTTTAGTTTATATAAAATCAAGTTTAATATCAAAGCATATATCATTGATAGTTTAAAGCAGGTGTGAACAATTTTAACTATATATTATGGGACAAATTATGACAACTTAACATGGTGCCAGCCAAAAAAGCCCAATATGGTTCAATCTGCATGCCAGAATATTGATCAAAATTTACTTTTGTTTTATGAAGGCATTGAAATTAATTATTAATAATTTGGAATCGTAGGGAAAAATAATCACATATTTGTATTTTCAAAAGGTACTGTAAGCTTGTGCATCACTTCTCAATGAATTTCTATACTTTCGAAATTTTTATAATTTTCTTTTCAATTATTTGCATTTGCATTTTTGGTGGACAACACCATGGAGGAATTCTCCCAAAAGTAGAACTTCTTACAAAATAGAAGTTTTTGAAAAATTATACTTCCTAATCATTTTAATCTTTGATTTCACTCAAGACTTATAACATTAAAAAGGTCTAGTGGGCTTTATGTACAACAGGGCTGATGTAAAGAATCTAGAAAATGAAATTATCTGTTTTTTTTTTATTTATACTTTTTCCTGAAATTCAAATGGATGTTGCATGAAACAAACAAATTTTGGATTTATTTTGTAAAATTGAGCAAGCAGAAATTCCTGTTGACACAAGAAAAATTATTTGAAACTGCAGAAGACAGAAATTCTGTGGCAAATAAAGGGTATGATCAGCCATATCTGAAGAAGCTTAAGCAGAATATGTATAAAATGCAGTTGAATAAAACCAATTGTTATAAAAATGTTATTATTACCATATCCATTTCTGTATTTTGATGTACCTCCATTCACTGCCTTCTTTTGATGCTATTTGCAAAGCAAAATATTTTATAGTAAGTGGCCAAACTAGTTTTCTGAAATAGAGAATTGTAAACCTTTTACTTACAGTAAAAAAAAAAGAATGTTGGAGCAAAAAAGTCTGGTTTAGACAAAAGAATATACTACTTATGTATTCAGATAAAGAAATCTGAAGCTATCAGCCAACACTAAACACAGACCCTAAAAAGTAACTTCATCAATGAAATTTGTACAATTTTTACACATTATTTAAATAGTTTTGGTGTTAGTAAAATGGATGACATCTTAATACATTAGTACCTAGAGTACAATGCCAATATACTATATCCCATCAAAAATCGCCAAAATCTATTAGAAGACGTCCACAAATTACATGATATCAAAAAGGAGGGAAGGGAAGGGGTTCAGCAAATTCTCCCTGGTGATAAAGGGGAATCAACTAAAATCTTGTGTCAACTAATAGTTTAGAAAATGCACATTTTTTTATATCTTTTTTAGCTCAAGTTAAGGGAAAAATTTGCACTTGGTAAGAGAAAAATGAGCACTATTAGTAAAAAACCCCCAAATTATTAGCCACTCAGTTATTATAATTAAGTACAAATTACTTTTTTCCAAACTTTTATTACAAATTACTTTTTTTCCAAACTTTTGGAATGTGTATGCTAAGCACTAAGCATCATGCCGACAAGATAAAACAAACATGCCTAGAATGTATCAAATAAATTTGTTCTCATATATAATCATTTCTATCTCTCATTTAAAATAAATTTTTTTTCCCTTTCTTGAATCCAGGTTAAATCCAAGACAGGCAATAGAGCAGCAGATTTCAGAAACCTGGTGGAACAGCTTAACACTAGAACGACGGGATGGGCTTTTTTGGCCCATCGCGCTGTTTGCGGCTTAATCATTTCAACTCTAATCAACCGAATGGCTTGAAATTTTCTGACTTTTCCTTATTTGGTTCAATTAAAGTGCATACCAAACCGTTTTCATTTTAGTCTCATAGGAGCAAAGATAGCGAACCGTATACCTAGAAAGACGGAGCGGGCTTTTTTGGACCGTACCACCTCTGCTGTGTTTTCCTTGCTTCGTTCCGCTCGTATTTCCATGAAATTTTCCTAGAAAGGGGAGAGGATCTTCTTTGTTTGTTATCTCTTACAAGTGTTATCTCTTTCAAGTTCCATTCAATTCGATTCGGTTTAGAACGCCCCTTTCTCAGTTGGGGTTGTGGTCGAGGGGAGGACGTT
Organism: Tetragnatha montana; assembly: GCA_963680715.1. NCBI lineage: Eukaryota > Metazoa > Arthropoda > Arachnida > Araneae > Tetragnathidae > Tetragnatha > Tetragnatha montana. The sequence continues at coordinate 32,430,186 of OY796686.1, forward strand.
TCAAAGGAAGAATTTATGGTGCCCACCATAAAGATAAAGGTTCTCACCATTAAATTTCGGTCAACAAGGTGACCAATAAGGTTTGTTTCTCACAAAAGAAAGACATTTTACAATTTGAACTGCACCAGCTGTTTTCTTTGAATGGGGAAATTGCTAACCTTCATTCCCTGTTGATGCATTGAAAATGATGCGTTGTGAAGTGTACCCAGCCATACTGGGGAAAAGAAAGGAACCTAACAACTCACAGCTATTTTACAACATAAAAACTGTGTGAAAAACTAAAATCCCAAGCAAAACTAGCCTGGTTGGAACACTTAGAAGAAACCGTAGAGAGGTTCCGCCAACTGCAAAATTAGGAAAACAAAATCTTTATTCAAGAATTGTTTATTTAAAAAAAATAAAGACATAACCTTAACTGCACAACACCGTATTATAGACAACTAGAAGGAAAAGAAAAAGCCGGATACTATAGCTTACTACAACGAAACTAAGTATGGAATTGACATCATTGTGGATCAAGTGATACGACTGTATAGCACCAAATCAGGCTTTAGCTGTTGGAAGGTTGGCCTATGCATGTTTTCTATAACATATTAGGTATCTCTGCTGTAAATGCATGGATCTTATACAAGGTAGTAGCCGGAAAAAAATAAATTAAGTCGTAGAAATTTCATCTTGATATTATGTGAAAAGCTCCGTGCCCCTTATGTGTCTGCCAAAGAAACAACCATTTCTACCATAAAAAGGGGGGGGAGCATAAAAAGAGAAGACAGCAGTGAGAAAAAGGGTTATTTGTAGAATTATAGTATCCTTTAAAGGAAACCATACATTAAAGACATGTTTCGGCAGTAAAAAATTGGTTTGTGGAAAATGCGCATTTAGAGAAATGCTTTGTATCCATTGCTCCAAATGTGCAAAATACGAATAAACAGGTCAGTTTTAAAAACTTTGCTTTATTTATTGAATGGGTTTTATTAATTATTCCTACCAGTGTCATTTATCTAGAGTAGCAACTCATTTATCAGATCTATGGATAAAAATATAGCCAAAGCACTTTTCATGCCCATAATTGCAATTTATTTTAATAATTAAAATTATAAAATCCTATAGAAATCTGAAGATTGAGTCCCTATCTTATACTCTAACAGTTATTTATATGATATTATTACATTTTAGATGTATAATTAGCTCCGTATGCAAAAAATCAGAGATGGGCCAAAAAGGCCAACTCAGTCTTTCTAGGTATACAGCATAGTGCCGTCTTTCTAGTGTTAAGAATAAGTCCGCTTTCCGCCATGTTTAACCACAGTTCCGAAAACAACACGTTAAGTGTTGTCATTATAGAGATCTAATTGTACTATTAGATCTTTTACAATATTATACTAATTACTATTATTTTAGGATCTAATAATAATATTAACAATTAGATCTCAATAGTTGTCGGTCATAAATTGAGTTGTGGTTAAACATGGCGGAAAGCGGACTTATTTACCTGGTTTAATAGAAATTAAGAGTTTTCTTGACCTTAAAGTTAGTTTATGCTTGTAAAGCTGTTAGTTTAACCCTGAAATGTTTAACGTTAACGTTTAACACTCTAACAATGCAAAAATTCTTTTCATAGATTTGTTTTAGGCACTAACCCTGGTACAATCAGCTGAAGGGGTAAAAATGCAATTAAATCATACAAATATCATCATTAATACTAGCCGCATCAAAATACAAGTGGCACCCGAATGTTGAACGAAAACAAAAATGGTTTCTTACATTTGTATAAAAAAGATAATAGCAATAAAATTTACAACATATTTAAGAGCAAAAAATGTCTAAAAACCTCAAAACTATGAAAAATATTTCGAATACTCGCTCAGCTCACACAACACGACCAAAAACTTAGTTGGACATTGTTTACTAACAAACAAAATTACCGCGACGTAGGAGAGGTTTACTACTTCAAAATTAGTTTTCGTTTTGTCGCTATTTACATGTTTCCTTTCTTGTGATCAAAATTGTGCCAAAAACTAATTTCTGAAGGTTTCAAAATTCTTTTACAAAATCATCTTTGTAAATAAATCTTTGTTTCATATGATTCTTAGTTTTTCAGTAGAATCTTATGTATGTTAAGTTTTTCCCAAAATTCTAATTTTCGGCCTCTGTGTTTTGATTGGTTTTGATGTTTGATTGATGCTGCCCTCTACTAACTTAAAAGAACAATAAAAGCAAAAGCGATATCAAAGTTTTGTGGTTTCATGGTTTCTGTTCTGTCTTAGCAAGTATTTTACGTCAAGAACAAAAGGTAATTGTAAAACAAACCTAATAAATGAACTTTTTAAAAATATTAGTTTTTTTCTTCAAAACTTCAAATGCATCCAAATCCTAAACAACCCCTAAAAAGTATATAGTTCATTGTTTAATGCAACTTAAATCTAATTAATAATTGAAGAACTCAGGGGTAAACAGTAATAACCCACATAAAAATCTTCTTTTTCATTTAAAAATTTATGTCCAACAAGAGCTTTATTCTCTCCAAATTGGAGGAAGATACCATATAAAATAAATTTTTGATAAGAAGTTTTTCTAGTCTTATACCATACTAGTCAATTGAATTTAGGAAAATATCACAAAACTAAAATGATGTAGGTTATCACCCCCTCCCCTGAGGTCAAATCTTCTAAAAATATTTTGCAATGGGACAACAACATTAATTTTACTTAATCAATTTCAAGCTCAAAGGTAGTGCTGAGATTGGGGGTGGGGGTGGATGCCATCCTACAAAGTATTTGCACCATTTCCCTGAAATATGGGGGTTCTGTTCTATAAATGAAAAAAATCGTGATAAAAGAAAAGATGAACCCCAAATATTTTTGTTCTAAAGCAGAACTGCTCAAAGGTCAAAATCTCTCTACGAGTACGAGAAAAAGACCACATTATAATCAATTTGCCACCATGATAAGTCTGGTTAGGCATTTTTAAAAACAGCCGCAATACATTCTGGCATTTGCATCATTACCACTGATCTAGATCTGCTTAAAATCAGTTTACCACTGATATAGTAGTTCACCAGTATAGGCTGACTGATTCATTTTATTAGCTGGAATTTAAAGGAAACTCAAATAATTGACTCTCATTTATTCTAATATAACCTCCACCTTTTTGAAGTTGGTAAAGAGTAAATATGTTTCTGATAATTTTTTTATTCTGTTATGAGTTTTATTTTACAATCATGAATGAAATACTATTTCATGCTTTTAAAACCACTTTTATTTTAACAAAACCACATTTAAAAAAGATAAATATTAAAAAGAGTAAAAAAAAGTTTGGTCATAACTTCAGTAAATCAACAAAACATAACATAAATAAGGCTTGAAACTTATCACGCCTAAAAAGTACTACACTTTACAAATAACTGAACAAAAACATCAAATTAACTCCTTAATGGATTAAATTAAATTACATAGAACATAGAATGCAATTTAAGTCATAATTGTTATTAAGTTAAGTCATATTGTCATTAAGTTGATAAACTATACTAAAATCTGAAAGTCACGATAAAATAAAATGATACACTATTCTTGAAAATTTTTACCTCTGATTATTGAATTCTAATACTTTGTAGAAAAAAGCAAAAATAACTTTTTCATTCCTTAAACTTTAACATTGAAATCTTTACCACTTTACCTTAGATACTTCGGCAGATGTAAGAGGGAAGCATAAAGGGGTCCCTTAATTTTTTTTTGAATATCTATTTATCTTAATCCAAGTGGTGCTCTGAAATATGAAAATAAGTGCTCTGAAAACTTAAAATGATTTTCTAATGTACGCAGGAGGGGAGAATAATTTTGATCAACCCTCTTGGAACTTAGACAGAAAAATGGCCCCTTCAAATCTCTAGATCTGCCACTGTGTTGTCTCCTGCCTTACTGGAGCCATGATTATCTCGAAGAAAAAACTTTATTTTTATTGATTCACCAAACTGGCATTGAAACAATCATTTTCATTGAACAGATAAACTGAATTTCATATATAGTACTTCTTTCAAAATCTTTCTTTTTTCTTTTATAAAACTTTTGGTTTCACTTCCACTTTTTAGGGGTACAGAAATCTTGAAAGTCTTCAGAAAAGTCAGATTCAAAATGAAAGCTATGAATAATAAGTGCTTTACTGAAATGAGTGGAACATAATTGTTTGGAGTGACTATGTCTTTGGAACTGAATTGCAGTTTGAGTAACTTTCTTTAGATGATCCATGCATGTTTTACTTAGAGTCTTTAAGTCTTGGCTATTTTTAGCAAACATAGGAAGACTTTCAGAAATTTGATGCGATTTGGGAGCTGATATAGGTTCATCTTTTTTTCTTCTCACTTGACGACGCTTATTTTCTTTAACCTGAAATTTAAAAATATTATTTTAGATTCCAAATTAGTCTAACCTAGTAGTAGAATCAAAGTTATCAAATGTGCAACACAGGAACATTATTTTGTAGAGGATTAATAATTTCAAAATGCTACAACACATTAAATCAGTGGTCAACAAACTTCTGAGCTACCCTACCATTTTGAAATCTTACTGTGAGCTCAATCAATCAAAAGAACTAGTATCGACTTTTTAAAAAAATCTTAATTTGTTTATTAAATTTCTAGTAAATATGTAATCAATTATAATTAAACTGTATAGAATGAAAAGAAACTGAAATTTAATTACACTTCATAAGAAGCCAATTAATTGAAGTGTTATTAATAATACAGATTTTTGAGAACTCACTGCAAAAAATTATAGGATTGTTAGAGGGGACCTAGACAAGGACATTTTAAATAAAAATCAGAGGAGGGGAAATGCACATTTAAAGTGTTAGGACCTAATTTAGCTCGAGGGTGTTACAAAAAATAATTTTTCAAAACCCGTGTAAATATATTTGAGTTCATTGCATAAGGTAAGCAGTATGCCAGCTACTTTCAACATAAATTTGATTGAAACTCTTGTCAGAGTTATACAAGTTCAATATTTAGAGTCCAGCCAAAGAATGGAGTTTTCTCCATTTGCTGGGATCTGTTGATCATCATTCACACTTTAGTTTTGATCTTTCTCCAAGTGACTTCACTTGAATTTGTATCTAAAAAAATTTCTGTCTGATCATTGAATTATCATTCGACAAATGAAGTCCATTCTTCAACTGAACTCTTGATGTTGCACTTTTTATAGCTCATCCCACAGTTTAATAAGTTTTTCAATTCTGATCAAATTAATGGTGAAAGTAGCTGGCAAACTGCCATACCTCATGCAATGAATTGTTTTAAGTTGTTTTTTAAATGGAGCTTGGGAAAATAGTTTTTGTAACATCCTTATACTCCTTCGTATCTCCTACTGGCCTGATGTATTCAGACCAGAACAAATAACTGTAGACTTTCCTTGTAAAGTCTGTCTGTCCTTGCAAGGCACGAGTGGCAAACCTAAAATCAGTACCCACAGCAGAAAAAACAGTGGCGAAAAAGCCATAAAGATGGTTATCTCACTTCTATTAGATACCCGATACCCTGCACTCGCCACAGCTTTCTCTGCTGTGGGTACGGATTTTAGGTTTGCCACTCGTGCCTTGCTAGGGCAGACAGACTTTACTACATATTAAGGTTCAAGCAATATAAAGATGCATCTCTGCCCCCCATTCCTATTCAAAATATGCTTGTCTATGTCCCCTCTAACCACCCTATAATTTTACAATGAGTTCTGAAACACTCTGTATACAACAAATTTAATACTAACATATTTTTATTAAAGACTTATTCAACTTTAATAAAAGGGATTGGAACACTTATCATCAAATCTATAAAAATGACCTCAGACACTATTAGTAGATCATGATCAATGGGTAAAATTAATGTATTGGTTGGTGATTTTAGTAAGATGCCCCCAGAGTCTATAAAACCACCTAAAGAAAAATAAGGTAATTGTAAGGTATTTAAAATAGGTTGAAAATGGAGAAAATCAGTATTGAAATTTTTTGTTGAATATGTTTAACAGTTCCTGAATTATCATTGAATATATACAATCTAAAAATATATTTTACCTTTTTTTTTTCAAATTATAGCACTGCTATTGATTGTTCATGAAATTGAGAGAAATAGACTGGATTGAATGATAAAAAAAGTGATATCACACAAAAAGTGCTATAACCTGTTTTACTTCGTTATCAGTCTGATTAGATGTCTTTGCTGGTGCTTTCCTTTTCGGCATGGCGTAAGTGCACCAAAAGTAGTTTTTCAAGCTGAAAATTTCATAAACTTGTTTACCTAAATAAAAGAATATTGAAATGGTATAAAAATTGCTGAGGGAAGTTATAATGTTTAATGATTCAGTCCTAAAATAAAGGAATAAGTTTAGAATACAGATAAATAGTTTTAATTTAAAATAATTATTTTGGTGTTAACATAAGATTTCAAGTTCAAATGCTTCAAGAGTTCTTAGTGCGTAAAGTCCTTAGAGTTCTTAGTCCTTAGTAAAGGACGGAATAAAATTTCAGACGGGGATATTGATATGGAGTTAATTTAGACCTATTCTATGGACTGTTTGAGAGAAAATACCCCCAAAGCTCCCCTTGACTATGTCCCTAAGGAAAAGGGATCAGAAAGAGCAAGAACCAAAATGGTTCAAATTCTTAAAATAAACAGAACACTAATAAAATAAAATTTAAATATTTTTCTTACATGTTTGTAAAATATAATTAACCACAAATTTTTAATTTAATTGTGGCTAATTTTTCTCTCATAACAACACAAATTCTGATTTAATGCTATGTTTTAAAAACTTCCAGCTCTTTTCTGTTTGTAAACAAATAATTCCGTAAGTGAGGTTTAGTACTACTAAGTTTGCTGTTCACTTGGTCTCAATCCCTCAGTAAATTTCGCCTTTCTTAACATATTGTGGACAATTTAGCTCAAATTAAGGATAAAAAACCATCCATTAATTGTTTTGTTGCCTATTTTTACCCTTTCTCTTGCTTCCTTCAATTCCTATATTCTCAATCTCAATTTTATAAAATAATCCTATTAAAAACGGTTTGTTGGTGCTGCCATCTACTTGTATAAATACAATTTAACCAACTTATGGACTCCTCTATTCCATGTCCTCCCAAGGAAATTTCGGGAATTGCAGGCGTAGATGCTGCTGTAATATAGATTAAATCTTAAAATATAGCCTGGCAGTAAAAGGGCAGTGGCGGATTTAGGAGAAAGACCTTTTACACCTTTTGCAAGACATCGATATTACGATATTTTTGAGAATATTTAGGGAATATTTCCTAATTATAAATAATAATAAATCTACATAATAAGCCATAATACAATAATAAGCCATAAATCTACACATTTAATATTTACCATTTCATAGCTTCAAAATTCTGATTTATGAAGAAATTCTCTTCAGACATCATTTTTATCCAGTGAGTCAATGGAGCTTTTCACTTTCTGGGAGGGGGTTACGTGCCCCCGTGCACGCCACCTCAATCCGCTACTGGCGAAGGCGGAAAATGGGGGTTATCTGTCCCACTACAAACATTCTCTACCATAATTTAAAAAAGTAATACCTGAAAAAGTTGGGTGAACCATTACTCTCCTCTCCCTAAATCAGGGGCCGCGCTAAGGTTTTCAAAACATTAGCCAGTAAATTAGCCAAATCATAAATTTATTAGCCAAATTATTTAGCTATTAACCATATTTTTTGCGTTAAACCTAATTGCAAGAAAATTTTGGGAGAAACGGAACTTTCGCGAAAAATTGCTATTTTTCGACTTTTCGGAGAATGTGATCCTGACCAACACCGATTTGTTGGCTTCTGACCCCTGTAAAGTTGGTTTTTTTACATCACAGCAGCAACACAAGCAGAAGCCGACTTCTTGCGCCCACGGCCGATCGAGAAAGAAGTCGCGGGAGGAACGGAACTCCGCACGCAAAACGAAACTTACACGAAAAATAGCGATTTTCCGCGATAACTAGTCCTTTTACTTGGAAACAATCTGGAGACTAAAGATTATCAAAAGTAGGGATTATTTGAAAAAATCTAAATCAGTCCGCGGGCCGCACGTGGTGAGGCGTCAGGCAGCCATACCGATTTTGGCGCGTTATCGCAGCTTTTGCGGTTTTTTATATTGTTACTTTTTTGAATGTGCGGAATGCATATTTTTCCCAACAAACTTTTTAAACAGAAAGTTACGTTCCGAAATGTAATCGAATCAGTTTTTAAGATTGCCAAAACGGAATTACCCCATTTAGATTCCCAAAAATCATTCGCCAGTCTTTTCGCCATAATTATTTTTTTCTCGCCATTTCCGCGATTTATTCGCATTTGGCGCATTGGCGAATGGTTAGCGCTGCCCCTGCTAAAGTCTGTCTGTCCTAGCAAGGCACGAGTGGCAAACCTAAAATCAGTACCCACAGCAGAAAAAACAGTGGCGAAAAAGCCATAAAGATGGTTATCTCACTTCTATTAGATACCCGATACCCTGCACTCGCCACTGCTTTTTCTGCTGTGGGTACTGATTTTAGGTTTGCCACTCGTGCCTTGCTAGGGCAGACAGACTTTAAATCCTCCACAGGCATTGGATGGTCCGGACCCGTAATTTTTTTGAAAATCATTAACTACAATAGGTTTGTAAGGATTTTTTAAAAATTTTACTTGAGGAGCCTTTATAAAACAGAGGGCCGAAATACCTGTCTGTCCTTGTTGCCTATTTCCTGTACAACATAAAATCAAGATAGCATATTACGACTTTATTAAAATTTAGGAACTTCATCAGGAGAGAATCTGGGGTTTTCCCTAGATGTTTTTAAAATCTTACTCTCATAAGCGAGTTTTACACAAATTTTGGATTAATCATAAACAAATTCTTTTGTATCTTAATAACAAGTCATAAAAGTAAGATTCTATAGGGGAAATCAACTTCCTTCCCCATGAAATTTAAGTCCCCTTCAAATATTATAAATTCTTAATTATCTTTGGGTGTAGTGGTAGAATCCGGAAATGTGTACTATTGTCTCTTGAAATAGAGGAGACATTCCATATCCACGTAAAGTAAACAAAGAGAAACTCTTTAAATCCACAATAATTTTAATGAATTCACACAGGATTTGATTTGCTCATAGACTATTTACAGCTTTAGCCTTTGGCATAAAAATTTATTTCGGAGGGGGGAAATGGAACTGCTTAGATTTTCTATGTTAATGAAATGATAATAGTACTTTTAGATTCGTGATATTCTGTTATCCTTCTTTTTTTCTGGTTTTACATTCTGGACGAGCTGTGCTGTAGAGGATGTTGAGTACATTCTCTGTGCTGCAGAGAATGTTAGAAACAAAAAGATGTAATCCATTACCTAACAGAAGCGAATCTAATATTTTTGTTTATTAAACATGTTTTTAGTATTGCGGTAGATTTTCAAATTTTAAAATGGGGAGGAAGTTGTGTTCTTCAATAAACAGTCGTTTTTCATGAAACTTAGGAGGTATATATAATTTAAATATGTTTTTATTAAAAACTCGAAAAATGGTTCAACTTCATGGGAGCTGCAATTCATTACAGTGGCGGATTCAGGGGGTGGCACTCTGGAAAGTGCCCCCCTTGGACCCAAAAAATCCCTCATAAGTGCCAAAAAATGTACCAAAAAGTACTCAAAATTAGTTAAAAACCCTACTTTACAGGTCAAATTTCAAATTTTTTTCAGGGGGGGGCCTCATACCCCCCAGCGGTACAAAAAGGGGATCTTGAGTGATACATTATAGAAAATCCCCAAAATTTCGACATTTTTCTCAAAAGGTAAAGGTGATAGTCTGAAAAAGTGCCCCCCTTTGGAGCCGTGCTGGATACGCGCCTGACTCCATAACCCTCCCTCTTGATTGGCCCTTGTTACCTATAGTAGCTCATTTAATTATTTAGTAAGCAATTTTCTCTTAATTTTCAGTGATTTTAAATTTTTGACTTGGCAATAATATGTTGCTTGTTAAACGTTCTCAAGAAAAACACATTTGTGGGAGAATAATACTTTATTTTTGATACAAGAGTTTTATCTACAGTTTTTCACTCTTTGTCAATAGAGCGTGATTTTTTAGTTCAATTTTTATTTTTTAAATTTCGAAACAACTTACTTTGCACATAATCTATTGTACATATTTAAACTCAATAGTCTATTTTGTTCTTTTTCAGGATCTTTAATCAGTTTATAAGAATATTTTTAAAAAGGTAAACATTTTTTCCTAACATTTTAAAAAATGTGTTTTATTATGTTTTGCTAATTAATTACATTAAATTAAGAACTCTCTATTTTAATAATAGTTAAATTACTATATTTTGTACTTATAGTTTGTACTATAAGTAAAATAAGAAAAGTTAAGTACACAATTAGTAATAGAGGCTCTACAGTTGTAAGTAAACATTAGATATAACCACAATTAGGGTATTTTAGTCTGTTAAATCTAGCGCATAATAAAAGGGTACATACACAAATTAGCTGCCTCCTATTTTGGATAAAAAATTCTGAAATATTCTATAGTCCTGTTGATTAAAATAATTTCAACTGAAAAACAGCAAAGCAACTCAAAGTTGTAATAAGTGAGTTGCACATCCCATTCATACCTTCCTACTTGACACTTCACAAAAATAAGAAGAATATAAATACACATACAAAATGTAATTCCCTATTTTGATTCTGGTTATTTAATAAATAAATTTTGAAAAGTCACGTCAGATCACACAACATGCACATTTCGTCTTGAAAGCGTCGCCACAACGTCTTCTAGTTATCAATGTTTTAAGCAAGGCATTTTCCCTTCGTTCCGATTAAAACCAAATTGTATTAAAGGGAACATTTCCATTTATCCGAATACGTCTCGATACGGATATTCGTCAAGACCAATGAACGAATCAAAAGTGACGTCGTTTTGAGCTCTTTCACTGGGATTCGTCGATTCGTCTCACCGTAACGCAAAGCGCATTGTTAGTGGAAACGCTCCCTAAATCTTTTACAATAGTAAAACGTGTCAACCGTGTAACAAACCGAATCAACCAGATAAAAAGGTGCGTTACTTCTAAACCAAAAATTTATTGTGAACAAAATGTTCACAATTATTGACTTCTTTGTAAACAAACAAACAAAAAAAAACCGGCACACTTTTTTTACACCGGGTTTATTTGGTTGATACGTTTTGATATTTGGTTGAAACGTTTTCTTGTGGCTGCATCTGGCTTTAAATCACACTTTCTCAGTAGCAAAAGAGGCTGTCGTCCACTTAATACTTTTGGAAGAGTTGTCCTGAAACTGGGAACATCAAGTCTTGACCACAATTTCTCTGCCCGAATAAAAACTCTTTACACTATACAAGTCCTGATGAAACACATCTTGAATGAGAAATAAATTTTAAAGGTATTATATTAGCACCATTCACTAGCATTTTAGAGCGTTTAGGGTTACTGTGATACATCCCTTAATCAACTAAGCGACACAAAACTCAATTTCCTAAAAAAATAATCATAACTATGATCATAGTAATTGATGTGAAAATTATAAAACTTCTCTCAGCTTATTAATGGAAAATCAGTCACTGAGAAATGTAGATCAGTATCCACATTCCCACCAAAGCATATTCAGCCAATTAATAGCTTCTCAATCTTATCAGATGCACTTTTCTGTCTTAAGCAGATTGTTCAATTGCCATAAACGACAAAACCGGGCCATTTTTACTGGCCTACTGTGTCTGCATAATCATGACAATGTTACACCAAAACGTAACACCGTTGTTGTTATTCTCTAATAACAGCAAATTCTCTATTTACTGATGCGTTCATATTTCTTGAGCAGTTTTTGCCATCATACGGCAATACAGAGAACCGTTTAAAGGGCCCATGGACGTTTTGACAAAAGCAACGATGTGATCAATGTACAGTTTGTTGCATTACTCTCTATTTCACATCAGTTCTTGGATAAGACTTTGCACTTAGTGTCTGAGGTCTTGAAAGGTCTTATCACAGGGCCGCGTCCCCGCTTGACATTCTGTAACCGTTTCTCTCCCCTGAACCTAGAGGTTCCTTTTCTGGAACTTCCTGGGGTCTTTTTCTCTTGAAAAATCCGAGCTGAAATGAAAAAAAAAAGCAGTTGAAATGGATATACCGGCCATCTTTCCAAAAGGCCAGAAGTTTTATATTTGAAGAAGAGAAGAGCGGTACAAAAAGGGGTGTAAGCCATTAGCAATAAATCGAGTTCTAGGGGGGTTAAATAGTATCTTGTAACAAATATTTTTTCAAAAACTCTATTTTTTGACGGTCTTTTTTTTTAGCTTTCTGTGGCATTTGCTAGTATATTTACTGTGATTCAAACATAAATTTTACCAGTTACTTTTTAACCCATAAGAAGGAAGAAAAGGGGAGGGGGCGAGACTTAATCCTACAGACCACTCTAAAGCCAGCGCAATGTAAAATGATTTTCAAATACTGGTTCAAAAGTTAGCTATGATGCTTTTATTTCAAACTTTTACCTTGTTGTTTGAATCCTCTTAAGATAATAAAGAGATGCACTGCGTTGAAAACTTACCTTCCAAAGGAGTAATGCTAGGAGCCCCAGAAGTAACAGACCGATGCACACTGCTAGTATAATGATCCACCACGGGATCATGTAAGGTGCTAGGGCTACATCTAGAAGAGTCACTTTGGTTGAAACCTGTGGATTGGATGGTTATTTTAGTGTCGTTTGCATCTTTCTTGACGCTCTTCAGGAAAATTTGAAATTAGCATCTATTATATAGATTATAGACAGTAATCTGTTAATCCCCTTAATTCGTTTGAAAAATAAACTTTAAAAGAAATTGAAATGATTTGTATTCAGTGGAATTAATGAATATGGATTATTTATGAATAACAACTGTGAGAGTGGGCCTACTCCATTTGAAAAATGTATAAATTGCGCCAGCTGGTACCCTGATTAGAGAAATAAATAAATCAACAAAATTTTCAGCAGGAGGATATAAAAAATATTCAATTAGGAAGGAGTTATATTACTGTAGCGACGATTCGTATTTTTTTAAAATCAATGTAGTATCAACTAACAACTAGAGTGCCTACTTTGGACACTCTAACTACTACTAGTACTTTCACTCCGAGAACAGTTTGGGTTTCGGTTCGGGCGGGAAAATCTCCGTACTATGCACGCGCCGCACGCGATGTGATGTTCTTGTTATGTAGGTTTCATTAAATGATTTTAGATTTCATACAATTGCTTAATTCATAGTTTAATATGTAGTCCTCTCAGCCACCATACTACATTTGGTGCAAGTGTTAGTTGGGTATTTCAGCGATAAAAAGACCAATTATAAACCTAATTAACATGGATGGGTTACCGGAAATCTGATTAAATGACGCCAAAATATGCATTGTCACCAAGCATCAACAGCAACTCTCAATCTACTTTTTTCAAAACAGCTTTCATTTTTAAACTAATTATCTCCAAGATTCCTTTTGAAATACTATGTTTTTATTAATTACATAGACGAAAAACTAGTCTACTACCATCTGGAAAATACTAACACACTTACCACAAAGATTTTGTAAGGTAAATAACTCGGGTCTACTCCATATGGCAGTGAAGTTATCCGCGTTACCAATTTCGACGAAGTTTTGACTTCACTCAAACCGAACTAAAAAAAGATAACACATATTTTACTTAAAAGTAGGAACATTGCAATTAAAACTGCTTAGGCTCACCAAAACTTAAAAAAAGTTTTGTGAGGAAAGGAATCATTGAACTTACGTCATTGTACGTTTCCCTCCATAGCCTGGAGCGTATACTGAAAATCACTTGGTCCCCTTTCTCCAGAGTAGAGATTGTGCAATGAATTTTCGTACATAAGGTGGGCCCACAAGACTAAAAGAAAAATGTCATAGTTACGCTTCCATCTCAAAAAGGAGTGGCATCGAAATTTATTCTAATGCCAACATCTTAAAGTCTCAAAAATACAATGACTGGATTAGTATATCTTTCTTACAACAGACGGGATGTGCCAATCGAGGTATCTGGTCTTTCCCTGTTACCACTGGTAGTGTCCTTGAAGATTCAACTATTCCTATTTTACTGGCTTAAGCGTTTTCAATTACAATTGGAGCGTTATTAATTCATAATAAGCTGGATCGATTACGAAATAAAGTGTTCTGCCAAGAACCAATAGTAGAACTGGATCAAGATTTGAAATCCCCTCTGTCCATTGTCTTAACCCTTTCACTCCCAGTGATGCCAATTGGAATCATGGTATTTGGGATTTTTTTTCGTCTTTCCTAGAAATACCAAAGACTCCAAATGAATACTATTAGAATCTTCATCCAACTCTCCTTTAAAAAATATTTTATTTTTTTTCTTACCATTAAATTTTCATTTCACAATAAATGATCAAAATAGAGCTTTTTGGAAAAAATTTTTTTTGCTAAATCTGTGTAAAACAATTTTAATTTTGAAGCAATTTAAATAAATTAAAGTAAAATAATACTGTTTTATTTTGTAAACTAATGATTGTAGAGAGTATATTGATCTTTTAAAATAATATTCCTCTAAAAATTTTGGTTTTAGAATTTATTGAAAAGTCATGATTCCAAATGGCATCATTGGGAGTTCAAGGTCAATCAGCATCCCTTACTTTCCTGTAGATAATATGTTAAAAAATGCTATAAATCAAATGTAAAGCTATATTTCTGATAAATTACTTTATATATTAGTTAAATGCAACCATAGAAATAAAAAAAATAAGATAATTACGTTATACTCTCGATATCTCGAAATTCGTTATAACGAAAACTTCGTTACTTCGAAAAATATTTTACCCCATCGACCAATTATGTTATAGAAAATGACTGTTTTTATCTTAAAAATAGAGCATATCTATTTACAGTATATCCTCGATACTTCGAAATTCGTTATCTCGAAAACCTCGTTATTTCGAAAAATTATTTTCGCTAATTTTGTATCATTTTTTAAAAAAATGGATAAAAATGTTAAAAAATAGTCTTATAACAATAGTTTATATCAATATTTACCTATATTATCATTTATGAATTCTCTGAGGATAAATATGGCATTAGATTCAGTACCACTTTTATACCCCTTAACTCCCAATGATGCCATTTGGACTCATCAAAGATTTTAATGAAAAAATTAAAATTAATTTTTTTCCTTTGAACCCTGTTGTTCTGACTGGTTAATAAGCATGTTTTCAAAATTTTAAATTTTTTTGATGAAAAATAAAATAGTTAGAGTGAAAGGGAGGAAGTAAACTAGAAAGTCTCCCTTTTCCAAAACTTAAGAAGATGCATGATGATAGCATTTAAAACGTAAACGTAATAGAACACGCGCTGATCCAGCAGGGCTCCAAGAGGGAAGGGCAATTTTTTTAGGATCAGCTCTACTTTGGACGTTAATAGACAACATTTTACTTTTTTCTTTATAGATCACTACAGATCCCCCATGACATTTATTACATTGAATAATGAATAACCCACGTTTGATAAAAAGTATGAGCGAAACAATGTTTCTGAACATATATGATCGCGATCTGAGTCTTTTAATTGTCTGTTAAGAGTGCAATTTTTTTTTCAGACTATGATAGGAGAGTCTGGGGGTCCTTTCCCAGAAAATAGTATGAATTTTTGACACTAAAGTGACCTTATGGCCCATTTAATAAAAAAGGGGCCAAGAACGGAAAAGGAAAAAAGGGATAAAAGGAAAAGAAGGATAAAAGGATGAAAAGTAATGACTGAAAAAAAGTTTTTTGGTCTTTCAAAATCTATTTCCAAATGCACTTTCCAGAGTGCCCCCCTTAAAACCGCGCCTGAAATAGTATTTGGTTTTCTTACTAATATTTATTAACCAAGACTGTAAAAGGAAGACTCACGAGCTCTTCTTGGAATGCCTCGTCCCCCTCATCGCTGAAGACGTCCTCCCCTTCGTCGGACATGAAGTAGGCGTCCTCGCTGCGTTTCGTCCGTTTGTTCTTGTGCAGGGCGTTGACGTCCTTGTGCTCCTTCTGCTTCCACTCCCCCAGGAAGATCTGGTCCCTCAAGTCCTGGACGGTGGCGTTGTGGTTTTTGGGACGGCGACGCACCTCCTGCACAATAAACGCAATTAGTATATTTATTCATCAGCTCCATACAGTGGCATAAGGAGCTTTCATAAGGGTTATTTTTCGAGGTTTTTGAATGTTTTTCATGTGGAGTAGGTACCTACCTGCAAGTTCAAGGGATTAACATCATCGATCTTCTCGCATTGGGCATTCCCCCTAACTTCCGGCTGGGCCATGAGGTACAGAAGGGACTTTCCATCCAGTGTGTAAGTCGGCCACAATATGTACACCTCGCCTTGCATGATGGAACTTGGTCCTTGGTTTCCAATCTATGGGAGAAAATATTTATCAAATATGTAAAAAATCTGAAACTGACATGTTCGTCACATAAAAGAACAAGGGGATCAAGACAGTCGATTTCTAATGTTAAGTCTTGGAGAATTTTTTGAAACTTGTTATGGAAAGCAGAAAAAAATTCTTGAACAAAGAGGTTCGAAGCAATCATTACCAGTTGAATGCTGAGAGAACGTCTGACAAATTACAACAAAATTAGAAAAATGGGTCTAATATGCTGTTTGGCTAATAACTTTGGAAACGGTTTTCCTGTAGTTGCTGTACAGAAACAAATACTTTGATTCAATTTCTGAATGGTCAATTAATCAGAAGTCAATTTAAATAATGATGTCATTATTTTTTTTAACCTTCATTATCTTTCACGAAATTCCTTTCCTTACAATTAGCATATTTTTGAACAAATACATAAAAAGGATGAAGGTGAGGTTAGCCATAAAAGAGGATCTCAAGCAAAAGAAAATTCAGTGAAGAATTTCATAAATAAAATTAATTATTCACCAGATTGCGTATACAAATTTAACAAAGACTCAATACCCTGCATTTGTTATTTCTCACATATTTTTTAATCATTCCAGGTGCCTTGAGATGTAAGTTGCTCGGAAAACACGGGTAGACCCAGACAAATTAAGTATTGATACGTACTTCGTAGATGTGTGTAACTTCAGGCCCAATATCCGTTTCTCGAAGTTTAATTTCTGGCACCTCAACAGATTTGTTTGAAGTCACGACTTCAGGAAGAGACACCCTGTTTTAAGAGAAGTATTCGATTCAGGTTTCTTTCCAATAATTTGATTTTGAAAAAAAAAAAAAAAAAACTTTAAAAACTGCGAACTTACCCTCTTACAGCAAGCGCAACTTCAACTCGAACTGGCAGCTCAATCTCGTACACGTTGTTGAAGAGAGTTTCGTTCTTTTCTGCATTTGTACTGTAAAAGATAATTAAGAACTATTTTTAAACTAATAACTACCAATGGATAACGCAGAAAGTTTTGAAATATTTGAAGCAAATAATTAACTTAACAAAACGAAGAAAGAAAACGCAGATAACGATCTTACCTGTTGACATTCATGTGGAAAACCAGATCACTCGTCGATGACACTACTCGAGAGGGCTCCAAAAGAATGGTGAAGTTCAACTAAATAAGGCAATGATTCTATTAATGAATTTTAAGCATTAACATCACATGTTTAATTCGATACTTACAAAAAGCGCAACTCACCAGTTTGTTAGCTGGAAGAGGATTGCCAATGTCACACTTTAATAAGTTGGAGCCTGACAGTCCAGGACTGCAGCTAACTGGGAAATCCTACGATTAAAATAATAAACTTTTAAACTGCGATTTATGAGAAATCGTTGTTGAATCATTTAAGTACAAACTTAAATGGTGTCCCACTTTTAAGAGTCCATTGATAGTTTCTAACAATTAAAGTTACTCACCAATCTTGATTTGTCTATGTTGACATAATTCACATCGGCTGGCAAAGTGACAAACAGCATGGACTCGAAGGCATCTTCACCACCATTTCGAATAGTAATGCCCAACTCCAAACGTTTCTTTGTTCCAATGGAATACTGCTCCACATTCCTGTAAAAAATGTCAGAAAAAGGTTGGTTTCCGTCAACTATTAAAATAAAGTTTCTTGATTTTTTTGAATTTCTGAATAACCTTTGTCATTTGAGTAATAATTTATAGTAGTACACAAATTAAATGGCGTAGATAAAAAGAAAATGCAGTCGCCCATGCTTATAACTACAACGATGGGACCATCACCTTTTGCTCGCTAAACACAAATCTTCGATAAACATTGAAACCAACAGGTTTTGCATCAAAACATTTCATTCTTCTGTACTCGTTATATAGACCTAGGTTCTCCTAGTTATATATGAGCTCGCGATTTAAGCCAGTTCGACGGTAAAAAGTGAAAAAAAAAGTACTTACGGGACAGCAAACAGTTGTAAATCAGGAATGCAGATATCATCTTGTCCACAGTTCTTTTCAATGTTTAGCTATGAGCAAGAAAATGTGAATCAGTTTATCAGTAACAATGATACCTGAATCTCCTAACTACACGCCAAAACTTATTTAGCTAATATACTACATTAAAAATACTTATTCTGTACACCATTAATATCGTTTCTGTGCAGATATTAGGTTCACCCAATAATAATCCTTTTGTAAGAAGATAACGAAAGAAAACCCAATTTTAAAATTCTCACCTCGTTCGTCGCTGCTGTGGGAACATTCAAATTCAAGATGGGTTTCAGGTAAAAGCGGTAAGGCTCCAAATCCAATAACTCGTAGCTTGCTTTTATTTCAATTGGAGTCAGCTTATCTCGAATGGCATTCTATAGAAGAAAAGAATCAAAGCCTTTAGTATTTTTTTACAAAATTTTTCAATTTTTCTTTTCTCAACGTGAATTTAACAAGCTGCGAAAATTAACGGAGTATATACTTTGGAGGGGAAACATAAGTATACAATGATCTATAAAACGGGAATAAAAGTCCTTACCTGTATGAAAACCTTAGTTTTATTGCAATACTGGACATCTTTCCTCAACCTGATCGTTTGACTCCTGTTCGAAACTTGGTAAGGGGTGGCGTCAAGAAACAGAGCTCGGGGACTCTTTTGATTTGAGTCTAGCATCCAAGTGTATTTCAAATCTGTAACAATTTTAGGTGTAAAAATGAACTGTAAATTTAAAAATAAAACATTAGTTTATTCAAAAACGTCAAGTAAGAAACAGATACTAACCAATTTCAGAGGCCACCCCAAGGCCATTGTACTGCAAGCACACGGTCGCATCAACGCTAAAATTGAATACAAATTGCACCGTAAACTTTCAAGATATAACCACGTTTCTTATGAAACTAATTAGATTTTTCATTTTTAACTGCGAATAACTAATGTTAATGACATAACAGAGGTATTCAACTCACCATGTGACTTTAGTTTTGTCCTTTAAAGTACATGTTTTGTCATCTAAGCTGATAATTTCTTTGCTCAATTTCATACTAGATGTGATGTTCACAACTGGACGAGACCTAGCGGTAATAAAAACTGATAAATTTTATGTAATGAAAAAGTTAATCTTAATTTAAATAAAGTCCCTCCTTTAAATTATACGTTCTCTTACTAAGAGAATTCATATTGTAAAACGAAAAATTAAGACACGGCTGTACTATATATAACTTATTACTCCAAGCATGTGGTTGATCGTCACAATTTGATTTAATACTTTTAAAATCAATAATTAAAAATGATTAATTTATGAACACTTACCTCATAAAAATTACCCGATCGGAATCATAAGCGCCGATAGCAATATCTAAAAAAAAATAACTATGTTTAGTCAAATTATTATTATTATTATTATTATTATTATTATTATTATTATTATTATTAGTTATGTATTTTTGTGTTATTTTTTGGCCGTTTGAAATCGAGAGTCTTACCAGGATAACTATTAGCATCCATATCCATTGAGCCAGATAAAGAGAACCCTAGAGTTCTCAGATCATTTCCTGGAAAGTCGTCTGGGGTGATAATCTGAAATAAAAAAAGGGTCTGAAAACAACTTTTAGTTTAATAGCGATAAAACTAGTAATTTTATTGATAAGCTTTAATGAATGATGCTAATTTGATATTTAAATGTTTCTGGGTCAAACTTTGTTTTATGTGTTATTCAATCAAATAATATTCAGCTTTAAGATTTTGTTTGATAGTTGAGTTCAATTATAACATTTTTTTTTACCTGGGATGGCTCTTCTCTAACACCTGTTGAACTACCGTGATAGATATAAATTATGCCCCTACCGTCTTTGCCAGCATATGGAGCCCCAACAGCAAAATCTAAAAATGAACAAACAAACTTCAGTCTTACTTATAACTCCTCACTCACTTTACACTTTAGGAGCGTTTCCACTTATCCGGCTCTGTTGCGTTATGGCAATCCGGCGAGACCAAATCGGACAAATCACAGTAAAACAGTTCAGAATGACGCATCATTTTTTGAGATTTGTCCATTGGTCGAAGTTAGAGTGTAACATCCGGAAGTTTTTTCTCTAGATACAAATCGATATTGTGCAGCTTAAGTTAAGTTATTCTAAACAATGTAGAACTCAGTATTATATAGGATGATTTACCTTGAAAACCATCATTGTTTATGTCTTTGAGACCCGCCAAAGACAGTCCGAAACGACCTTTTGTGAATGTGCCGTCCAGTGTGCCGAAATTTTCTTCTTCAAAGTAGTGCTGTGCATAGAAAATTACATGTTAAAATGGCGTATACTTACAAACAACTCTGAAATAAAGGAACTCATCTGCAAAATTTTATAGATCTTTTAGCTTAATATTCATTGTAATAAAACTGAGGCGCTAACAGAACAACGAGCTAACCCTTTCGGCAGCTTTACATTGGAATTAGCTCGTTGTTAATACAAGCGGCTTAATTATTGATTTTAAAACACTAACCTATTGAACATTTTAAATTTTAAATCATCTTCTAAGTTCTAAGACTTCCCCACCATATCCCATTAATTCAATAGGCTATTTAGCTTCAGCATCTCATAGGGTTCTTATGAAAATTAGATTCATCCTTAGAGAAAAACAACATTTTTTTTCTATCTTAAACTTAAACATTAAGTTCAAGGAAGTTTGTGTGTACCTTGGCACTTTGGTAATGTACATAGACTCGTCCTTCTTCATATTTACTTTCTTTAGACTGCAAATCTGTGAAGAATGGTGCTCCAACAACAATGTCATCCAATCTGGAAAGGATATTTATTAATTAACATTTTATAAATGCGATACATTAATCAAATTTCACTCGAAGGTTGTTAAGTACCCTGTTATTTCTGAAGAAATAGCGGTAAATTCACCCAAACAAGTGAAATACGTTCTCTCCAAATATAAAACTAACATTAGTTCCCACAGAGATTTAAAATCATCCCAATGTTATTTAATGGTTAAGTAAAAACTCTTTTGCAAACAAAAGGATCAAAGTCCCTGTCTAAACAATTGACATGTGTATAGATTTTCTCTTCCTGCTAAAACTATTGAAAGAACTTAGGAGTATAGAATTTTCTCAATTCAGATGTGTCAAATTAGGATTGATCATCAGTTCCTCTTTCTAAACGTGACAGGTATCAAAACGTCACTTTTTGATGTTTGACATAGCTGCGATTATAATCTTTTCGGCGGTGTATGTCCAGGTGTGTAACTGACGTGGATAAGAAGCCTAAACCTTTCTGGAATTTTCTTGAGTTGTAAATTAAATCTTCTGGTCGTGTGCGATTGTTTCACGTGAATGAGAAACAGTTTACGTCATTAACCTATCGATGTGTGCCTCTCTGAACTGGAATAATTATCTTTTAATACTCGTAACGTCATCTGTTATGAACACTAAAATTACGACGAGGTCTAAAACAGTTTTTGTTAAGATTTTGTTGGAGATAAAACACAAGAAACAATCTCCTCAGCACAGAATTCGTAAATGTGTATGAAGCTTCTTTATTCTTGCAAGTCTTGCACGTAGTACAGGCCTTCCATTTAATTTAAACCTTTCATTCATTTCATTCTCTCATTTCAAAAAGAAAAATAGGTGGAGGGGGGCTCAAAACTATTTCTTGGTCCCCTCACGCATACATTTTACCTTGAATGCAGTGTTTTAGATTTCTCACAAGGTAGGACACTTGTACTTGTACTTGTAGGTACTTGGTGTCGTACTTTATGTTAATTTTTTTGTACATAATATTGAGTCGTAAGGAAAGATAGGAGTCTGGAAGTTCTTTCCCTTTTATATTTCACCCTAAACAGTAGTTTATAAACTCATTTTTGGATATTTTGGATCCTCTGATGATATATGGCTTGTCTTTTTTTCGGAAGGTGGTAAAAGTAACCCTAAAAAGTGGTTCTCAATATCCACAGCCCTCTTCCGAAGAAAGACAAGTTATACTCGAAGAGAACTGCTCCGCGGTACGCCACCCAATTTTCAAGAAAAAACAGTAAAAAATTACCATGAAAATTTTGAAGGGGGAGGTTGAACCCCTAACCCCCCTTAAATACGCCCTTGAGATGAGCTACAAAGTAGAGGGAATAGTTTTCAATTGTACCTATATTGGCTTCTCTCTCCCCCTCATGCATTATTTATATACTTTGTAAGTCTTCATGCTACAGCACTACCTGCGTGTTCGTATGCAAATCATGATCAATGCATACAAGCATAAACGACAAACTTAGCAAACAATAGATATTACATTTTAAACTAGCCTTTTGCATTGCCAACAAAGTTACTCAGATGATAACACAAAAAAAACCTACGGAAGCTACTTACCCGTCACCATTGACGTCTGAAACACACACTGAGTATCCGTAATAGGATCCCATCTGCTCCCCAGTGATGTTTTGCAAAATGCGAAGGGACGAGCTGAAAAGAACAGCCTGAAAAATCCATATCGATAGTAACTAATAAATCAATACTAATATAATCAAAATCAATGAAGAATAGACACTACGAAACCTTTTCATCACAGAGGATTCTTTAACTAAATAAACATGACAATCATGACATACCTTTCCTGTTAAATTGTTCCCTCGAGGCATTCCCACAACCACGTCAATATTCGAGTCTCCATCGAACTCTCCCGCTGCCGTTGAATAACCTGATAAGAAAAAACATGTCATCTCAAAATGAGTACTCGGAAAATACAATATTCAATTCTATTTGCTAAGAAGTATAAAGCAGGTTACAGGAAACACCACCGTTATCATTGATGTTCCTTAAAAATATTCATCAGGGAAATGAATGATACTTTATTGATACATGTAGCACATTGATACGGTACACCATTAGTAATATCTCAACCATATGACCTCAAATTATTGAGGATTCTGTCTCATTTTTACTAAAAAAGGTGCAGTAAATGGAAATATGTAGGTGAATGGAAGAAGGGGGTATATGTAACGAAAAGCTTGTTTCGAGATAGTTGGCATTGGCATTAAAGTTTTAATAGTTCGTATCTTTTGTGGTCACATACCTTCTTCATAATACTGATATCTCTGTTAATAAGGGTCTTGGAGATAGTGGTCGGTCTAAACATACCCTATTCACCGACTATAATAGCTCATTTTTCTTTAAAATGTTGCATACCTCCTTCCTCTCGCCTTTTTAACTAACGATATCTATATGTAATCACTATAGAGCATTTTCAATCACATGGCTCGGACCTAACAACGGCCTTAGCACTAGAAGATGTTACAGTTTTTTGCCCTACAGAGGTTAACAGTTACAGAAAATGACTAGCCGTGGAATTCTTCTATTGGAGCATTTGCAATCATGTGATCCCATACCTAAAAACCGCCTTAGCAACAGATAAACAATGGCCTTAGCAACAGTTAAAAGCCCTACAGAAAGTTCACAGTTAAAAGAAAATAACCGGTTGTGACGTCACCTGAAAACACTCTATAACTGACTATACTAGTTTTGAGAGATATGGAGGATTAAGCAAACACCGAACTTCATAGTAAAAAGACAAAGGTAGAGTCATGGACCGTTTCTATATATCCTATTTTTCTATAAATCCTCACCCGATAGCACCAATTGACAGATTAAACGTCACTGAGTTATCTCAATGAGATTTGTCCAATCGGCTTTTCCTGATTAGATTCTAATGAATCATTTCCACGTATCGGATCTGTTCCGGTACGGCAATCATTAACAATAACTTACCAAGAAAGCTGTCATCATATGAAGCTGGAGATTCTCTGGTGTGACTTTCTTCATTTGATATCAAATCCCTGGAATGTACTTGACCTGAAAATTTTCATCTTTAATGTACTATATATTACTTATAAAACTTAAAAAGGCTTTAAGTAAGATTTATTAATTAGTTGAATTGAATACAACCATGATTATCAATAGTTTTATTACCTTGCCAATACCAGCTACCTGGAGCTCCTACGTAAGCTTTGAGCCCATCCTATAAATTAATGACAACCGCTTTAGTAAAATAAAGCCTACATATACATAGGAACCATAAATTAAATGTTTTAAAATAGTTTAGAAAAATACTATTTAAGTTCATATAAATGTGAATAATTAATATAGTAATCCCTCTTACCTCAGTTAGTGCTGCCGACATCCCTGCTTGGCAGTAACCTTGTCTATGGAAACCCCATCGTGCTGAAACAGGAAATAACTTCAGTTAAGCATATTGTAACCCAAATTTTGGAGTTTTTAATAAAGTTTTAACGTGATCCCTGAATTTTAATTTTTACTAATTTAGATTTGTTGAATTTTTAATGGCTTTATAGGTATGAAAAGTCCCTTATAAAAAAATCTATGATTGAAGAGGATAAAAAATGTTTTAATCTTTTTTTGTGTGCAGGCGTTATTCTATTTTTTTACCGTTTGTATTCATTATTATTTCCTTTCGTAAACCATGTATTGAACACGGAACGTGGTTAAAGAAGATTAATACTTCAATTAGTAGATTATGTATGAATTTTTGACATAGCTTAAAAGATTGTTTGGGGACATCCATAAATTACGTGAGGTGTTTTTTCCAAAATCTGGACCCTCCCCCGCCACTGAGATTTATCTACAACTTTTTAAAAATGATTTTCCTTTCTCATACTTAAAAAAACAAAGACAATCGTATAATTTTTAACTTAAAAAGTTGGCCTAAGATTTTAATCGACCCCCCCCCCCCTCCCCCCTTGGTGAGATTTGGTGAGATTTTTCCAAACCCCTCCCCCCCTTTTTGGCCTCACGTAATTTATGGATGTCCCCTTTCATTTCCTAAAAAAAACCATATCATGTGAGGAGAGACCTCTTTATTTATTTGTCCCATGCGAAGTTCCCGTATTCCCGACGATTTATGCTTATCGTTATTCTAAATGTGAATTTGCCATGCGCGCTTCAAACTTATTACATAAATGGTTTGTGAAATAAAACTGAGTCTGATTTGGTCCATTGACCATTGATGGTAGTTATTACATTGACGAAATAAAACTTTTATTTCTTAAACTTGAATTCATAGTGTAGCCTGAGACGGTTTAGGAGACCCGAGGAAGTAACTCAATAGTAGGACTAGTGCCAAGGACCTTGGTTGGTTCATTCTGTTTAATGCCAACTTCAACAGGTAAAAGGGTCCATGGCCGATTTGGCAGGACTTCACCATCATTTGGCAGCAGTTCTGTCTGAAACCTTGGTTTTGAGAAGAGTTTTTTTTTTTCTCTTTTCCTTTCATGAGTTTCATTGACGTCTAAAGAAAAAAAACCCCTGTCTTTTCGTTACAGAGTAAATAAATGTAATTTCCGACTTGAGATGAAAGATTAAATTCGACTCTGAGTAATGAAATGGTGATGCTTTTCTAAAAAAATCATATACAGGTAGTTACTCATGTCTTGAATTTAGAAACACGGGCACTTCAAATCAACGTTGCCTTATTTGAAAACTTTGTGGAGTTAGGAGTATTCTGATAATTTCTTATTATACAGTTAGGTACTGTACTACTCTCAGAAAATTGCTTGAATTTTAAGTTAAAGTTAATTTTAATAACCATTGATAATATTAATTTTTCATTTTAGGATGGTAAAACTAAAAAAGAAATAAGAGAAAAAATTCAATAAATATATTTTATAGCAAAATTATTAAGTATCTAGTTATGTGCTTAAAATATTTGGCCAAGAAAAGGTACGACTGCATAACTGCATATTAAATCATACAAAACACTGTCCTAATTTGTATGGGATTCTTGCGCCATAAAATAATAACCATCAAACCTAACCTAATTTTTTTGGTTACTGTATTGCGTTTTATGTATTATTTAAATGCTTTTTCGATTATCCAACCAACTACTTACGAAACAAATGGTATTACATTAAAGGGATATGATTACATTTCTGTGACAGAATATAATCTTAACTAATTGACGTGTACCTACTGAAAATAATGTCGTTAGAAATAAAAACATTGAATTAATACTACCATGTTTAAAAAACGCTCTAATGAAGTATTACACAAAATCCTGATTTAAACGAAAACGAACGCAGAGATACAAACCAAAGTTGGGTAAAGTGGGCGTCAGTTTCATAGGCTTAAGAAATACACGTAATTCATTGTTAATTGAAAAACTTTAAAAATTGTAAATCCTAATTACTTTAATGAGAACACGTATAGTATATTGAGAATCTCTTTAGCATGAGCAATATCTGCAGGTAGTCGGTAATTTTTCATACTTAAGCAAATGAGTTCAGAAAAATTTCGATTAGTATTCACTACGGGCATTTCAAAAAATGAGTGCAACTGTGGGTCACAGTTTGGTAGAAACAATGGATTTATTGTTTGATTCAATTCAATACTTAATCGTCCGAGCCTTTTTATTATAATTACATTTTAATTAATTTTTATGAGATCACGTAATTACTCGTATTTCCAGATGGAACGAAGAATTAAATTATTTTCTTTCCAAATATTACCTATTCTATAGTTCATTGTCTTATTTAATTTATTAATAATTAAATAATCACAATATAAATAGCACAAAGAAGTCTAATCCCATACGGCATACTTAAACTACCAAGTTAAAAAAAAATTCTTATACCTAGAATTGCAAAAGAAAATTTAGACAGATATATGTGAACACCGAGAAATGTAAGTTTAAATTGCATTGAAATTGTTTTTAAGAGTGATTATTAACTTTGGTTATAGTAATGATTTAAGGGGCTATTCATTAATTACGTAAGGGTCCCGAGGGGGAGGGGAGTTGGAAAAATCTCTACATACTCTTAGTTGGGGGGTGGGGGGGTCAAACCCATTCTTACGTAAGATTTTTCAAGTTAATAATTACTTATAAATGGTATTCCAAAGACTAGAGATAATAATATAATGGCAATATGTAGTTGACAGCAAGAATATTACTTATCTGTTGAAAAATAAAAATCTTTGATTTACTCAAACTGAGGGTTTCAGTTTCCTAACATTTTATTATTTTGAAAAACGAAATGGAATCTTACGTAAGAATAGGGGGGGGGTGAAAAATCTTACGTACCCTTACATTGGGGTAGGAGGGGTCGAAAATTGCCAAAATCATCCTTACGTAATTAATGAATGGCCCCTAATCTACTAATAACTATTATAGTGACGTAGGCCAAAAAACTATTACTGAAAGGAAAAGGGATGTTGGAATTTTGGAAGGAGAAAATGGGGTAATTTTAGTGATTTAGTCTTTTTCTGTGCTTAAGAGGTGGAACATTTCTGACATTTAGCCGCCTTCCTCTATGGCTACCCCTGAACTAGTATCGCGTTTTACTTTTACATGCGTTTTAAACTGAATAAAATGTTTTTTCAAATATTTTATTTTACTAATTAAAAAAACTATCTTAAATGGCTTGAAAATCTAATGCTGTCATTTAACCCGATGCTTTAGAAAATCTTCAGAAACCCTACTCACTGTGCTCATTGGTTGGTCTAAGAATATAAGGTCTTTGAAAACAAGGAGCACCTGTATGGCCCCAAATAATCTGTCACAGCGAAGCATAGCTGATTACTTGATAATGAACCACATTCATCACTGTCACAGATCAAAATCGCGAACTTTCACTCCAAATCACCGTTCACTGCTCCCACATTTCACGCTTGCCCCAAAACCTCGCTAAGTCGAATAAATATTGCCACAAACGTGAATATACACACACATTCGTATTAATAGCAGCACGCGTCATGCCGATTTGCGTCAAAAACCACTGCCGGATGCTAGAGAGAGAAACGAAAACTAGGAGACTCCTCTGGTATAGAAAAAAAAAATCGTTGTCGCAAAGAGGCGTCGGGGAGTTTCCACTTCTATCTTTAGGTTCCGTGGTGTGTGTAGTACCTGGGGAAACTCTATCCACCGCTCTGGATCCACCTTCTGGGTTTGGATTGGAGGTGAGATTTAGGGAAGATAACGGAACTGTGCAAGGTCTGCAGACAAGGCCTTGTGGTTCGGCAGTTGAAGTCAAAGATGAAATGGATACAACGCACAATAGTACTTATTTAATTGAAAAATATATGAAGATTTGATATTTTTTTGGTGGGTAAATTTCGAAATAAGAGTCCCCGAACCTAACAGGTTTTTTGGAAAAATTGAAGAAAATTCCAAAAATCAACAGTTTTTGTCAGGGAGTCTCCAAAGTAGGGTGTTTCGGTATCTCTTCTTAAGAACCCTAACCATGCGATAGCTCCAAACCCCACACAAAGTTGGACAGTTCCTGTACCTGCATTTCTAGAAATTGAGTACTGACAAGCATGGCGGATTTATGGGGGTTATAGGAGGGGTACAATGCCCCCAACTTTCTCAAGAAATTTTATTTTTATTGGTAAATAATGTTTTGAGAGTTATCAGGGAGTGTGCCCTAAATCCACCAATGCTGACAAGATCTATAATTTTAAAATTTATCTTATAAGCTAGTAGTAGCTACTGAGGGATAGAGCTAATACCATTGAGATTGAGACAATTATTGATGATTGAGATTGTGTGATGTAATGGGAGTAACAATATTGATATGTAAATGTTAGTGAAATTTCAACATAATCTGGTAATTTTTTTATGCTACAGATAAAAATAGTAATTTATATTTTGGGTTTGATTTATTATAAGTTTTCTTCACCCTCATCTGGTAATGCAATGTGTACCCCCACTCTTTAATTCCTCTTAACACCTTTGAAACTTCATACTGCTTGTTTCGGGCCATCTCTAAACACTTCCATAACGCCACTCGGCATAAACGCCACTCGGTCAAATCGTTAACACAAAAAAACCCAATTCCAAAAAAGTCGTTCGCGGCACTCCAAAACAAGACATTCACCACCACCACCTCTCCAAGATGGTCACAACAACAACGGTCCTCACATTACGTCCTCAACCACTCCACGGAGAAATGTCCTCCTCAAGAAGTCCTTGTTTGTCCGTCACATCCCTTCGGACATAAGCGATTGCAGTTCTGAATTACGAGCGTCGCCGACAATTAAAAAGACAGATGAGGGGACAATAAAAAGGTTGCCTCCCGCCACTGGCATTAATCTGCTAGTAGGGATGGGAACAAGTTATCATTACTGACACGAGCGGGATGGAATTTTTTCTGAGTCAAGGGGGACTGAAGAGGTTTGTGCTTTCAGTGCAAGTTAAATGATCTGTCGGTTTTGGAGGGATTTATTGTGAGCGTTTCAGGGTGTTTTGAAAGCTGTCCTGGAAAACGTTTGAGGTTTTTTTTTTATTTGGAGTAATTGGGGTTACCTTATATGGTGTACCTTGTGGGATAGGTTAAGTTTTAGTGGCGGAATAGGGCATCATTCTTCGAAGTGCGGAAGCAGGGTCAACAAAGACTTAAGACCGTAACCTCCGTGAGAATATGATCAGAGCTCTCAAACGCCAGTGCAGCAGTCTTGAGTCTAAATAGCAATATTCGATGTTTCGTAATCAATTAAATTCATTTGAAAAACTTTTAGAGCATGAACTGAAACATTTTTGGGGGGAATCAAGTGATCTGGAGATGTATAGAGTCTTGGCATTTCAGACTTAGGCCTTAGTACTCTAGTTTATAAGAAGCTAGGTGGTCGTGCTGATGCGTAAAACGTTCGAATAATGTGAACAACTCAATAACTTTCTATTGAAAATGTTTTTATGTGCTTCTACACAGAAATGGTCAGGTTTCTCACCATTCACCATGCAATAAAAACACATTTACTTAAGTTCTGTACTAAAAGGGTGGACTTTAGATAGGGAGATGTCCTAAATTGCTCTGGAAACATCATTAAACTTTAAAATGATGAATTAATTACTGACCTGAAAAAAAATAGAGGTATTACCATCTATGAACGAAACGCCCCGCCATGTACCCCATGTCCTTTACGGGTGTAGGTTGTTCAACATTTTACGTAAAAAGAAACAATTTCCATCGCATAACGTGGCGATATGTATACTATTTCTCTCCAATTAAAAACTTCTTCAGTTTCTAGTTTCAAGGACTAAAACTTCCTACACAACTTCTTAAAAAATTGGGAAACGGAAAAATTAAGCTGTTAGATATCTTCGAGTTAGCCTTTTGACTTTGAACGACAACATGCGATCACAACTTTTTTTTATCTCTATTGGAAACTAATACCTATAATGTTTCATTAATCTGTAACATCTGCATGGAAACGGACCAAGGGCGGGTGTACTTAAAACATTCCTCACATGCGCATACACTGTTTTTTCATAAGAAAGCAATTCAAACTCTTCGAGAAATCTCGAATACCAACAGCGAATCAAAGTAAGACAACCAACTCGTTAGAGTGATTAAAGACTCGCTAATTGCTCATCTCTTTCTTTCAAGGTTTTTATGGCTCTAAGAAAGAAGAAGCTGTTATGCACTCACCATCATTCCTGCAGGGAGAGTACTCCTGGAAATCGGCCATGGAATTCCGGGCGATCCAACAGGTACCGACAGGGTCCCTCCTCCGGCGATTCGTGAAGAAATACACGTAACGTGGAGCACAAGCCTGCAATGAGAAAATATGAGGGGTAAGTGGTATTCGTTATTACTTACTTTGATCATCCTTTGCAATTTTATGGTACTTCAACCTTGCATTCACTTGAGGGGTATTAAAACTACACATAGAAACATTCCATACTCTATTAGAGATTATTAAGATTTAATACATTATTTTTTCATTGGTTTTACTGCTTGCCTTAAGGTAGGATATTACACTTTAAATTTTTAGGAATAATTATTCTTTTTTGTCAGTTAATTACCTTGCATTGTTTTAAATTTCTTTCTTTTAAGAACATTTTACTTTTGAGTATGCTTTGATGATAGCCGCGGCAAATTTATTATTTCCTTTTTACTAAGCGTAATCCAAACGAACATATTTGTAGAAGTTCACGAGAATACAATCATTATAGCAATTAAAAGCAGGAAAAATTAATTCATTTGAAAATAATCTGGTCTTTGAATAAAATAATGAAGAGTTCTCAGAAAATATTTTATATGAGATTTGCCATAAAAAATACCACTTCAGATTGCTAATCGGCTTTGGTTGCTAAAGCACAGCTGACAAAACAAACAAGCGTCCGCCGGTTGCTAGGTTCTCTACCAGAGTAAAGAATGTTTTATAAGCGAAAACTTCAACTGCTTCTCTTGGATATCTTTTCTAAGCGTAATTTACTATTGAAGGAGCATCAAACATCAGAAGATATCCACATCTAACGAGAACCCCCGCAGAGCTGTTGAAAATCCCAATGAATCCCCTCCATCGTTGCTTCATAAGTCATTACGAGCGTCACGTCGATCCTCTACAAATCCTCTGTAATCCTCAGACTTATCAACGAGGATAAGATCAATCGCACGAACGAGGCGTAGAAAACAAATATAATGGGATATTCTGAGGACACTTCCATTGACAAATTACGGTCTTTAGCGTGATGGCGTCGTACCTGCCGGGCGCCATTAGGCTCAGCAAATGGGGTTGCGTACTCTGTTTAAATTTAATTAGTGTGTGTCGGCTTTGCTTGCGTATCTTCTTCTACTTGTCGTACCTCAAGATCGCATTATGCGTGGGTTATGTCGTTATTTTAAACATGTCGTTATTTAAGTTATGTCGTTATTTTAAACAAGATTTGGGGGCATAATTTCAATATTTTCCAATTTACTCGTTTTATAAAATTGAACATTCAGGCATCAGCATCGTATTTTAAAACAAGGAAATATGATTTAAAGTAAATTATTTCTCTTTGCTTCATAACACTTCTTAACCCTCGACGGGGCGAGTTGGCATAATCGAGTGCTAATTTTGAATTAATTTTTAGGTTACTTAAATGCGAATTAAACATACACCATCCAAAACATTAAACATTATCTTTCTGAGTTTTTCTTAAAGAAAAAAGTTATAGAGAGAAGATGAAGAACCCGGTCTTCTTTCTTGGGGCCGGGCTGAATCCGTTACTGATTTCAATGGGGATATACAATTATTTCCGCATTTTGAAGTTTACTTTTCTTAAAACACACGACTCACACATTGATTATTATAACTCCAAAATCGAACTCCCTGAAAAAATTGTGTGGGTATAGAAAAATGACAAACTAGCTACAAAATTTACGAAACTAGCCCATTTTTCGGGTCATAAACGTCACTCGTTCTATCTAATTACTTCCTTTCATAAACCTTTCATGAATTCCAAAGAATCAAAACCGATAAGAGGACACCTCCCCGAGATTTTTTTTTTTTTTGAAAAACCCTCCCCACGCCCGCATTCGTCTTTATAAGGCCATGATGTTCAGCTACTCGGAGTACATTGACTATGCTGCTCACTCGAGAAATCGTCGTAAAATGTGTATTGAAAGCACTCATAACTTCCCTTCCCACCTTTATCCTTGTCCAGGACGCTCGTGCGGTTGTAAATAAACGTGCATGGGGCTCTTACGCCCACTCGTGGTCTGAAGACGACTCTATTTCATAAGCGCGGTCGGGTAACATCCGAAGAAAGTGCGGGTTACTTAAGATTCCCGCTGGTATGTTATGGGCTTTTACACTCTTCTGCCTATTCGAAGGATTCAATGGCTAGTTTTGGGTGATGTGGTATATTTTTGAAGTCCAGAAGCTTTATTAAGTAATATACCATTTATAGCGCAGTTAGATAAAAGTTTAAATTAAATTAAAAGTGTATCATAAAAGTAACTAATAAAGTTTTTCGAGAGAATTAGAAGATAACAAGCTTTTGCAATATTTTTGCTTATATTCCTTAAATTCAGTTATTCTGAACATCTGAAAGACCTTTTGTTAAGATGTTCTATAACACTAATTAATCTTTATTATGGTACACTGTAAAAATATGTAAAATTTAAAAAGAACCTGACATCCTGGACGCCAGTTTATTTTTACTTATTTTGCAGAAATTATCTGTATTCTATAGATTTTCCTTTTTTTACAGTAACAGTATATTTTTGTTATATAACAGATATTTCAAAGAAACCGTTAAGTACCACTAAATCATACTGTTAAAAAACGGAAATAAACTGGCGTTCTGACTGATAGTTTTTTTCTTAAGTCTTGTAAAGATTCTTATTTACAAAATAGACCGAAAATGCCCCAAATTTGCTATTAAATGCACATCCTTGAAATATTGGTGGAGATATTGGAATTATGGGAGAAGGTTGAGGCAGTTGTCTGGATTAAAAATAGAAAGTTTTTAAGTTTTGGGGGAGGTTATATCCTAAAATCCTTCTTGGCTATGCACTTGACTGAGAACATATAGGGTATGATTTTCTCGATGGCTCAGGAATGTCTTTTACGTTTGGGAGGGTCTTCCCCAATCCACTCATCTAACTATACTTTTAATGTATGGTTGGTAGAAGTATTTTGAATGGTTTATGAATTGATAAAAATTTAATGACTTAGCAAGGCTTTTCATTCTGTCATAAAACACTTCCTTACTTAAGAGTTCATCTACCCCACTGAAAATACGTCTCTTCACATTGAAATAATCTTTTCACAAGTTTGTTGCACTGGGTGCTGAATCAACCTGCACACCAACAAGTCATCGCTTCCTCATTGTTATTATTTTAACTTCTCGGGGCTTCCGAAATACGGTTTCTCTCATCACACCACCTATAAGTGTCGCCAAGCCCAGGTTTGGATCCCAAAGCACCCAGTTTTCTTTTTCCACCTCCAAAGGTCCTTATCCGTTATTCTTGGCACTTTCCACACTCCCCTTCCCGTATCAAATATAGCCTCTCGCCGCATCCCAAGTGGGTGAAAAAAAGAGAACTCCTTCGCCCACGAACCTGAGGTGAGAGGTGTGGACCTGGGTGACAAAGAGCCTTAACTTGTCTGTCCTGATGGATGGCTGAAAGGACAGATCGAGATGAATCCAGTCCTGTTTTGTTAACTCTTGACATTGGCGTCTGGGGTGGACGGTTCCTTTTTTTCTCTTTCAGGCGAGAAAGAACGATTTTTTTTATCTCTTTTGTTTCGAGAGGTGCCGAAAACAATGAGTTTCGTTGTCGAAGAAGGAGGCTCTGCCAAGTTGTTGTTGTTGTTGATGATGATTTGGAACCAGGAAGCCAAGAGTGTTGTGATTCAGCTGCTGAGCTGAGCTCTGAGTAATATGGGGACAGGGTCGCCCATAAAGAAAGGCCATCACATCTATCTACTAGTTAGAGCTACAGCTTTCTTTACGTATTATTTTCTGTTTGCGTCTCTAAGGATTCATCAACATTGAAGAAGTTAGCTGGACGTGGCCTTATTATAGTCCAACTTTCTGTTCCTTTGGCTTATATTACTGGCTTCGTCTCCCTGGATGAGGTTAGTTTTGGTAATTTGCAGAAATTTGGATCAGTAGCATCAGTCTTCATGCAAAATTCGATGCCGAATCACTTGAAATAAACGGACAACCATTGGGATTGCTAGATCGCCAGTTTTGTTATCGCTCTGTCCATAGAAATAAATGCAAGTAAAAAGTTATTAGCTTCTGAAAAGTTATGTAATAATGTGCCTTAGGATGAGTTTATATGGATCGGTAGAGCGACGATGATACATCGTCTTATCGATGATAGCATATCAGTGGCGCCATGAACAAATGAAGGAGAGAAAGATATACAGCGGACTATGTTCATTCTCTCACATACCACCTTTGACTATATCCTACATAGAACTTACTTCAGAATCATTTGTCATCTTGTAGATGAAGAACCTAGCCCTACTTAAATTCTCCTTTGAGACTTCCGTCCTTTCTCGAATTTCCCAACTCCTTCTCAGAGATAACCACCCCCATCCCATCACGTAACAGAACTGGCCGATTCTCTCTCAAGCGCCGCCTCTGCTCTATTTTGGACCCCCTTTACATCACCTCCGCTGCTCTCGGTGATGTTTCATGCGACTGTAACCCAAACCGCGTTTCGTACGCACTGCTAATGATTCAACGACTTG
This sequence comes from Tetragnatha montana, assembly GCA_963680715.1. Taxonomy (NCBI): domain Eukaryota; kingdom Metazoa; phylum Arthropoda; class Arachnida; order Araneae; family Tetragnathidae; genus Tetragnatha; species Tetragnatha montana. Next base: position 32,465,561 of record OY796686.1, read on the forward strand.
GGAGATTACCCCCTTCAAACGAAAGAGCGCTTGCATCCGATCCGACAGAAATATACCCATTCCGAAGCATCGTCCAACTGTATAGAGTTAGAAGGAAATTGAGAGAGCGTGGATGCTCTTTCTCTCATTGAAATGACACTGTCGACATCTGCCACAGAGAGGAAGTATATATCCCACGATGTTTAATATTAAATTGTTTTTAATTAAAGATGAGTTCATCGGGCTGTTAGACCGTGGTCCAGAAACGAAAGTTTTGACCCCAGCTACGGAGGAATAAAAATTCCTCCAACTGAAAGTAGATTGTCGTTTGAACTTGAAAGGATGACGTCAAAAAGATGATGTTGCAAAAAAATGTCGTCAAAAGATGCTAAAGTAGCTGGGGTCGAAACGTTCGGTTTTTAACATCTCCTGGCCCACGGTCTAACAGACCGATGAACTCATCTTTAGTTACAGACGCCTTTTTTTTATTGAGGCAATTGAAGTACGACTACCTCCACCTAGGTCCTAGACTTAAATAGCAGGGTCACTTATGTCATGGACTAAAAGTCTGGTAGGCTTCCAAGCATGCTTGTTCTGTTCAAAAGTTTCAGCCCATGCTTGGAAACTTTCGAAAGAAGCGAGCACATTCAGTGGCCTTCAAACAGACGACAACACTGACGTTTGAGTGCTCTGGTTCTATTCTCACGGTGGCTATGCTTGCACCAACAACGAACTAACTCCAATGTAAAGCTGCTGGAGTTAGCTCGTTGTTGCAGAAAGCGACTCAATAGTTAATGAGGTTATAGTTGCCTTCCTCCTCAATAGTTGCCTTTGCCCCTATTTTTCAGAATTTTTCTCACTTTTTAACATCAAGGATGTTTCCAGTGGACAGCATGCGTACTCAAAGTCTTCAGGTTGACCGCCGAGGTCTTTCTCCTAAATACGCCCATGCTTTATTGGTTCTTTTTTTTGTATGGTAAAGTATTTAACTGATTATAATTTCGTGGTAAAATGATAAATTTGTGAAATGTGACCTGCTAAGATAACGGAATTGTACCGAATTTTGTTTTCATAGTATGATTCGATTCTCATCGCTCATTTTATTATGTAGGATACCGTCCGTTTTCTTATGAACCACTTTTCTGGCAGAAAAAGCTACTTTCCATTCCCAATCCCTTCTTATTGACCTTCTTTGAAATGAATTTTTTGCCACTTTCCATATTAGTTACGCTGGATAAACTTTGTTGCTTACTCTATTCCTTCCCACTCCATGCATCCAAACGTGATAGGAGAGCAGTCGTGTGTATTTGCGAGCAGACAGCGAGTGTTTTCCAGCTAATCTGAGACTGATTCACAAGCGAGAGGAGTCGAGCCATTTATAAATAGAAGCGACTCTTCCACAGAGAGAAGAAAGGATGAGGAGGAACTTCGGAAGTGAAGCAAATTAATTGTTGCCTGGTAGCTGAGGAGCATTCTTGCTTCACGGTTCATCAAAATCGAGTTTCAGGGGTTTGTTGAAACCCTTCGCGCTGAGGTTGGGGTTTTGCAGACAGCTGTTGGGATGGGAAGGGTTTAAAATAGGTTCTGCTGTAAACTCTGCCATCTGAAATTTATGGGACACTGACTCGATCCCGAAGTTTCTCAAAGAACATAGCAGATATAATAGGGACAAGGAGGGGTTCCACGGTTCCACACCCCTTTCACTTATAGATAATTGTTCTTAATGGTAGGTAAATGATGTTAATAATGAATATCCCATCGTTCCGTCAGGGGAAACATACCCCCAAGTTCTTATGGGCGGATTTAGGGGGGAGATCCTGGGGACATGCGAAAGACCTTGGGGGAACAGAATGTCCTTGAAGGATCTGGAAAGCATGATTTATCATTTGCAAAATGAGAAATCCTCAAAGTTGAAGAACAATGCCTTCCATGCCCTTACTTAAATTCACCTATTCTGGGTCTATGTACCCAAAGGTCTCCCTTCCCTCCTATATAACTCATGTCGAAAATTTAGATACTTGAACGAACAAATAATATCATGACTTCATGACTGAGTAAAGATGTCAAAAAATTTAACCAATTAAAAGCTTTTTACGTATTTTCAAACTATGTTCTTAAAAATTGAGGGAACGTCTCCTCCCATCCTCCGATGCTCGTGATGATAAGGTTCACAAAAAAAAAACCGAATTTCTACTGACATCTACAATATACCGATGTTTGTTATGTACACTACTTGGTCATACGAGAGTTACAGAGAATATTGTTAAAATGTTTGATTGATTGTGAAAGGAATATTTGAAAAATATTCTTACCAGCACTAGTCCGCTCTCTCCAGCTGTTTCTACAGTTGCACCAAACCATTGATTGGATTTATCATCTGTGAATTCTCGTCTTCCACCTTCTAATCTGGAATTGGGACCTGTAGAAAAACACAGAAAGCAATGCTACAGATCTACTAATTTTATATAGAACTCAAGTCTCAATTAAAAAATATTTGTGATAATTTCCTCGCAATTTTACTCTTAAGTATTATAAAAATAAAGTAAAGTGTATTTTATTACGTTTTATATTAAAGCAAATGCGAGAGGTTTTTTAACAAAAAAGAAAAAAATATATAGTTTCCCTTCAAAGTACATATCGATGTAATTTTTAGTTATTATTAAAAACTACAGCGAAATGACAGTGACGGATAGATAAAAAAGATAGGATGTTTTAAAAGAGTGAGTAGGTTTTTCCCCCAACTACAAGAAGTTAGCGCGGGCCACTTAACCTAAAGTAGTAGGTATCATTTGCGGACCACCCTTTAATACACTGTTTGTTACAGAAAGATGCTTTTTTATGACCCAATAACACGAAAATAAAAAGAATCTGTTGCAGATAAAAATAATAAGCTGTAAGTTAATTTGTAACTTTCTTCTATCAAAAAGAATGGACAATCCAACTTATTACCTACCAAGAAATGCATAAAAAACATCCACTTTATTTATTAGCTCGAATAAAAACCTGCTGGTGGTTCCATATAATCAGATAGAAATTTACCTGTTCTGTCAAAAGGAACAGGGTCACAGTTCCCAGTGGCCTCCACCCCACACCGGTAGACAGCGCCCCCTGCTGTGACATTGGGCTGGTTTGTCTGGGCCTTGGGTGCTCCCACCAACAACCTGCAGGGAAAATAGGAAGTTGATTAGATGATAATATTACCAGTGACAGGAGACTCAAACATTCTCTGTTGCAGAGCATTCGTTTTATTTTAGACATCTGAATAAACCAGGGAGTTACGTTTGCTACACTTCCAACCCCCGCCAACACTGTAGAATACTTCTACTCCAAAAAGAGCGAAAAGGATCAAGACCAAACTATGTTTTTTTTATATATTCCATCCGGGTTTAATACTTCTAAACTAACTTTTTACAATTTTTGTTTTGCATAAAATACTTGAGTGGGATTCTACCAGATTTTTTATAAGATGCTACATGTTTTTAAAGATAGGTGGTCTTTTCTTTTTACTTAGAGAAATCTCCTTGACATGCTAAATACACCAATTCAATTAATATAAATGAAACATTTGTCATTCTTTGCATATTCTTTTTTAAGAATTGGTTGCTATTGTTTGGGATAGATGGCAAAGAAAAAGTTCGTGAAGGAGTCGATGCAAAGAAAAATTTAGGAAACTCTGTTTTAGACCTTATATATGTACTTGCTACACATACTGTGCTTGTATATTGTACTTATACAATGCTATTGCACAATTTCTCTATCTATACAAGAAATCAGTGTGTATTTAAAGTAGATGTACGAGTATGATGAAAATGATTAAGAACTCTTATTTAACACATGCTAAGTCTATGTAACATCGCAAGATAAAATACAAAAATTTAAAATTTTAGTTACTATAAACTGTTTTGCTATTTTTGAGAGTACACCCCCCCCCCAAAAAAAAAAATATTTAAATAAAACTACAATTTTTTTGTATGCTTCTAAATCCAAGAATTAATCTTTTTTTATTCACAGATTTGAAAGGATATGCCCTGCTAAAAGCATTCCCTTGAGTTTGATGCTTTTTAAATACCAATGTATGCAGGGTGATGCAAACATGTCAAGTTTTTCATTCCTTGACAAGTAAACCCTGTGCAATTCATTGTATGTTTAGCTGGCTTGTTTGAACTATGGGAACTGTTATGAAACAACCCTTTGCAGAGGGCTTCACGCTTGAAATTATACACATGTGTCGGCAATTTCTTTTCTTTCTCCCTCACGACTGCTAAAATAGCTCTCCTCTTCTGTATGGGATGCAAATAATGGTGTTGCGATGCCTCTTCTCAGTAGATTTGCACCATGTAGCAGTCAGTCTTGTTATTATAAAATAAATTTGGAGAAAGAAAACCTGTTATTGAGTCTGAATGAACCTTCAGAATAAGCGAGGGGGGAATTTAGTGTAAAAAACTATGGAACTAGCTAAGCAAGAATAAGGTGTAGGTAGAAAAACTATAGGTAAAATGAGATGGGTATGATGTATCGATAATTATACCCACGTATTGTATGAAATAGTAAAACTTTCTATGTATTCTAATTTAATTAATATTTTTTTTTATATAATTGCATGAAAAAATATTCCTTTACTCAAGTCTGCTGGTAACTATGTACTATAACTACGAGTTTCGCATGTATAGGTTCTTGTTGGAAGGAATACAAACATCCTACATTTTATAAACTGCACATTAAATCATGATTTAAGTTTGAAATAAAAAAATTTGATAAATTAAGCGTTATTCCTCTCCGCTTTAATTTTTTTCCGACTTTTCATATTTTTAATCATGTTTTCTTGTCTGAGAGAGTGTAGAAAGCTGCATAAGAAGCAAAAATAATGAAAAGTGACCATTCCCATTAGTGTAGGGGAGGGGGGTTCCTCTTTGTGTAACTGTGATATGATGTGACAACTGAATGATTTATTGTTTCCAGATTTATTAAGATTGGGGACCAGGGTCATAATAGATTCATTACATTATACGTCTGACGCTTAAAAATGGGTCAGTATTTTTACATACTTTAAATTAGCTGACACTTTTACTGGTGAGTGAATTCACTAAATTTAAGCGCATTTGCGTAATTCGCTTGTTCTGCTGTATTTTATACCGTTAAATTTTCTGCAACCTTTAAAATTCCCAAATTTAAAACAGTCACGAAAATGTTTTCAGTAATTTTAATTTACTTTTTAAGACAAAAGGTTTCTGGACGACCCTTGTATTACCTTAAAGACTCCCTAGTGCTTTTTAATTTTAATCCCAATTTTTTTTTTATTTTAATCCCTTTCCAGGTACCGGTACAATCACATGGTCCCCTCAAGCCTTTGGACTGCTGACCGGTCAGTTTGATGAGGGAATTCAACTTCAGGCCAGGGGCTCTGTGAGAATTTTTTTTTCTATCGGAGAAAGTGTACAGCTTCCCAAACTATGCTTCACGTAATGTGCTATGTCAAAAAAAATACTTTCTTAATTTATCTTCCTTAAGTGATAATGGAAAAAATAGCAACTATTCTTGCTATTGTTGTTTCAATGCTGTTAACTTACGTTACTGAATGAAAATTTAATTTGTTGGAGTTTATGGCGAAACACAGTAGAGAACATTAGAAAGTTCACATACTAAATATCTAGTTCTTTCATCTTGAAAATTGGCTTTAGTATATCCAGTAGAACGGAGCATATATAATCATATCTTAAAAGCGTAGAAAAAATGATATCTGCAGTTTCTAAAAATCTTAGGCTAATTGGTTAATATCTTTACCTCCACTAACGGGGTAAAGTTCTGAAAAATCATAAAAAATACAGTTTTTACAAAAAAGAGTATGCAAAACTGTGATGTAAAAAAATGATTTGAGGGACACGAGAGCAATCAATTTCTTTGCTTCATATACATATCCATATGAAATATAATCACCACTTTTTTAAATACTAAATTATAGACTTACAATAGCAGGTTTATCGTTGATTGTGTTTTATAAAAGTTGAAATTTGAAATTTGGAGTTTTTCCAAGTTCTCCTATATCATCATGGGGGAATATGTGAGTCTTATGGAAGCAAAACCAATATTCTCCACTCTTTCAAAGTTTTCAGGAGAGGGAGTGCCCATCCTTTGTTTAATGTTGAAAATTTGGGTTCTACTCTATAATACTAGTCAGCAACTTAAGTTGACCCTATGACGTCACTAACAAACAAAGTACTAGTTCCCATCGCGGTGTCTGAATTTTGAAAAGAAAAGAAAAACTTGGCGTCGTAATCATTACTGATGATCAAAATTTTATACGTCTGATCATTATTTTTTTCTGAGTTTTATTTTTCATACAAAATAATAAAGCATTTTTGCTGCACGAAAGATCACCAAATTGTCAATTGAGATGGAGAGAGATACCTCGATTATTCTGCTAAATACTGAAGAGAACGCCTATCCTCAATATGTATTAGATTGGCAGCTTCGGCGAGGTGTGAACGATATGTTTTAGCGCTGTTTGAGGTTTATTTTTTACTTTTCATTGTGAATTAATGATTGCTATCTAAGTAAAACCGTATCTCCCAAAAGTACTAATGATGATTAATCAAAACCAATAAAACTCAAAATCGGATCATAAGTTTTTTTTGCCTAAAACAAGGCCCGATTTTTACGATCTTACACAAAATTCGTCCACATGATGTCACGCTTGGAGGGGAGAGCAGGGGTTTGTCAATCTCTGACCCTTTATGACAAGGGGAAGGGATTTTAAAAGAATAGGGACATCACACTTAGAAAATCAACACAAAAATCCCTAAGTAACAACAGTTTTTTTTTTTTGTAAGACGTAGTTTAAACGAAATTATTATAAAATATACCTACAGTACTACAGAAATAAAGAGTTCACTTTGAAATTATAAGGGGGGAATGAATAAAAACATCAGGTCTCAGATTCTTAGCATCTCTTTTTTTTTTAATTATTATTGGTAGCAGAGCGTGACACTTTGCGACATATAAGGAAGGGAGGGTGTCCAAAATGCTATTACAAGTGTGACCATCATTTATGTTTGGCCCCCTACCTTGTGACATGGGGGATTTTAAAACTCCAGAAAATTGTGTGACGTAATTTGTGATCGGTCTCAAAAGAATAAAAAGTCAGCAATATTAATTTTTCAGATTAGCCATATTTGGGTCAATGACTTCGCTTTCAAAACGCGTCTGGCCGACAAATGAGTTTGACCTTGACATTGACACCTGTCCTTGAGTGTTTACTTAGCGATTCCTGCAAAATCTCCCAACCACCCCAGCAAAGGGGATTTGCTCGTTTCGGCGTTCGGGGAACTGTTTTCGGAAGCAAGACAGGAAGGTCGTTCGGTGGCAATGAACCTCTTTCGCCCCCTCCTCCTTTGGAACGTTTCTAGTCGCAATACAAATCCGGAGGGATGATAGCGTAATGAAAAGAGTAGAGCTACTGTTTGCGAATGTTAAAAAAAGTTGAGATTGTTTTTTTCTTCTTTTGCCAAATGTAATAAGTGACCTTTCCCGGAATTCGTCTAGCTGCGGCACATATGGAAACCTACACTGTCATTTACGCACATTCCTTGCGATTTATTGCCTACTTTTCTCCCTTCTATTTCCCGCAGAGCTTTCTTTGGAAGAAAAAAAAATCTTCTCCAGAGAATTTTAAATATGGAAGGTTTTAATCATAGACCTTGGGTTTTAATCCTCCTTTCGTTCGTTTGGTTGCAAAGAAGGTTTTGTTCATGATTCGTGTATATTATCAACTAGTGTTTATGTTTAGAATGCCAATAATGTAGTGCAAAAACTCCTCAATTGAGTAAACTACTTTAATAAGGTTTATAGTCGTTAAAAGTTCCAAAAAGATTTACATCAGTAAAATTAGTAGACCTATAATATAATTTAGGCTAAGTACATTTAAGAACTATTAAGTATCGTGCTTTTACCCCATCTCAAACTTTAATGTAAAACGTATCTTTTATCAGGAATTAGAGAACCTTTAAAGATGAAAAACTGTCAAAAGCTTGGAAATCCGGCACACCATTAGAATGCAATCCCCTGATTATAACAAATATCTGTACCAATTTATAATCTTTTGTAACATCCTACCTATTACAAATTTGACAACAGCAAAAAAATTACATTATATTTGATACCCCCTGTTGGTTGATCTCAAACTTCAAAAGAATTGCTATGAAAATATACCAACTAAATTAGACACTATACCTCACATTTTGTTATGCAATTGAATATTTAACACCTTCTTAAAAGTCTTCACCTTTGCCTTTGGCTTTTAATAAAATAAGCCCTAAGAGCTCTTCTGGTTTCATTGACCTTTTTTCGTAGATTTAAATGTTCATTTCCAGAAGTTTTTGCACTAACGGTTAATTTGGTTTCAGAAGAGGATTCTAAACATAGAGATTCTAAAGAGATGGGAGGTGTTTACAAGTGTTTGAAGAACAGAGTGAAATAAAAGACGCGTTAAATTTTGAAAGTTTTTTTTTTAACATGCTAATAAGTAGGCCACGACACGAGCCTTTTTTTTCTCTCTTTGATGTTCCTGTCCTTGATGCTCTATGCCTTGATGTCTAGCTTTGCCTAAAATGCACTGAAGAAGAGAGGGTGTTAGGTTACAGGAAATTTACGAGCTATTAAAGAGATAAAAATTTGAGATTAAATGCGTTACAGTGTGCTTGTTTCAACTCGAAGTCTTCTTCCAACGATTTACTGATTTAATTTATAATTCCAAAATCAATCGATTCGGTAATTATTACATATAATTTGTATCATATAATAATATTTTTAAGATAATATAATATTTTTAAGAGAATATATTATTTTTTATTTTATAATTTTATTTCAATTCAATTTATTTCGGGAATTTTTATTTCAATGGATGTCGATGAAACTAGAGTGGGAATCAAAAATTAAATTATATTGCTCAATCATAGAAGAAGTATAAAGCGTTGTTACTATATTTGCAAATATCCATTTGGTACTGAAACAGTAGCAAGACTAATAAGAACAGTATTGCACCTATGAAAAATATCATTCTCACTTATTCTTATTTTATCAGCACCTTTTAATATGTTTATCCAGGATAACTCACCAGTCAACGAATTTTCCAGTTCCTAGAACAGATTTTACGGTAGCTCAGGGTAATAATCCCGGGGTCAATGGTTAAACGAAAGCCGGGGAATCCCAATCCCTGCGAAGGGGAGTCCTGTAAACAAAATGCATTGCTTTTTTTGCCACTTGGTAATTTTATACGCTGAAACTATGGAGGGGACGGATAAAAAGTACGTTAGCTTGGATTGGTTGTTTTGTTTCTTCCTGCATTCAGTTTAAGTAGAAAATTCATGAATTGAATTGATTTATTAGTGATATGAATCAAAACAATGTCATAGATAAAAGTTTCATTATTCCTAAATTGATAAAATTTTCGAGATCATGATTTTGAAACTAATATAAACTAATTAATAATTTGAATAGTTTCAATAAGAAATTCTTAACTCAAGTGGACGTTGCTTTTAATTACAAAAAGTACTTTACAATTTCCATAAAATTGGAAAGTGTTTATCTTTTATGTTTTTAACTAATTATATTTTGCATAGGATTATGTCCCTCAGCTCCTCAGCACCCTTAATAAACGCCTTTAAATCTAAATTATTTTTTATTTAAAGAACCTCTTCAAAACAAATTACAACGAGATAACCACAAGGTTCGTTATTAAAATACTAAAAATAACAAATAATTTGGTGTAGATGTAGCCTATTATTTTAAATTTGTCATTGAATTGATATTTTATTATAATTTATTAGCAACTGCATTAATGCAACTGAGTGCACTTTTCATGGATACTGTTTCTCTACCACACAAAATCCAAATGAAACTACAATTCTTCTATATGTATATATCATGTTCTTTTCATTTTTAATTATAATAAAAAAAAACATTTTGATTTTAATTCTGCCACAAATGTTTTTAATTAATTTCTTCCCTTTCTTTTATTTCTTTAATGCTGATGCAAGCCAAAATATAAATTCAAAGTTCCTTTTTATTGCTCAAGACAAGGAAAAAAAATTATAATAATTTAACGTTAGAGAAACAACAGGATCCTATGCATACTGTTTCTTCAAAACATACTTCAAGTGTGTGCAATATAATTTCAAAGAATTTTCTATATTTTTGATGACTATAGGTTTTTATAAGATTTTTTAGGTTGCATCTTCGCACATTTTCATTAATAAAATATTACAGCAGTTTAAAATTTTTCCCACTTTCAAAGAGAGAGAGATAATTGCACAATACGCATATTAACTACATTTCTTTAATTAATTTACTTTTATTTTTAACCTTTTGCCACTAAAAAGAGGGTTGGCAGGCCTTGTGTTGTACAGGCCTGAATTATTGGAGTATCAAAACCTAAAGGCATTGAGTATTTGTTCCCCTTTTCTTGGAGCATTCCAGAGCTATCTCTGTAGGGGGTCGTTCGGAGAGACACAGAACATGTGATGTGAGGGGGAACCCTGAGTGGGTGGTGTCATCAGCAGTGGGAAGTGTCAGGGCTTTTGACAGAGGGGTTTTTAAACGCTGCCTCTCACCTCCCAGACGAAGCTGCTGAAAGAAGGATGGACCACACTCGCTTTCTGGGGAGAGTTTTCGCAGAATATTTGCGACTGTTTATGTGCTTTGTCAATGTTTTGGCTATAAACCACAGTTAAAGTAGTCAAGGCAGAGTTTGTAAATCTCCTGAATAAGCGGGTTGTGCATTGGGAACATGGGAACTACTTGTTGTGATACAATATATGAAGGAAGCTTCAGATGTCCAAAAATGAGTTTAAAATTTTCATTCATTTCTAGGGGAGGACCTCCAGACCTAGTGTGATAATTAAGGTGATAATTTTCAATCACCTTAAAGGACATTTAGTGCCCTCTTTTTGAATCCTCGCCTGGTTAATAGCTCAGAGGAACCCCTCTGAGAAGTTTCAATCTCAAAATCCTTTAAGATGTAGTCATATTTTCCATTTCTCAGGAAGATTTTTGCATAATTCAATCGCTGAAACATTTTGGCACCCCTTAGAGGGGTAAGGCATTTTCTACTGTGTTAGATTGTGAGGTTGTGAGGTATCAGCGGCCTAATAGTGTTCGGCAAAGTTACAATATGCCCTCCAACTTTTTTAGGAAGTTCTTTATTTATTTTTAATGGTGAAATGAAGGAGGTTTCAAAAGCAATCAAGGACATCATGTCTTTTTGAAGTTGAAGTACTTAGCTTATCCCCCTGGGGGTCTTCCTCTTAAATCCGCCTATTGGTCTAACCAACAAGACGGAACTATTTCATACATTCAAGTTTATACATTAATGTTTCAACAAGTCCGTACTAACTCTACACAGAGTAATAGATTCCTCGCTTGGAAGTACTACATAACAAACACCCAAAGAACTGCACCTCTACTACAAACGTTCAAGATTCGTTCAATTTTTGTCATGTATGGTCAAATTTCGTTTACTTCTTATTGCAGTTGCGTAAACTTGGCATATTTGGTATGAGCTGTGCTAAAAGGGCCAGAATCAAGCTCACCCACACATAACCTCGATCACATCCGCCATAAATCTGTGCAAAAGGCAGTAAAGAAGACACATACCATCATTAGCAGGTGAGCTTCGTTCAAACAGTAGCCAGATGCTTTTTTACGAGAGGGCATGAAACGTGCATTCTTTTATGTGTCCCCACCCCCACCCGGATGTGACACCATCTGGCCCGCGACATTTCCTCGACAGAACGGAAGGATCAAGGAATGACAACGGAAGTATTAAGGGGTCGGCTATCGGAGACCCAAGTGCCTTGTCGACTCGCCTACTCGAGATCTGCAGATACCGTTGTCTAGAAAATGTCTGGCTGAGTGGATTAAATGGCATTTAATCTCTCTGGAGGGATTTCGTATGGTGAAGTCACGAAGTCGGCAAGGTTGTTTTCCGACAACTGTGAGGTGGAAAATAGTTCTCAAACGTTCTGGGGTGGATCAGTTAGCCAATCTGCAGCTCTCCAATGGTACATTTACATGCTGAGAATAACACTGACCATGTAACTTCAAAACAATTTGAATTTTTTCCCCAGTTATATTTTACTAAGGATGGATGGACTTGGGGTAAGTTTCGCCCGTTAAGCACGTTCAAAGCCTGCTATAATCACATCGCATGAGAACATACCATGTTCAAGGTTGAATTAGACGTAAAATATGTACTAGTTTGATAGGTAAAGAACACTTGGTTAAGTGCCTCGACAGCTGTGGTTTGGAGAAATTTTTCATTAATGTTTATACATTGCCTCCCTTGCTCCCTTCCACTCTTTGGAATTAGAGAAAATAAAAGCGAGAACGAGAGGGAATAAGACAAGAAAGGAGAAAGAAACTCAAATACAATATTATACGATACTACGTCTATGGACAAGCCTACATCATGAAAGGCCTTCAAGAAAAAAACACACAGCTAACGTCCCCAAAATGCTCCATGGTTAAAGTTGTAAAACCATAAATCTGAAAACTCATTCAAAGGAATACAAACGTAATATCAACCAAAGCAATCAAATTTAATTTTCAGAACACCATAGAAATGCGTATCGAATTCACTTTACGCATTGTTCTTTGCAAACACACTGCTATAAAAAAAGCCACTTCATTCATCAAATGCCAGTTAGGGTGTCATCAACTTTTCAGCTGTCCCCACCGAAACTAAATGGCCCTGGTCGAACCTGCTGAGATTGCTATGATGGGATTTAGCGGCATTTTATGGGGCAGAGGCTGATAGATGAGTCCCGTTAGAAAGATGGACTGGGTGGGAGGGTTTTTCCGAGAAGAGTTGAGATGTCGGAGGGAAAATTAGTTATCCATCAAGTCGGTTTATGCCCAGCATGACGTGCGGTGATTTCAAAATTAACTTATGGCGCTTAGCTGAGTCCGGGAGAGAAAAAATGCCAAAGCGATTGCAACATGGAATAATAGATCGTTTTGTTCCTGGTGTCGTTATAGTAATATGCTTCAGGGGGGAAATCTAGTGCCACAAGGTCTAAGAGAGGAAGAATTGCGGTTAAGGAAGTATGAATATGATATCAGATAATATTTAGTTAAATTACTGTATTAGTTAAATTAAACTATAATTTAATTTTTTATTAGTATTTTTAAATAATAAATAGCTTTTTCTAATAAGCTGTAAGAAAGTGACTACGAAATGCTATTGTATTATTTTTATAGCAATATTTAATTAGAAGGTGGGGGCACATCTAATGAGTCTTGCGTACCTATAATAATTTTGCTTGTAATAAAAGTTACGTTGGTGAAAAGTAAAAACTTAGTTTCCTGATTCACCTCATTAATATTTATGCACTTGGTACTTACCTACAAAAATAGCGAGCGAACTGGTTTATAATGAGTGTTATACAGAATTCTGGTGGGAATTGGTGAGTCATACAGGAATATTTAAGTCAGCAGAGATATTTAATGGAAAACTCCCGTATACTTCAACGAAATCAAAATAATTTTTTAAAGTTGTAACTAACTCCTGTACTAGTGATTTGTTTTCAAGAGCGAGACATGTATGTTACGAGTTGACGTTGTTCAGACTACTCTTTAAAGGTCCCCACGGCACAGACGACCAACTTGGTTGCAGACGACCAAGTTGATCGACTGTGGGAGCCTTTAAATAATGTTTTAGGAGAGGAGTTCAAAATTTGTAAATAAAGTTTGTTGAGTCTTTTTACTGGACTGAAGTGTTTAATTTTGAAAATTTAGGGGTTAAAAGACGGAGAGTTAGAAAGGGGAAAACTCCCGTTGCAAAGTTTAAAAAGTTTTAATTTTAAATTTGGACATTTTAAATGTTAACATCAGTTACTACATTAACTAAAATCAAATTGTAATATTTTCTGAAAACTTTCAAAAATCAGTATTTAAAAATTGGAAATTTGTTAGTAGTCGGGTCATTCCTTTTAAGTTAGGCTGCATAAAAAGAACCAAGCAATGAAACCTTCCAAACTCTATTAAATACTTAAATGTAAAGTATTTTTGGTTGTGTTATTTTATTGAAAATTTAACTTCAGAAAAATTTGAATCTTCTGAAATTTCTCGTAATGAGTACTACTTCAATAAAAATAAAATTGTATGTAAAAGGGATTACTGGATGAGTTTTATTGGATTTTCATTAATAAGATTTCGTCATCACATTCCTTATTGCAGGGAATATAGGTAGGGTGGTTGTTTCCTTACATGGTCATGTGGGCTTTCAACAAAATGCCGGAACGAGGGAATGGAAAGGTACCGCTTTATCTTTTTGATTGACAGATAAGGATCCATCAATGATAGGCTAAAGACTGTCATTAAAGCTAATGTTCCGACAGACCACCCATAACGATAGGTGGAAACTGTCGGAACCTCTGCGGCACATTTTGCTCCGGAGATACCTGAGAAGATAAATGGGAAAATGATATGCTCCTGAGCACATTAGGTTCTGGATTCATGGGTATATATGACGGAATAACTTATTGTGGGATAAATAAATTTGGTATTTGTGTTGTGAAACATTCCTTATTTCCAATGGCTGGGGTATATGAACTTGTGAACAAATTCAGCGGAAATGTTTGTGTATCGCGTTATCTACTTGGTTTGGTTAAATGTTGAATGAGGTAAAATTTATATTTTGTGAATCCAAAACTTAATTTTAATTTTTTAAAAATCTGAAATCAATGAAAATTGGGAGATATCCGATATATTTCTTTAATTGTTTGTCTGTAAAGAGTAAAATTTTATAACCTCCAAAAGGGAGGTTCAAAATGTTTCCCTCTCATCTATACTTGTCTATTGAGCACTGTATCTAAGGTATTGAATACTTCAGATCTTTACAATCTAACAGTAACATCATATACATATTTAAACATTGGCAGTATTTCCGACTTGAATATTATGTAGTACCTACTCGTACCTACTTATACTTAAAATATTCTATACACAAAATAACCAATTTTTCCATCAATAATTGCATACCAATAAAAAAATTAACTGCAGAAACTAACATTAAAATATTTATTAATAAAAAAGAATTTAAAATATCAATGGTCTCTAAAATTTTGAAACCTCCAGTGGTTAACAAAAGTAAAAAAAAAATATCGCTTAAAGCTAGTATATGTCTTTTTAAGTTAACTTGAAGTGGATGTCACGGCTCTAATTACCATTAGCTGTTCTTACTAAAGACCGCCAGTTGGATTTTTTTTTAAATTCCCCCTTCACCATTACGTGATCGTCTTTAAATACAACAGCTTGACCTTAAAAGAACGTTTTTCGTCTTGCTTGTTTGAGGCTCAAGGGGAAATGGCTGCATTGCACTTTCCAAACCAATTAACGACCTGTTACACTAATCATGATAAAGCTCGAACGAGTAATTCAGATAACAATAGCGGCAATGGGGGATCATGCCTGTATTTATTCTTTTCAAATTGCATTAATATAAAAAATACATTGATAATTGGAAACTAATGATTGTTGGATTTGGAGATTCTAATCTTTAATTTATATTGCAAAAAGTTCGAGGGTATTTGTTTCAGTGGAAGATGACTTTCGTTAGCAAACTTCGCAACTTTTTCTTTTTGCACAACTAGGGGGCCTGCCCCCTGCTCGCTATCGCTCACCAACCCCCGGAACTGCTTTGCAGTTCTTTTCAGATCGCTTCGCGATCTTAGCGAGCAGAGCTCGCTTGTTCATCTCAACAATCCAACAGAGCCCTTTTCTCGGCTTAATTAAGCCTCTTGTAATACCAAAAATACCTCTCTCTTGCTTATCAATAATTTAATTGAAATGTTAAATAATATTCAGCAAGTCTACTAATAACCATCAACCACTTTGTTGAAAAAAGCATTGTTGAAAATATAATAAATTAGACTCATCATAAAACACGCATGAAACTGTCTGTTTCTCTAGTGAACGGCCAGAAAGAGAAGAAAAAATTAAAACTTTAAATCTTAATAATTCCAAAACTAATTAGAATTTTTGAAAAAACAAAAAGCCATTCTTTTTATAAAAAATATTTGTATGTGCCTTTAAAATATCATAGTTCTACTATGATTAGTTTTGCTTTTATAATAAAAAAACAGAAAAACCGTCAAAAATTTCGAAACTTTAAAACTTAATTACTCCAAAACTAATTCGAAATTCGAAAAAAGGGCGACGTGGTGCAAAACTGCACATCTAAGAGTATGTGTCTGCAAAAAATCATATTCCTGCTGCTAATAGATTTTGCTGGGGGCGAACTCGCAGCAGAAAAAAATAATTTTCGACTTTGACATTAAATA
This sequence comes from Tetragnatha montana, assembly GCA_963680715.1. Classification (NCBI taxonomy): domain Eukaryota; kingdom Metazoa; phylum Arthropoda; class Arachnida; order Araneae; family Tetragnathidae; genus Tetragnatha; species Tetragnatha montana. Next base: position 32,481,874 of record OY796686.1, read on the forward strand.
ACTCTTAGAACTAATTATCTCATCAATTAGCTTTTAGAACGAAAATGATCCTCATACATTTGTCTAGAAATATTTAAAATTTCACAAATTTCCGTGGAATAGTTTTTGCGTAGTGAGAGTTCAAAGTGTTCAAAAATAAAGTTTTCAAAAGCAGCGGCGGCGGCCGGCGGTCACTGTTACTTTTTTTTAATATAGAGAGATAATGAGTTTTTGCAAAAACTAGTAATAGATTGTTCTAGCCTAAAATAAAACGGGAAAACCGCATGAACTTTGAAATTAAAAACTCCAAACTCGCAATTAATAAATGAATTTTGAGGTTTATGAATTGAGGGTTTAAATGTCGATTATACATTGATAATAAAAAACGTAAATACACCTGTATGGTCAAAAATCCCACTATTAAGTTGTCATTTATCAAGGTAAGTAGAAAATTTGGATTTTAATTAACTCTCAAAATAATTACCACAATCCTTTTCCACCGTCAGAATTTTTATTCTTAAGAAGGGTCGGCCCTTTAAAATAAAATTACTTTTAGATTTTCCTTTGCTATAGCAAGAGTATAGTCTTAGCCAGGCGGCTCCAAGGGAGTCAAAATGTTGGGGATTTTCTAAAAAGTATCACTCAAGGTCCCCTTTTTATACCGCTGGGGGGAATGGGGTCCCCCCCAGAAAAAATTTTGAAATTTTACCTGTAAAAGTAGGGTTTTAACTAATTTTGAGTACTTTTTTTTATCCAAGGGGGCACTGTCCAGAGTGCTTCCCCCCATTGGATCCGCACCTGTTCTTAGCAGTGTCACCATGATCACACTCATATTATTTCATTTTGGATGTGCTATAATGGATTTGAATGATCCGTACGTAAAAAAAGGTTCAATGAGGGTCCTGAAACAAAACCCTAAACCATGTCAACTTAGTAATAACCTCACGTGGGAATTTCGCAACAGAAACAAAAAAAAACATCACTTCTTCTCCCTTCTTTTGAAAGCTAAAAGCTATCTTTACTTTCACTCGCCGTTCCATGCAATACTTTTCCCTGTATCGGACGCGTCTAGCTCTCAATCGAGCATCTGTCAAGCAAATTACTTCTTAACCTTTGCCAAGAAAAACCTTTCGTGTCAAAAGCGAAGAAAAACCATCAGAAGATAAGGTGAAACAATTTCTCAAGTCTGGAAAGTGAATTTCTTGCCGATAACAAAGAGTTTCCAGTCAGTAGCTGCTGATACAGAGAAAGAAAAGTCAGGAGGCTACTGGAATGCAACAAGTGCTTTTTTATCGATGAAGTCTGGTTTTATGTGATAATAATGGTGGGAAAGGTTTTGTGTTCTTTTATTCTTTTTTGGGGGGCTTTGAGTGTGGGTGGGGTGATGTTCGAAGATTGGTTGAAGTGGGGAAGTGAAATAGTGTATTCCGCAATCGAGGAAGTGAGATTAGAAAGTTGACATGGGCTTTTGTGGTGAAAAGATAAGGTTTATAAAAAAGGGGTTAGTTTTTCTTTAAACTTTCGGGATCTGAAGCACATAAAGGGTTTTCTTCTGGCTAAGGACTTGCATTAGTTTGCAATAATTATTATATGTAGTAGTAGAACAAAAAAGTTATGAATATCCTAATATAATGTATAATCCCAAGCAGCACAACCGTTCAAGATTCGTCCAATTTTTGTCAAGTAGGGCGAAATTTCGTTTAATTCTAGTAGCAATTACGTTAACTTGGTATGAGTTGTGTGTTACTAGGAATTTCTTGTTTAGAAAACTGCTTAGAAAACTCTCTTAATACGTCTTTTATATTAATGAACGGGATTTAATTTTTTCGAGTAGCTCAAAGAATATGTATTGTATGGAGAAAATATAAATTCATTGTGTAATTTAAAGTGTTTTGTAAAATTTTTTTAAAATTGTGACTAAAATTTTCACGTAATTCATGTTACATTTATTAAAGTTCATAATCATAATGGATTTTTAGCTAGGTTTTGACTCTAAAACAATAGTGAAGTATAGTCTCAAGTGGTCCCGAGAATGTTTGTTCCATATAGGGATGGTATGAGGATCCTAGGGGACGGTGCCCTCCAATTTTACAGGCAGAGTACTCCATTATTTATGGTAAAAAGTTTTCCAGGCAATCATGGTCAGTCCACCCTTGACCATTTGGTCCACATCCATTGAAAACCCCTTACATTTCAACGCCGTTCTTATTCCCTTTAAAAATAAGACACACAAAGAATAAAAAACTTATCCAGAAAAAGAGCCGCAATAATATTTTTCTAAATACTTCAATAGAAAAGTTGCCGCAAAAGAGCCATTGGCGCGTCGTCCGTTGTCAACAGCTTGTTTATGGGCACATCTTGAACCCATTGCGTCGAGAGCTCTCCGCTATTCCTAGAAGGTGCGGAAGCGATTTTCTCTCCTTTTGATTTTGTCTCTCTCTTTTTTTAAAAAAATGACCCAGTTGGAGGGTGCCTCAAGAGCAGAGGTGTTGTAAATCTAGCAGGAGCACGTGTTGGGGGTGTAGTTTGAGGGGTGGGGGGGGGGAGCGCGATGCGTCAAAATTAATGGACGTGATTGTTTTCTCGTTTTCCGCGAACTGTTGGTTATTTGGTAAATTTTGTGGAGGTAAAATCTAATAAAATATGTTTCTCTACTAACAAGTTGGGTTTTTTAAAAGGAAATATTGTTAAAAATCTAATATTGCTTATTATTTTCGACCCAGTAAACCAATGACTGAAAAAATCTGCTTCCAATGAAGGCTTACGATTAAGAAATAAGGTTCATGCTATGAAGAGGCGAACTTGTTGCGAATTATTTCTCAGTAAATATTTCAACTCATTAGAAAATTGTTTTAGGAAAAATATCATAAAAAGTGATTGTCAAATTTAAATCAACAGTACAGTGATTAAGATTTCTAAACAGTAATTAAAACTTTATAAAAGTTCAATAATAAGAAATTGGTTTTTATGTAAAAATGAAGAAACGTGTTAAAACACTCCTATCGCATCTAGAAAAAAAAATTACTTCCTGAAAAACTTCAAAAGCGTTAACTTTTAATATTTGTAAGTAAAAATAATTTTGAAAGTTAACCCACCTAAAACCTTTACTAGACAAAGGTGTTGTAAATACATTTACCAAGGCGGTGGGAAAACTTACACAAAAGAGAAAATGTGCTCATTGAATCTTACGCAGTGATGCTTCGTAAATAAGTCGTAAATCTTAAGAAACATTGTTCAAGCCTTCCACCGTTATAGAAACAACCCTGATTTTTTACAGGCCATACAAACAATAACGGAACTCCTAGAGTGGAATTCTAGGGTTTGGGTTTTTTTTGCGACACTTTTCGAGTGAATGGCGGTCAAGAGCGAAAGGTGGAAAAGGAAAAGTCCACCGCGGGGCTAAAACAATCCCCGCTGAACTGACCTTTGGAGAGAAGAGCCGCATAGATTAGTTGCGAAAGAGATGTATACGGCTTTCGTGCATGTTTGTGTTTCCAGCCTTTTATGGTGCGAAATTGTGTTTTTTTTTTTTGTGAGATGCAGTGGTTACATTTCTAGGTAAGAACGGGAAGTGTGGCCCTGAATTGTTTTTACTGGAGATAATGATGGCAACATTAAAGATCACTAATTAATCTTATGCTGTTGGCCACCTTTTTGGAACTGATATAAGTTCACTTAAAGCAACTATTAACATTTCTTTAAGCGTAACATGGCATATCTCACTTTCCAAATTATTCAGGAAGGAGACAAAAAAAAACCCTAACTTTTTATATGTATGTAGCGGTTATTATGGTAATAAAACCGATCCGAACGGTTTTTCTATTACAGTTTACTTCAGGTGATCCGATGTAGCTTTTTAAATAAAGATTAATGACGACCTCGAAGTTCCCAAAATTTAAGTTTTGTCATCCCGCGACGATATAAATATGGTTGGATTTGGTTGTGGAAATTCATGCAATTAATTAGTACATTATTATACATGATAATGTTAATATAAAAAAATAAAAACATAGAATTGTTGGACCCTATTTATTCTCTGATTGACAATCCAGGCCATAAGTACTATCCCGTGGGTGGAGAATAAAATTACTCCAAACACTTTGTTACACATTCAAGTAAATATTATGTTGTACCTAAACAAACTTTGATGAGCATTAGACTTCCTACACAACCATTTAACGTGTCAATCTTTCAACTAAAGAGTTTTCTATTCAGGTCCTTTTGGTGTCAAAAGACGGCCTTGAGCAAGGTTATCACCCCTAATGGTCTCATTGATAAGATGGAAATTTATTGAAAATAAATTAAAATTCCCTATTTCCACGCACGAATTAATTTTATTTTCAAAAATTACTCCGAAAACCATAGGCTGTTAAACGTATTTTTTTATAATTGATATTCGAGAATAAAAGCGATTTAATGGTTTGACTAGATATATAATTCTTCTCCACTGTATGCGTATAATTTTGTTTTCACACCCTTAAACTTCAAGAAAAAAGTTTGATAAAGTCTTGAGTTTAAAAGATTCCTATTTTTAATTTTTCTGCAGACGATGTAACAAAAGTACTAAACTTTGATAATTGTGTGACAAGTTGCCCAAGGTCAAAAGCATAGATAATGTTATTCAATAATGACACACCTCCGTATCTCTCTCTCTCCCTCTTTATCAAAGAGTGACTAACACAGCCAAGAAAATTTAAATCCTTTTTCAAAATTTAAATATCAGTCTGATAGGAAACATTACGCGCGGTAGTATTTCGTATAAGGTATAGTTATTCTTATTTATAATCAATATTTGTGAAAATTATCTCTGTGAGCCACAATAAATCAATGAGTAAGGCAGGAAAAACACCTATACAAGGTCTTACAAAAGAGCAAGAGCATTTATTTTGAGTTTCGGTTTCTCCTCTCCACATCTTCTCTCCCTCCTCTCTCTCATTTCTTCCACACTTTGTTTTCTCTCCCCTCATTTGAAAAAACAATGCAAGGAGAAATAAATCAAGGAAGCTTGCACAAATGAAAACACATCTAATTTAGTCAAAGTATACTAAAATGCAAGTTTTTAAGGCAGTGGCTTAACCGGATTTTTTTTAAATTGTACATTGGAATTTCGGAGAATGAAAGGTAATTAGTCCCTTTCGATGCTTAGTAAAGAAAAAAAATATCTGACTTTCGGGGAGATACAGAGGCTTAATTTTGGGAGGAATTTGGGGATATATCTCTCCATGAAATTCAGAAAACTTCAATTTTTGACCATAGAAAAGATCAAATTTACCCCATATCTCCCCTAAAATTCTAATATCCTCCTACGAAATATTTTTTTGGGCTACGCTAATGGGGGATACATTCCAAACATCTCCCATCTATCGTCATCTGAATTTTATCATTCGGTAAAATATTTTCCCAACTAAATAATTGAATATGAATTATACTAAAAATATCAATGGTCAATAAAACAACAATCTTCAAAGTTATGAATGGACCATAGAGGAATGGACTACCACAAGGCACACATTTATATAGAGGGAAGGGAATGGTCGCGTTCAACCGGAACAATATTTTACTTTGACCGGGAGTCTGGCATAATTCCGGTGTATTCCAAAATATTACGCTAACATGAATCGGAAGTGTTCATAGGGTTTGTGACGTCACACAGTTGAATTTGTCTATAATGACACATGCATTGCGAATGATGAAGCAAACAAAAGAGAAGGAAAAGACTCACCAATTGTTCCTTCCATCCCTGAACAGCGCCACAGAGAATCCAAACATGGACCCAGATGTCCCCCGATGCACAACAGCGCTTCTAGTGTCTATGTTGAAGCCACCCACAAAGCCTGTGGCCATGATCAGCAGTCCCAGCACATAGCACCACGATACTCTGCACACGATATCCATCGCCCCCATGCTATCCGAGTTAGAAAAGAAGGGAACTCTTCACCGACACAATACGGTGCTGTCTTCGGCACTTTGTTTACACGGGGATCGGCGCTTCTGATCCAATGATCTCATCGGAGATGACACAGAGCTGTTCTTGTCACTGCTGCCGTCTCCTTCCGATTGGGTTTGTTTGTCTTCCGATTAACTGTAATTGGCGTGATTTCCTTCCTATGATACCGACCTTTGAAGAAGTTGCTTATAATAATCCAACGAGTCTTGGTACTTCACAATAATACGTTTTTCAGACGGACCGATCCACACTTTTCCAAAAATGTATGTTTCGCAGCCTATGATAAAGACTGACTAAATTTTAACACGTGGGAAGAGGATAGTGTTCACCACAGATGAAATTTACAGGTAATCCAGCACTTGAAGTCAGTTGGGTACATCTATGGACCACCAATGGCCTATGGAAGTTAGTTTCGGTATCAACTCTTCTTTCTTGGTAAATGAAATCCTTAATGTTGGATGAATAAAACAGAGTACATGAAGTGCTCACAAATTGTAGAAGGAAACTCGATAGGCAATTCTTTACGGGTGGATACAGCGGGAAATTGCAGATTCTACGCTTGAAGTCCAGTCCATCCTTCGTTAGATCGAATTTTGGTTCGAAAACAGCCGAATTAATCCATTATTCAAAGGGGATGAGGAGGCAACCCTTCTCCGGTTACCTGGTAACCAAATCCAAGAGGGGAGCACAACAAACACGAGTCAACAACAATAGGCGAAAAAAGCGTGCTGGAAGTGGAGCATCCGCAGAACGAGAGAGGGTGCTGGTGCTTCGAAACTGCTCGCTCGCCCGCTCCCAAATAAAGATAAGCGTGTCAAGTTCTGGCGTTGGGAGAGTGCCAGTGACGTATGCTCTCCTCTCGCTCGCTCGCCCCCTTTCGGTTTCTCGGAGACGCGGGGGGAGGTGACCACGTGGGGGTGGAGAGTTCGAGTTCGTTTGACTGTGGGGTAGGTAACAAACCAGTTTGTTCGGTGTAGATTTTTGCATTTCCGTCCCTTGTTTCATAGTTCCCGTTTCGTCAATGATAGCTTGAATGCTACTGCATAAAACAGCTGAAAAATAGAAACAAGGGAAAGAGTTTATGTAAGTGTGGGATAGGGGTCATTCTTAAATTTCGCCACACACAATTTAAATTTTTATAACCTTTCCTTCACCTAAGCATGGGTGGATTTAGGGGGGTCATGGGAGGTGGGTAATGCCTCTTCAACTTTTTGAGAAAATTCTTTTTTTTTATGAGGGAAATTCATGTTTCCAAAGCCGTCAGGGACAGCTTGCCCCCCCCCCAATTTTTCATTCTGCCCCCCTAGGGTCCACCACCTAAATTCACCCATGCACCTGTGTCACATAAGCTGCCATATTTCAGTGACCTCTCTCCTCCATTTTGATGTCACACTTACACTTTTAAAATTAAATTAAACCTTGATTTCTATAATGTATTTGAAAAAAAATAACTATTTTTTAACTTTAACTAACTTGTTTTTTGATATTTGAGAATTAGTAATTCTTTTATCGCTGTTAAATAAATAAATGGTACTCTTAAGTTTTATACCCAACTATTCCCCTATATCACAGGTTGTCACCATTCCAGTGACCCCACTACATCATATCATTGTAATGTTACACTTTTAAAACTAAAGTTTAACTTAAAAAAAAACTTTACTTTTTTAATGCATTTAAATAAAAACTAGGAGTTGAAAATGTATCTTTTAATACCATTTTAATATCTGTGAAAAAAATTTATACAAATACAAATACAAATATAGTCGATCAACTACAGACTAAAAGCCCAGCAAGGTTGATCCAGTCTATTCAATTCAACCTCCCCCCGATTTCCAGTATTCGTCTACTTTTCTTTTAAACTCGTCCACCCCACTTGAGTTAACTATCGATTCAGGTAATGCATTCCATTTATCCACTACTCTATTAAAAAAATAATGCTTCCTACAATCCCGTTTAAAACTTGCCTTATTCAATTTTAAACTGTGACCCCTCGTTCTATTACCCGTACAGAAATCTAGTCCCTCTGTGTCCCCTTGTTTTAACATTTTAAAAAGTTGAATCAAATCCCCTCTAGCCCTTCTTTTCTCTAAAGTGAACATATTTAACTTCTTAAGTCTTTCCTCGTAACTAAAACTAGATATACCCTTGACCAATTTAGTAGCCCTATGCTGAACCCTTTCAACTAAATCTATATCTTTTTTTAAGTATGGAGACCAGAACTGAACAGCATATTCGAGATGAGGCCTTACCAAGCCTCTATATAATGGCAAAATAATGTTTCCGGACCTTGAAGAAACAGTTTTTTTAATGTATCCCAACATCCTATTAGCTTTTTTAAAGATGCTTCCTTTAATAAAAGATGATGTCACAAATGTCCCCCTCCTTTGTCCTATAGTGTAAAACATACAAGATAACAAGACTCCCTCCTCCTTAAACGTGTGACGTAATTTGTGAAGGATCCCCTAATGTTAAAAATAATTTGAACTGATTTTTTTACTACAAAGCAACTAAGCAAAAGCATTCTCTTTGAGTTTTCACAAGAAACTATGCTACAAATTCCGGAATATGATGAAATGTTTTCTTAAATTCAATTTGTTCTAATGGTATGTATCAAAATGTATAGTAGGGTTTAATTTCTTTCTTCAGAAGGGAGACTACTCAGTCTACAATTTAGTAGATTTAAATAAATCAATTATAGAGGAGAGAACATGCAGGTGTTGAAGTGACTATATTATAAAAATAGTATAAATATTTTCTCTTTTCTCTAAAATTTCTGCATTTAGGCATAACTATTTTTATGCCCGTTTTACACGATTTGGAAAGCGTAATTAACACTGACCCGAATTCTCAGAACGTGAAAAGTTATCAGTAACGCGTGGACAGAACTTCCTTTATTTGCGTATGGGTTCCCACACATCGGTCTTCTCGTTTTGGACACACACAGATAAAGCAGTTCCTTTCCGCTGGGTTTCCTCGAAATAGGAAAAATCGCTATAGTCTTACTGTACATAGTATTTAAGTTATTTCGGAAAATACTAATTTAACTATAGGAATTGTTACATGTGATATATTTTCAGGAATCAGTAGACAAAATCATATGGTTTTGGAATGAATATGTATTGTTGTATTCAATGGGAAAACTCTTATAGATTTGAAACATAAAAGTAATGGAATTCATTTAATTTATCTTAAAGATAAGATTAATGTTAACTAAAAAAGAAACTTTAGATTTGTTAGGATTATTTGTACTCCTTTAGAGAAAATAAGAATATTCGTAATTGGGTCCCCTTGAAAATCCCCCCCCTACTACTATCCCCCCTACTACTTTTAAACGTTCTAAAACTAACAGTTTTCTTCCATTTTTTTTCTGGCTACAGCAGTGGTTCCCAACGGAAGCCAAAAAGTGGAACCAAGTACCACCCTTTATAACTAAAATCCTTCACCTCACAAAATTGCAAGATGAATGCTCATTTTTCTTTAATTATCGTAATTGAAAATTTATACGATGTTCTGAAATATATCTATATTTAAAAAATTATATTTCGATAGCTAGTAATTATTTTTATGATAAGCGTAATTAAATCTTCGGAACCCACTTAAATGTCGGCAGTGTCTTCTTCTATGCTCTTGATTTTACTTCAATAAGTACTTACAGTAGCAAAAAATATTCTCAACAATTTCGTGGTGGCTGTTATTCCCACAAATTAAACAGCCGACCAAATTACCAATCCTTTCGCGTTCAATGCTCTCAAATTTTTATCCATTGGAGAAAAAAAATTGTGCTACCACGACAATGTTTTCCCTGCTATATCAAGATCAATCCCGGCATAATGATCCCTTATATCCTTATAATGAATTCACTCACTAAACATGGCCCTGACCGTCATTTCATTTCCTCCTAAAGCGAAACTCTCACTGAAACTACTCTCCTTGCCTAAATAAGAAAGAATCCGAGATGATGATGATTTCATTATCAACCTGTTCTCACAGCCAGCGAAGTAATGAGGGCTCTCGTCATCCCGTGTGGGCGTGATTATCAACTTGTCAACCTGTCCGTCGTAAAAAAAATTCGAATGCCGGGTGGGCGGGGTGAGTTACGCGATGACCATCGCTGTGTCGTCTTTCGGGGGTGGACAGGTTTTGTTTTGGCCTGTCAGAATGTTGTTCTTGGAAATGGAATTGTGTTTGAAGTATGAAACTGTTATCGTGTTGATTGTTTGGAGCTAGTCGTTTACTACACACCCACTGGGTGGGGTTTATTTTTGAGTTTCGGCAGGGGGATAGTAGTTTTAATTTACCCTGTTTTGTTTCAAGACATGAAAGATTAGTTTCAAACAAAGGATGGATATTTATTTTTTTTAAATAAAATTTATTTATTTATTAAAATTCATGTTTTTTTATTTTTGCCAAAATAGAGATGGGCACAGCCTGATAGGCCACTAGGCTTGGATAGAATATGATGTATTGATATTTTGCCAAACCTCTTACACTTTGTTTTAAATTTCTCTCGATATTTAAAAAAAAGGGACCGTCGTCTTAATGGCTTAGTTACTGCCTTATGGCTTAAAAGTTAAATGGCTGTCCATTGACACTGCCGCAGCCTCAGTGGCCGCAGCCGCTGTTTTAGAAATTCTTATTTTTGACCTCTTTAAACTCTCACTATGCAAAAACTAGACTATAGAAAATTACGAAATTTTAAACATTTGTAGAGAAATGTTTGGAGTACATTTTAGAACAGTAAGCTAATTGATGTGATTATTAGTTCTGAAGTATTCTAAATGAGATCTTATACTATTTATTAAATGTGGCTTGTATATTTATAGCTTTAAGTTTGAAACCCTTAATTCATTCCTAAGATAACGAAAAAATGGTAAGAGGAATTTAAAAGGTATATTGGTGTAAATAATATGTATTTTTCCTTATAACATAGAGTTGGGTACTTTAATTGCGAATTGAACTTATCTAAAAATAAGAACCTTTTTAGTTCCATCTTTATTTTGATTGAATGTCTACTCAATGTTCTGCAATCTCTACATAAAAATAATCTCTCTATACAATTTCAAATTTGATGACTAATGAATTTTTAATTTTGAAGAACAAGGAATTATTTCAAAGGAGAGATATTACAGAGTTTTTAACTTGGAATTTCGTTGAATACTAATTGCATTACACTACTGAAATCCAATTAAAATATCTCGATATTTCTTCACTCCGGCAGCTAATTCATAATTGATCTCTGACGGGATTTTTGACTTAAACTTGCAAAACCTTTACCAGAAACAGCAATAGGCAATGACAGGTAAAACTTCTTAGAACATACTTTTCAACATTAGAATTTTGTATGAAATTTACTGATTGTTTCTAATGAAATCACAATATTTTTTTAATACTATTCAACCTTTTTTTTAAGTAAATGTTTTTCAGGCTTCCAAGCATGGAAATATCAATCGTTTTACTCCTAATTGTGTTTCTAATGAACGAGACAACAGATAAATAAACATTATTTACCTATCCAAAGCTATTGTTTTTTACTAAGCGTTAAATTAAATTTTCAAAAGTGTTGAAAATTTTAAGTAAATATTTGGAGGTCAAAATGTGGTTTAGCCTATCGTTGATGAAGGTCATGAAAGTCATTAACTCAACGAGTAGTAATAAAAATTTCTTCGGAATCGTCGACATCTCTGGGTGTGATTCGATTTTGTCTAACTGGAATCGCTTCAGTGATGCAATACCTTTTTAAAGTTCTAACACCTGTAAAATAACAAGAAAATTCTAAAAAAAAGCGTGGGTGAGAGATTTATAGGGTGGTTGGAAAACAACATGGTGCTTGTTGACATAGGTTGCACCGAGTTTGTTATTCTAAAGAGGATTTAACGTAATTTTAGGTTTGTGAATATTTTCTCGCAGTTTAACGTTTATGTTGGAGTTGTTAATGGACTTGATGCTTATGAATATGAATAAAAGCTGTTTATTTTATTAATGTGTGAAAATTAGAAAATCTTCTAACCCATGGATTTGTATTATAGTAGTAGGTTTTTTTTATGTTTTACTTAATTTAATCAAGTTATCAAATTGTTATTATCCACGTATGTATATTTTGACTTCAATACTCACTAATTTCTGATGAATTTCAAACATGTTTCAACCCTTATGGTTGTTTTTAAATTAGAATATTACATGATTTTGAAGATATATTTTAGGAACAACTTTAATTAATTTGTCTGAAGTCAAACCAAGTCGCATGTTGCATGTTAGAAGAATAAAATTATTGGGGTTATACATTTTGGAAGGAAAAGTTATTTGTTTGCTGGGTAACTATTTACTAAGCACAAAAATAATTAAAACTAGTGTTTTGATAATTAGATGGCAATTTAATGGAAGCTCACAAAAAAATATTGATTTTTGAAAAGTTTAACAATTGATTTGATGCAAATGAGAAAATTCTTTAACCCATGAATTTGGTTTAAAAGTCTATTTATTTTTTATTTCCAATGGCCAAGGTTACAAAAAGACCACTACGCCACAAAGAGGAACAAACAAAAACAACAAACAAACAAACAAATGAAATGTGGCGAGAAAAGTCTATGAACCCATCAATAAGTCCCTAGCTTGCCAATAACGGTCGCTCAAAGAGGAAGCCTTTATAGCGCCGGGCAGCGGAGAATGTGGTCAGCATCCATGTCCTCCCGAAGATCACGTGCAGAAAGGGGCCTGAACAATATTAATAAAAAGTCTATTTATATATGATCCAATTTAGCTCAATTCTTAGATTTTTTTAATCTGCACTACTATTTCCAAATTAATTATATCAAAAAAAAAATTCCTAGAAGCAACATGGATTTAGAAGCCACAAAATATCTAGGCCATTATTTCAGATATTCATCTTAAGATCCAACAGAGTTAACCATCCTCATATAGTAGACCTGAAACCACAACCAGGCTAAGCCATCTGGTAAAGGATGCCAGTAAGTCGGGTAGTTAAGAGAAAAAGATCAGTTTCATCAACACCATCCCCCAGTTCCACAAACAATCCAAAATGGATGCGGGTATTGCTCTGAGGAGAAATGATTTACTCGCCCCAAAATATTAATGGAGTGTCATTTCCTGTTTGCAGAATGGCAATGCATCTCGTGTTGCCACTGCTAGAAAAAACTTTGAAAACTCAATTACCGAGTCCTTTAACTGCATTCTTAAATCATTTGAATTTTCCACCTTCTGACAACTGTTAGGGTGGAGAGGTAAAAATAAGTTCTCGTGGTATTGTTTGGGAGTTAATTGGTTCTGACGGTTTGGGTTTTGTTATCAGACGGGTGTTTTGGGTGCAGTCAAAATAGTCTAAATCTGGAAGAAGAATTTTCCCTTTGCTTGAAAAGCCTCATCTGCTTGTTTTCAAAACATGGTTCCCCTGTCTTGTGTACTAAATTTTTCGTTTAAAAGCCATGGAAAAATTTTGGTTGAAAAGACATTTTGGATGGATTACCATTCAATAATATTAGATACTTGAAATCAAGATCCTTTGAAGTAAGGCCATTTTCCATAGGGGCTGCAATGTTAATTTTTTAAAAGAAATATGTTAAATAAAATTTCATAAGTTACTTTTAAAGTGGGAATATCTGTCTCAAATACTTATAAATGAACAAAATTTATTAAAACGTGAAAATGAATTTGTCACGTTGAATTAAGTGTTTTTTAAAAACTTAATTAAGGACTCTCACGAATTATTAGCTAATGCATCCTTCAAAGTATGCAATAATAATATACACCTGAAGTCTGAACTCTTCGCTTCAGTCTTAGATAAAAAAGAATTAAACAATTGAGGTCTTTGCTGCAACATGGAGTCAACATTCTAGTGAGTTAACTCATTGTTGCAGCAAACACCTCAATTTATAATCCAGATAATTTTATAACATTTTAAAATAATTTTGAATAATTTAAGTTATATATTTTAAACCGATCATAGTGAGTAATTTTTAAATGTGAAGGAAAAATTAAAGAGAATATTTTTATCGAAAGTTTTATTTAAGTTTTTCAGATTGGATTGGGATGTTTGTTCCACATCCTCAATATATACCATATACCAATTACTTTTGTTCTTTTAATGGCACTTTTAATATGTATATTAATTATGATGAAGTCAATGTGAGCATATCTGATATTCACGGCATAAAAAGTGAGTTGGAAAACATTTTAAGAGACTCTTTTTACAAAACCTTTCATATAACATACTTTGTTTTGTCGCTCTCCCGTTTTTTTTTCGATGCACAGGTGAGACAAGAGTCTACTTTACGGTTCCGCCGTGGAGCCAATTAAGGTTCGGCAGTAGCGACTTCATTAAAGTCGGCACCCCAAAGAGCAACATTAGCGAGGGGTCTCCCCAGGAAGTCCCTTTAATTGTGGGACAGAGATAATAAACTTGTCGCCATGCTACCGAGATACGCCGGAAACCTCGTCTTGAGGTCTCTGTAATATTACTTTTTTTGTCTGGAGAGTACCTGATTAAACTATAGCCTGAAAAAACCGTTACATATGGATAGACTTATGTTTTTTTTTTAAATATCATTTATTTTATGGGATTGCTTCTAGACCCCAGGGTGATTCAGAATTGTCTTAGGCTAGTCTACACCTCCAGCATTTTTGTCCATGAGTTTTATTGTAGTTTTAAATCACCTTGTATACATAATAAAATAAAAATTGAACAAATGCGTAAGGAGTAGAACTTGCGTGTGCCATTCAATATTTTGGCATGCATCGTTAAATAATCGGATGTTTCATATTAATATTTTTTTTATTTCAGTTTTACCTTTGGATTCACATGTAAAACATCTAGCATTTTACCACATCTTTTTTTGGACATTGAATTAATATTTCGTAATAGAAAATAGCCTCTTTAAAGATATTAATTAAAAAGACTACTTATATTCTGCTGTTATTGTTTACACAGGAGTCACATACGCGGGAATTTTGCTATCAAAGTTTTCCCAAGAAGTCTAAGGTGTAATATCACTGTCAAATACCTCACAATTTAAGGTAAGCAAACTTTTAGCATCTTTAGTAACATGAAAATCCGAGCAAATATAATATAAAATACATTTTATTCACAAATCTTTCAATAAATAAATTAAAGAAATGAAGCTTTTCCACTATAACCATATGAAAATTTGAAGTATGAAACGAAGTTTGGATTCTGTATTTACATCTTCAGATCTTCTACCGTTTTTGTTTGGAAAGCACACAAGAACGTTTTCTTTCTCTGATGCAGCAGTGTCAGGTTCAGGGTCCATCAGGGTCGGATCAAGCTTCCGGTGGGGAGAAACCGCAGGGTGAAGGGTTGTGGTGCATCTAATTAACTCTGTTATGTTAACAATTATGCAGTACACCGCAATAATTATGATTTGGGTTTCGATCTAAATTTAGGTTCATCTTTCTGTGTTTACGGTAACCACTTGAAATTGGGGTTATACGAACGTTTGGTGTCAATTAAATTAAAATACCATAATTAGTTAAACCTTGTTCATATATGATTAGTTTTAAAGTATTTGCCAAAGTATACTACTAATTTAAAATGTTAAAAAAATTAACATTACAATATTTAAAAGTTAATGCGCATTTCTTTTTAACCAGGCGATGATAAATAGAATTATGAATTCAGTTACATACAAAAATAATCATGTAGATTCAAAATATCTACATATAAGAAATCAATAGTCATTCTATCATTCATAATAAGGAAATAAAGTCAAATTTTTCTACCTATCAAACATTATTTATCCTACTATTAATTAGTATCTATTTAATTTTACTCAGCAAAATGAATCTTTAACTTAACTTTAAAAAATTGTTTAGATCTCTCTTTTTTTTAATTAAAGTAACCTTCTTTTTTAACTATTTATTTAGTTTTATGCAGTCAAAACTTTATTTTGGTATTACTTTTACTAAAAAAATAAATAAAAGCCAGAAATTACTCTGCATGTATTAAATAACTTTTTAATTAAACTTTACATTATGTAAAATTAACATAAGTTACTATTTAAAAAATATATATCCAGTTACTCCAAGAAAGAAACGATGAGATTATTGAAAAGGAAGTATATACAAACCTAAATTTAAATAAAAAAATGGAATGATTATAGATTTATCCATCTTTTTCCTTTTCTGATTTTTAAAAGGCAAGAAATACTCGATTTCAAAATGCAATAAAAAGATTTGTAATGAAATTTTAAAATAATTAAGAACATTAAATATCATCATGAATGTAAAACAACAAAGAAAAATTTCATCAATTTCCACTCAAATTTTTCTTTAAATAAGTTAGTTGAAAGCAAAAAAAAAAAAAAAAAAAAGTTAAAAATGTACCTATTATTGATTGCAATAATTAGATGCCCATTAATTTTCCAAAACCTTAATTTATAACATTTGAAAAATATTATAAAGACAGTTATATTATGTATTTTCAGAAAAGGAATTGAATTTTATTTATTTATGTATTATATTTAGTAATTTTTTTAAAATATTTGGTTAATTTTAAAAAAAGAAAATAGTTCCATGCTCAGTAATTCTTTAAAGCTTTGATTTACAAAATAGGAGAAAATAAATCACCAATTTAAATAATATTGAAATAAGATATAAATAATATTAAAAAATGTGTAATTTTTCAAATTTATTAATTTGAATTCTTTCCAAATTTCTCAAAATGAAACATCACCAATTTCTTGAGTTATAATTTCTTATGATCAAATATACACATTTCTTTAAGGTTTCTCAGAAAACTAATAATCTAAGAATAATTTTTGAAGTAAATAATTACTAATTTTCTAAAGTATGTAAGAAAAGAGCGGAATTAAATCTATTGATTGATATTCAACAAAATTTGTAAAACTGCCATCAAAATTAAGCTGTGTAAAGAATTAAATAAAACTACATAATTGTACAATTTATCTCACCTTTCTAATATAACAATTTTAAGTATTTAATTTAGCTGATGTATAAACACTACAAAAAGTAAAGCTGTCAATTGCATTAGAATAAAGGAAATAATTTATAAACACTTGTTTAGATTGTTTTATATCGTTTTTATCTTTCATAAAATGTAGTTAATAAGTAGGTCTCATTTTAATTGCTATTGAAAGGTGCATATTTTACACTGAAAATGTTTTCAGGTTATTCTTTTGTTAGTATTGTCCATACATCGAATTCAAAACTAGCTACTGAAATATTTTACAGCATTTTGAAAACAAAATAAAGTTGAAAAAAGTTATTAAAATAGTAGAACTAAAGGAGGGGGAATTTGTTTGGAAAATTCTATGATACCATTGAGACACGTTTAACGAGCTAACTCCAATAAAAAAAAAGTTGTTTGAGTTAGCTCATGCATTACTTTTTACGTCAATGTGTGTTTCTCTAGTAACTCGTATTCGTAAAGGGACACAAAAATTAAAGTTACACAATGCAAAATATATTTTCGACTTGAAAAAATACATTTTAAATATTTTCTCCTCACATATTAGGTATGCAATAATTAAATCTTACTTAGAATTTGGATAAGCTAAGTCCTGAAGAACTAGAGTTAACGCTACTAAGCTTTGAGTAAAGGTTTTTGCTTGAACCTTATTGGAATTCCAGTCTGGGTGATTGATTCCCATCTGGTCAGCAACTGACGCCATAACCGACACATATCCTGGAAGGTTGAATCCACTAGGAGACATACTGAGTCTAGCAGATGACATCAACAACTCGATTTGATTTTTAGATTCGTAATTTGACAGTTCACTTTCTTTTCCTTCACTTTGCCGATCACTTGCAGAAGATGCATCGTTTTTGCCATCATTGCTGTCGTCATTGTTTTGTGAAGATGATTCTGATTGCTCGTCATCGCAATCTTCATCAACATCAGCACTCTCGTTGGGTGATGAGGATTCCTCTTCATCATCACAGACTTCATCTTCATTGGGTGATGATGAAGATTCAGGCTGTTGGTCTTCGCAGTCATCATCATCACCTTCATTCGTATTATTGTCTTGTGAGGACGAGTCTTGCTGTTTATCATCATCATCGTCGTCGCAGTTTTCATAGTCATAGTTGGAATAGTCATAGTCATTCACGTTGTCTTGGGAAGATGAACCTGAATCGCCGTTATACTCCTTTGAAGCGGAATCACTAGATTGAGAAACACTATTGGCTGAGGATGAACTGCTAGATGAAGAACTTGAATTAAGGTTGTAATCATCCTCATCAGAGTTGAAGAACACCTCTAACCACCTCAGAATGTGCAATGCCACAGATTTAGCTCCATCGGCACAATTTTCGACTAATGCGTTATTTTTCAAAAGAACATCAGTCACAGATTTGGCTATTTTTTCTGCGTAAGCTTGAGTACCGGACCTTTCAGTCAGTGAAGCAATTTGAATAGCGCAATAATTGGAAACTTCATCGGAATATGCAGAATAACCGATGTCGATGAATGTCCTCCTCGTTGCTTCTGCAACATCGTCCTTTACAACCAACGGAATAGAATTCGTCCCTAGAATAGATGATAGCTCATTTGTTTCTAATAACTTCCCTAATAATGTTTGGTAGAAATTTTTTGCACAGTTTTCGTTCTTGTTGGACTCTCCTGAATTCGTTTTGGAGGAACCAGGTTGCAGCTTATTCACACCTCCAGAATTACTTGTTGGGACGTTAACATTCCATGCATTTTGAACCAATGGGTACTGAACTTGCCCATCGTTTGGTTGGTTTTCTGGTGAAGGCTGTTTTAAAGCGAAATTTTGGTTACCGCTCTTGGCAGCAGAAGGAACTGGAGAGTTGATATTGCTTGAGCTCAGCTGCTGTGATCCAAACGGTGGAATGAGATTATCTCTTTGTGTAGTGAAATCAGTTCTGCTAACTGGTTTGAAAAAGTTATCTTGCCATGTATCTTTTACAACAACAGTATTCTTTTGAAAATTTCCATTGGGGAACCCAGAGTTCTGGTTGGTGGATGAATAAGAGTTCGATTGATAACCGGGATAATTGTCCATTTTTGAAGAATCAGCAACCAATGACTGTCCACTAAAAACATTAGCTTGAGCATTATTACTTTTGGTATATGGGGAAATATTTGTTACAGGAGGCAATTGGGCGCCTGATGCGGCATCTACAGGCTTGTTCTCCAGGTTTGGAAGTGGTAGAGGGTATTGGGAACCTTGATTTTCAGGCACTCTTGTTTCTGATGGAGGAGATTGGTTATTAAAGTTTTTATTCTGGATAGGATACACAAATCCGTTATTATTAGGATCAAAATTTGGCGTTAATTTTGGTGCTTCTTCTTGAAATTGTCTAAATTCTTTGTCCATTGTAGGAGCAGGGATATTGTTTGAAAACGTATTGACCGAAACTTCTGAACCTTGGAACACTGCTGGCGGGGACTGATATTCCCAGTTCTGTTGTGGAGGAGGATTAGCAAAATAGTTCTGATTGAATCGTTGAATTCCAGAATCTTTGAATGGCAACTTGGCGTCCGAAGGTACTTCTCTGGGTGCTGGTGGTAACATAATTTCCTTGGAAACTATTGAGGAGGGGGATCTTTCATTATTCATAAACTGAGTGTTGCTTTGGGTATTTTCTATAACATTTGTCATACTAATAGATGGTGGTACGTTTGAGTTAGAATTAGGAGGCAAGTTTCGGGTTGGTGGGTAAAATGGAACATTTTCTTTGATTTGTGCAGCTCTATTAAAATCTGGACGACCCATGTTTTCAGAAGATACTCCAGCACCTGAGGTAGCTGGGACATTATAATTAGTTCTTGAAGGGTATGATGGAAAATTATCTGGAAAGGGTTGAATTCCATCATTTCGTGCACGATCATTTAGTCCTGTATTTGAGGAAGCGAATGCTTCCGCACGGTAGTTGCCTTGATCAGTTCTTGAAGGATAAAACGAAACGCTTTCACGAGTTGGTGGCATTCCATTACTCTGTGGCCTATCATTCACATTGTAGGAAGTGATTACTTCGGATCCAGATATCCCAGGAGCAGGATTGGCATTTCTTGCAGGCAGAAGAAATCTGGAGTTCTGGCTAGCGAAAGCAGATGCTGAAGACTGCTGAGAACTCGGTGGTAAAACTGGAAGCGGTTCTTTGGAGGGAACGTCCCTTCCATAAGGAACACTCGGAAAAGTCCGAGGTGGATTGTTGGCATTTCTATCCACACCAGAACCGTAATCAGAATCGCTCATCTCATCCACTACCATATCTTCCACAGCTTTCTTCAGAGTTTTCACGAAATGCACTTCAGACTGCTGGGTGACGGAGTAGTAACACCGTCCAATCAGCTTCATCATCTGCGAAGTCGCCACGGCGGGGTCTTGACCCGTCACAGCAGAATGGGACGCTATCATCCCTGACAACTCCCCGGCCAATGCTCCGTTCATTATACTCTCCTTCATGGTCCCCGAAGACTTGCTGATACTTTTTGACGCCGAGTACAGGCTGCTCTTCATGTCGACCAGCATGTCCCTTTCCAGAATGTCCAGAGAGGGGTCGCTCACTACCTCCAAGAACAGGCAGTTGGTGAACCGACTGGTCATCTTCGGGTCGCACCACAAGCACCCCTCCGTCACCAGCCATTGGACAGTCAGAACCAGAACGACCAACAAGCGGTTTCTTCTATGGAACATCGTTAACCCCGTACAGAAAGCGACTTATTGCATGCTCCTTTTGACATATCGCTCTGAGCAAGCGAGAAAGGTCTAATGGGGAAATGAACCACGATCAATGTTTTGTCTTTCCTGTAGATCGTGATTCGGGAGTTAGTCGTGAAACAGCTGTTCAAGGACGGACCAAGATAACACTCGTGGGTGAGAGTTAATGTTTAGATTCGCACTCACTTAGTGAAATTATATGCGGGTTTCTGACATTTTGTGGTGGATCTGGGGTTATCAAAATGAGTTATCGGTGTCTTCCGTGAGTGTGTCACTTCTCTCGAATCGGTTCTTTACCTTGTTTTCAAAAACAAAAAAATGAGGTTTCGGCAGCTGAGTACAGTTGTGGGCATTTTCAGAATATACGTATGTCGGATTTGTAATACGTGTTGGAGAGGGGATGTTGGACCTAGAAAAGTGTTCTATAGGTTTAACATAGAAAGAAGTAAGTATTCTCTTAATTTCTTTAAAAAAGAGTTTTGGTTTCAAAAAGACCCAAGTTTTTTTATTGATGTGTACTGTGAAACCTGTGTGGTATAACGCGATATTGTCTCTATAACGATACTTCCCCATGGTCACGTAATCGAGATAACAGTTTTCCTAAGTTTCATAAGTATTGTTAAAGAATGGATTAAACTGAGTTATATACAGGGTATTTCAACAAGTAGTCCATTCAAACTCTACACAGAAAAATTCCTTGCGTGGAGTAGCCACAAATTGCCCACAAAGTGCAAAGTGTACGACAATCGACAACTTTCATTTTTCGAAAACCACATGGCGTCATATTCGATAAAAACTTAATTATTTCATTCCACGGTGTGAGCATGCATGCGCAATGGATATTTTTTAGTGTGTAAACATATCCAAAAATCATTTCCATAAACCGTTTTAGCGTAAACACTAAACGTATGTGATGTTTTAGCTATTTCTGTCGCGATTTTAGTAAGAACTGTGGGACTTAAAAAGTTTTTTTTGGGATTTTTTATGCACTCCACTTAGAGAATCTGGCTGTGCAGAGTTTTGACAGACTTCTTAAAACACCTTATATTTACGATTTACCATACACCATCTTATATATTTTTATTTCCATTAGCTATTTGTTAATTTAAAAAAAACCAGATAATTACTTTGAGTCTGCTTAGTTGTTTAATATTTAAGATTATTTTGTTTATTCATGTTATCCCCCCTTCTAAGAAAAAGGTTAAAATTTCAGTAATATAAAAAATGTATACAATTTTTTTTCGTTTTGGGAATAAAGTTACTCCCCCCCAATAAATTTTATCCATAACTTTACCTATTAATTACTTAGTATCTCTTTTCAAATTTTGTTTTAAAATTGTTGATAATTTTGTGCCAGAAAAACTGCCATTTCGCTTTGTACCGTCGAAGGTCTATACCAGTGTTTCCCAACCTTTTTCGGTCCATGCCCCACCAAAGCCTTTCTAAATTTTCCATGCCCCCCATGTCCTTTATTTTTTCGAAAATCCTTTTTAAAAAGTAAATAAAACCTGGTGGTCCATGCTCCACCTGGGGGGCAATTTGGTTGAAATTTTTCAAATTGCCCCACTAGAAATTCACATTGCCCCCCGTTGGGGCGTGCGCCCCACGTTGGGAAACACTGGCTCTACCCTATTTAATACAGCTTAGAATCATTTAGAATAATATAGATTCTATGGTTCTAAATCCAAATTTCAACTTTTTGACTATAATCCTAAATCAGAAGAACGTGTACTCTCCCCTTTTCCGTAAAATTTAACCTCTTCCATCCTTTACTGAAAGCTTTCCACTCCTAAAGTGAATGAAAATGATTTCATTTCAAATTGATCAAAGAAAATTGATAAGTCTGCAAAGAAATTTTTCAGAAATTAGAAATAAACAAACAAGAGTAAGATGAATTTTTAATATTCTAATTCCTAAGAATAAAAATATATCAAGCGTCAAATCATTTTCTTCTTGTGGTACTTTTTATAACTGGGTCGGAAATGACCTTAATCTTTTGGTTTCATACGATTAATCTTTTTTTAAAATCTGCGTTTTTGAATTTCATTATTTTCATCATTCATTTAATCATTCACTTGTTAAATCTTTTCTATCATGGGAGGATTTAGGCAAGATAGTACAGAATCTAGGGTTTTTTTTTCTGAAGGAAAAAGAGCCGAGGTATTAAGTACTAGTTTGTTTCATCATAACTTTTTAAATCTGACCGAATAAAAACTGAGTTTAATAAATTAATACTCTAGGTGGGCGGTATTATATGTCCGATATTATAAACCTGCGTCAAGTAAGAAAACATAATTTTTATTTTTATTGCCACAAAGAGAGAGAAAATTAAGAGTCTTGCATTTTTCTTAACAAAACTTTTTAAGTTAACCTTTACCTCAAACAAACTGTCCACTATTTTGAGAAAACAAATTGGGACTTAAATAAAAATGCATTTCAAAACAATTAAAAAGAAATGAAGCACCGCTGAATACAGTAGTGCTGCCATCTATTATCAAATCATGGTGTTATTTAAGGTTATCTCCGGAGAGAAAAAAGAAATTTATTAAGAAAGGAAGGAATGAGAGGAGTGTATAAAGGTGAAAAAGAGGAAAACATAAAAAGGGACTGATAAAAAAATAAATAAAGAGGAAGGAAAGTGAAAAGGTGGAAGGTAAGAGAAAACTAGAACATTGAAAAGATTGCGAAAGAGAGAAAGAGTGTAGAGAAAATTTGAAAAAGAGGTGGGGGATACGAAAAATATATACAGAGAAAGAATAGACAAAATAAGAGTGGAAACGAGGAAAAAATAAGGGGGAGAAAGGTGGAAAAGCGAAATTTTTATTTACTAATATGAGTATGGCAACACTTTATTTTAGCTTTCCTAGTAGCAGAATTACACATTGTCTGAATGGCAACACATATTTTATTTTTGTTTTGTTTTTATTTGGCTCTTGCTCTTGCTCCGCAATCTGAGTTTTGTTTACTGATTAGAGTGTTAAATTTGCATATCTTTTAACATGGCTGTTTTTGTGAAAAATGCCACCGGGAGAGTGTTCAAAAATTACTTGAAGTCCTTCATGTTTTCCAGAAATTGTGGTAAAGTACATATTTTTTTTATTTATAGCACTCTATTTCCATGTGACTATAATATGAATGTATGAACAATCTCAATATCGTTTTCTTTGGTATTTGTGTCCACTGTTTAATATTTGTATCGCAGTTGTGGATTTCAGTCGGTTATTTAACAACTTAAGCGTTGGAGGAAGTAATGCATGACTTATATAATCAAGTATGGTTTGACTATCAGTTTTTATCAAATTACTTCGTGTTAGCTCCGAATGAATCTATTTTAGTAAGGTTTATGGAGAATTTACCGTATCCTTAGGGGCTCTTATTGAAATTGAATTTTGTAGAAATAATACCTGACTATTTTGTATCATTCTTGGTAACTTTAGTCATATTATAAGGAGTTCTTATAAATTAGAGGAAGTCTTACAATATCGTCCCATTTAGCGCATTTTCCTTGGTACAAAAAAAAAAGATTGTCACATCTCTAATTAAGTCACTCTTCCTCTAACAAAGGGAGGAGTTGAGGAAAAAATACAAAATGAGGTTATTGCTTTCAACAATGGGCTATAATCGAATAAAAATATTTGTTTTGAATTTAAATGACAAAAATTGAACTTATTGAAATAATTCATAAAATTGATATGAAAGATGTATTAATAATATAATGATGACATTTACATTAAAACATAGTACCCATACCCAATCATGGTTAACAATGTTGTTACATCTTTTAGCTCTAACTTTAAAATTTACCGAATTTTGGTTTCTTTCCAAGGGAACTTCAATAATTAAGTTTTCTACAATGAAACCTTAGTTTGAATGTTTATAAGTAAGCTTAACATGTAATGAAAAATGTCTCTATAAAATCTTCAGTGCAATAATTGTGTTTTTAAGTTACTACTTGTTACTAGTGTTCGGCAACTAGTGGGCAAAAAATAGTTAACTACCAACTACTAAATAGTCTGGGAAATTGTAGTTCTAACTAGTAGTTAACTATTTTTTCCTGGGACTAGTTGCAACTAGTACTTAACTATTTCCCAAAGTAGTTAACTACTAGTTAACTAGTCTATTTAATTTCATAACCTACTTTTTGGTAAAATTCTAATACTCTGTCTAATCTATATCACTAAAAAAGTTTATACTTAGCTCAAAAATGGTCTTTATTTCTGGTTATGGTATTTGAGTACTCTACCTTTGATAAAAATTTTAAACATCTCTTTAAATTTTAAATAATTTCTTTTTTTGAAGTAGTTGAAAATTTGAAAGTAGTTTTAACTAGTAGTTAATTAAAAAAGTAGTTAAACTAATAGTTGAACTACTTTAAACTAAAAGTAGTTAAACTACTAGTTAACTACTAGTTGATCAGTAGTTAACTACTAGTTGCAACTAGTTCTAGTTAACTAGTGCCGAACACTACTTGTTACGTTACTACTAACTGAACTACTTGTTTTGAAAAACTCTGACTACTTTATACTTAGTTCTTTGACTTCTTTCAAATGTTAATTGTGATTTATTTTTCTCTTATTTCAATAATTGAGATATATTTATGAGGATGAACAACTTAAGCTCATTGCCATTGGTCTCATTTAGTATGCCGCTGTTTAAAGTATTATACTGGTCTTTGTTCTAAATACATATTTACAAATGATGTCATTTAAATCAAATTGTATTACATAATGATTTTAGAGTTACTTAGTGAAATCTTTTATGGCTGATATTGTCATTTAAGAACAAGCAATGCACATTAAACATTTGGAACAGACGCAGCATAATCCGTTTTCTTGACTGCCCGTTTTATCAACTTTTCGTGGTTATAACCTTGTATTTTTGTTTAAGAACCAGCATTTGGCGACTTATTATGATGCCAATTGAAATAATCAACAAAGGGATGATGCAACTTGTATGTTTCAAATGTAAGATGTGTGTTGCTGGTGTTTGAGTTATGATGTATTTGTGCTTGTGACTTTTTTATGTATAAAAATCCTTTTCTCTTTAGATAAGACATGCAAAGCATCCTCCTCGATAGGCTTTGTTGGCCTGGGTAATATGGGATCTCATATGGCTAAGAATCTCCTCACTAAAGGCCATTCTGTTGTTGTGTATGACGTGTATCCAACATCCGTTACTCATCTAGTCGACTCTGGTGCGTTGAGTGCTTCACATCCGGCAGATGTTGCTGACCGCTGTGATAAGATCATCACAATGCTTCCCTCTAGTCCACATGTTCTTGAAGTTTACACTGGTGAAAGAGGAATATTTTCGTATGTATTTTAGTTTCTTATCTGATGGTGTAGTTATCGTATGATGTATATTTTTTTATTTGCCTTCATTTTGAAGCTTTTGTGTACTTTAAATAATACATTTTGCTCCACGTTTACGACCTATTATCAACACAAATGCAAAAAAGCTCATAGCAAGTCAAGTAAAAAGAGGTAGTGATCATGTGGACCCTTGTAATGATTAGTTAGTTGGTGTTGTATTCATGTTCACATAAACTATATTTGGTACTTACGTATTATCCCGTCGACCGTGACGCTTAATCCGAAACGTTATCAAATCCCATTAAGTTTACTATTACTGTGCCGCTGAATTAGACGGCCGCCGAATGGTCGATGGGATAATACGTAAGTATCCTATTTTTCCATCTTTCATAATAATTTTTCTTGGGATTTGAGTGTTCTCACACTGATATTTTGTTGCACGACAAAAGTTTCTAAAGGTGCTGCGTTCTTAAAAATTATTGATAATAATAAATATTATATTTCAATGCAGCACAATCAAAATTTTAATTACCTATACTTATTTTAAGAGTGCTGAGACTTGCTCTATATCATTATTTCAGAGTATTCTGTATTTTACTAGGATGAGCTAAAAAGTAATACCCATCTTCATGTAAATTGGGAACAAAAAGTCGTTCAGAATCATGATTGGTGACATTTTTAAAAAGGTGAAATTCCTTCTAAACTAGGGTTTGAAGAAACCCACCCGGGTGATTCTTTCTCTCATTGTCTGTATTTATATTGCATTGTAATGACATATTCTTGTATCTTGACATTGTAATGACATGAAGTATACATACTTTTATAGATTTACCAGACGAACCTTTTTAATTATATATTTGTTATCTCAGTCAGGTTAAACCAGGCTCGATACTGATAGACAGCAGCACAATCGACCCATCTGTATCGAAAGATCTAGCTATCATGGCCAAAAAGAGAGGAGCAGTGATGTTGGATGCCCCAGTTTCTGGTGTAAGTTCTGTAAACAAACTGATTTAAGTTTAATACTCACTGACTACCTTTTGAAATGTTAAGTGTGTAGCTTAAATAATTGTAAAAAATATTCAGGAAATGTGCAAATTAGAAGATAGCTTAATTTTGTCGCACATTTATTATTTGTTAATCAGTATTTATTTTAACTAAAGAAATAATCAATATTGATAGAAAATTTTATTTACAATTAATTTAGATATAACGGTGATATAAATAATGGTTTCGAAATAAATTTAATTTATAACTGAGATTCATACAGGATCATGATCTGAAAATTGATCAACATAAAACCAAATGAGCATTTAAATGCCTTTATGTAAAAACAATAAACCAAATTGATTTATGTTATACCTCATGTTTTTTTCTCTCTCAAAGGGAACAAATGCTGCAAAGAATGCAACACTAACTTTTATGGTTGGGGGTGAATCTGCTGAATGTGAAGCAATAAAAGATATTCTTCTGTGCATGGGATCTAATGTAGTGCACTGTGGGAAAAATGGTACTGGACAGGCTGCAAAAATATGTAACAACATGGCATTAGCTGTTAGTATGATCGGAACATCAGAGGCTATGAATCTAGGCATTCGGTAAGTAGTAGTTGGGATATTTTATTAATAATTTTATTACCTGTCTTATGTTATTAATGTATGTGTTTATATGTTATAGACTAGGATTAGAGCCTCAGATGATGGGGAAAATTTTAAATATGAGCAGTGGTCGATGTTGGTCCTCTGAAGTTTACAATCCAGTTCCTGGAGTTATGGAAAATGTTCCTTCTAGTAATGGCTATGAAGGTGGCTTTGGAACGGCCTTAATGGCTAAGGTAACAATTTTTAGTTAGTTAGGGGATCAAATAGGGTGGTGTGCTGATAAAAGAAAAAATTAAATTTTCAATAAACTTTAACATGTTTTCTGAGAGATTAGTTGTCATATACTTATGTGACATATGCAGGGTGATTCAGAAATAATCATCAATAATTGAGGGGGAGGTAGAGGGGCCCTAGACAAGCATATTTCGAATAGGAATAGTGGGGTGCAGCCTTACCATTAAAGAGCTAGGACCTAATGTAGTGCGAGTGCGTTTCAAAAGGCCATTTTTAGAAGGCCCGTGAGACGAAACAAAATATAATAAAATGAAAAACATTATTGCATGAGGTACAGGAGTATCCGTACTACTTAAATCCTCAATGTGATAGAAATTGGACCACTTGCTAAACCATGGGGTGAGTTTTAAAACGTGCAATATTCATCTTTTAGCCAAAGAATGGAGTTCCCTTACATTAGTGTAATGGTACTAAGAAAAATGGTATTTAGAAAAATGATGATTGGGGAAGGAAATTTCAATGATCATACAGTTTCAATGATCAATGTATGATCATTGAAAATTCCTTCCCCGATCATCATTTTTCTTAGTACCATTACACTAATGTAAGGGAACTCCATTCTTTGGCTAAAAGATGAATATTGCACGTTTTAAAACTCACCCCACGGTTTAGCAAGTGGTCCAATTTCTATCACATTGAGGATTTAAGTAGTACGGATACTCTTGTACCTTATGCAAAAATGTTTTTCATTTCATTATGTTTTGTTTCGTCACACGGACCTTCTAAAAACGGCCTTTTGAAACGTACTCGCACTACATTAGGTCCTAGCTCTTTAACGGTAAGGCTGCGCCCCACTATCCCTATTCGAAATATGCTTGTCTAGGGCCCTTCTACCTCCCCCTCAATTATTGATGATTATTTCTGAATCACCCTGTATAAACGTTTTTGTAGTTGTTCGTTATAGTAGCCTTTTAATGAATCTTTTTACATGCCTTCTTCCCTTTTCCAATTATTAAAGAGCAATTTTGCTATAAAAGGCTGTGTAGTTTTAAATATTTTGTTATTGTTTTTGCAATGTAAGAATGTTTTTAAGAATATGTGTTTTTTGCAAACTAAATATTTCCAATTGTATTAGGATTTAGGTCTGGCTGAACTAGCTGCTACCAAGACCGCATCTCCCATTCCTTTAGGATCCCTGGCTCATTCTATATATCGGATGATGAGTAACAGTGGATTTCCCCAACGAGATTTTTCTTCAGTTTTTCTATTTCTCCAAGAGAATCACACATTTAATGGAAAGAAATGAGGTATGTTTTAGTGTTTTGTAGTTGATGTAAATGCAATTTTACAATATCATCACTTTTTTAACCTCTTGAAAATATCAAAAACTTTAATTTCTCAATCATGTTTTCTCTATACTTTAGCATATAAGAATTGTCTAACACTAAATCTTAAACTATTTGGGGGATGAATTTTTTTTAATAAAGTAGGAAATTTGGAGTTATAGTTATATGCTTTTTTTACAAGATATACATGTAAAGAAATTAGTAGAGTATTTTACTGAAATTAGGGAAAGAGTTTTGCATCTAATTTTTTTTTATTGAATTAGATATTCTCCTTTCTAAATAGTTCATTTTTCCAACAGGTTTCAAAATGAATTTAAAACAAGAACAAGTTGTATATAAAAATAAAAGTGGCAACTGGTCTGATTGAATATTTTAATAGTTTATAAAAATTTGTATTTCTGAATATTTATGTGTGTATATATTATATTTGAGTGTATCCTCCCCATTTATATAAAAATTTCTGAACTTAGTCAAATGTCATGAATTTCTCAGGGTTCAGTCATTAGGTCCTTTGTTATTACTTAAATCTGATTTATCTATGCATTTACCTTCTGTACTACAATCTCTTTGTGAAATCAGCAAGTTGTCTAAAAAGTTCAATAAAGGACTTATTTTTTCAGTTAAACAGTGGTGTACAGTGTTATTCCTAGGATTTTTTTGGAGGAGTAAAAATACTCCCTGACTTTTTTAGGAGGAGTGAAATTGAATTATGAGGAGTGAAATACGTAAAAAGCATGGACTACATATACAGAGACACGAAAACCGCAATCAAACTCCCTAAGCATCAGAACAATAAATGAAAAAAAATTACTATGGCTGTATGAAAATGCAATTAAAAAGTATGATAATTAGGGTGCTGTGGCTTTTGGCTGTTGGCTTTGGCCAGAAGTCCAGCGGAAATGTCTCCGCTGAGAGAGCAGTTGGTGTTTTGAGTAGAAAAATATTATTTCTTGATTTCAGTGGGGCCACGGGGTGCATTTTTTAAAGCTAAAACTTTGTGAACAATTCAAAGAGTGAAAGTACTTCTGGCTAATTTTTTAAAGAGTATTTCTGATTTTTAAGGAGTGAAATACTCTCTCTGAGGAGTTAAAAAAGCATACAACAAATTAATTTCATTAAATTGTGGTAATTTAACATTTCTTTTTATTTAATCACATAAAAAATTATTTATTATTAAATCATTATTTAAATCACATAATTAAAAAAAACATTGAGTGATTTAAATCAAGCAACCTTGCTTAGAACTGAGTTATTATTTAAATTTGTAATTAAATTTTTAAATATTGTATTTTTTTTCCTATTAATTGTCAAAGTAATGAATCTGTAAGAAAAATAGAAAAGAAAACTCTTCCTCCAGTCATTGCCACTATGAGAGGAGGGGGAATAAGCTAGCTATCTAAAACCTTAAATATCTCCACAAGTTGTTAACAGATGGCAGCACCACTTTTTTCAGCGGTGCCTTCATTCCTTATTTTACTCCTTTTTGAAAATGCATTTTTAGTGTAGTGCCGTATTTTTTGGTGATGTGCCAACTCATCTGGTGTCAACTGATCCGGTTGTCAAAAATTGTGCTAACTCATCCGGTTTGATAATTTATGATGGTTTGTTACTCCCAACTGATCCGGTGACTTATTGTTTGGCGATACAAACTAAGTTTGGCGTTAAAATAAATTTGTTGGCTCTTAGTCGGGTATACCACCCAATTTCGCTGAAAAAACTGTTCATCAAATACCTTTATTTTTAAGATTTTAACCTTTAGGTTCCTTTATTTTACGTTTAATAGACTTATTTTACTGTTAAAAATAAAATAATTATCCGACTTTACAAATTTATGATATTTGTAAGATAAATGTGATAATAATGCCTGATAATATAATAATGCCTGATAAATGTGCCTGATACCCTATATTAATTTTTCTAATTGGTCTATAGAGAAAATGGAGAAAGCTATATTAAATTTAGCATTGTCCATTATTAGTCAAAATCATTTCTAGGATATTTTTGTAGAAATTTTACCAAAAAAGGGGTAAATAGGTCTTATTTTCACTTAATTTTAATACAATGGTATTAGCAATGGTTTTTTAATGTATCTATCTCCCTCTATTTTAATAAATTATAGATTATACATTAATACTGTCAGATATCGTGATTTCGATGTCCAATTATCTTCGATTTGTGATACTAGCCAGTATTGGTGTACATCATTGTCCAATGTCCTTATGCTACCTGGTGAGTTCATATTAATGTAGCCTTAATCACTAATTGTTCTAATATTGTTCGTAATTTAAAATTTAAAATATCAGAATAACATCTGTGAGAATCTCTCTGAGTGTAATATAATAACATCTCTCTTTTTGTCAAATATTATCATAAATTTACTGACAAAATTTATTATGAATTATAAGATACCTATAGTTAAAAAAAAAACTTCTGTTTCCCTGCATCTCTCCCGGGGAATTCAACTTTTTAATCGTGGTTGAATTATTTCAAAATGGTAAGTAGCTGTAGCCCAATGAATTACGACTTTTGAAATAAATATGATCTTTTAGTGTGATTAAATCGCCGTGGAGCGCGCTTTTAAGTAAATTGGGGTAACCTGGGAACCCACCGGATGAGTTGACACAAGATAAAAAATCATATAACCCTCACCGGGTGAGTTGGGAGAATATTTTATCACCGGATCAGTTGGGAACGGATGAATCGGCACTAAACCGTATTTTTTTAAACTAAAATAGTGGATTTATACGAGGAACTGATTTAAAACTACTTATTTTTTTTATTGTTCTCTAAGATTTACGAATACAAGGATTTTGACACGAAGTTCAGCAATTTGGTTGCACTTAGGTTGGTTAATTGGTGTTTTATGGCGCATGGTCCATATCAGGACATTATGCGTCACTTGTTTCTGGTGTGAATGGCTTTGTTGTTTCTTATTCCAGGGTGGTAAAGATTATATCCGTAAAGCCCCCAATCTTAACGTGCAACTAACAGCCATATCCACAGTCATCAGCGTCGATGTAACCAGCAGCTAAAGAAAAAAATAGCTTTTCGCTGACTCTTATTGGTAAAATGAAATCCTTCATTTAACCAAACACTACACCGGCGCTGATGACCGTGAATATGGCTCTAGGGTCCTTGAGGCAGAGGAGATAAAGGAACATATCCCCTCCCAAAAAGACAATTTTTTTTTACCATAGAAAAGGATAAAATTTACCTCATATTCCCCCCAAAATTCCAATAACCCCTATTTTCTGACTGCATAAGGACATCTCTTCTATCTGAATTCCGGTCAGATAAAGGAGAGGAACCGGCAACAAGGTATAATTATGCCATATTTCTGCAGTTAAGCTAGCTAAACTTTCACAGGGCCAGCAAGATGCCCCTGATTTCTGTGGAATTAGGGAAATTATTCCATAGGAATTCTTCCCCTCGTTAATAATTGAAAGTAACCTTCTAAAATAGAAGTTCCCAATCGTTGGTGTAAGGACCTCCACAGGTTCGTGGTAAAATTTTTTTTGGATTTTTTCCACAGTTTAAACCGTTAAGACGCACGCTGAGGCTTTAAAACAAACACAAATACTGAAACTCTACCTTTTCAACATAAACGGAAGGAACTACGTGCTCTACCTTCAATAGCCCCTTGCATGTTTAGGAATGTGGCCATCTTATTGTCAAAGATAAATGATTTTTCTTTTGAATTTGGCCTACAAAAACTTGACTCGTGAAATATTTTGGCCACTATTTTACCTACTTGAGGGTAATTTAGTACTAAAACATTATACAGGGTGGTTACAAAAAAAAACATACCTACTTTAAAATTCTCTACAAACAAAAAATACTGGTCGAAAAAATCTGAAATTTTAAAGAGGACATTTTGAAAGGATGGGAATTTTTTTAAAACAAAACAAATTGGTAAATTAACTAAAGTTTTTGCTTTGGATTGCGGACCGTCACCAGAAGTCCAGAAGGTAAATGTCTATCAAAACTATCATATCAGATACTTAAGAAAAAAGAAATTATAAATATCCCTTTTTCTCAGCAAAATTGCTTACTTTCTTAAGGGATGGTTAAAATATTTTTTTCTTAAGTGTCTGATTTGATTGCTTGAATACACATTTACCTTCTAAACTTCGGGTGACGGTCTGAAATCCAAGACAAAACCTTAATTAAAATAATTAATTTACTAATTTTTTTTTGTTTCAAAAAAATTCCCATCCCTTCAAAATGTCCTCTTTAAAATTTTGATTTTTTCGACCAGTAGTTTTGTCTGTAGAGAATTTTAAAGTAGGTATGTTTTTTTGTAACCACCCTGTACATTACTTGTTTAATATATACAAACTGTGTAATCTAATTTAATTAACTTAAAATCTTTTTTTTAGAATTCGCCAAAATTCAGTCCAGCGTTTGCGCTATTACTTGCGAGATGCGAGTGTAATGTTTATTTGTTACTTATGTATTATCCGCATGTTATTCGTTCATCATCCACTTCGCAGTATTTTCAAATATAAAATGGAAGAAAAAAAATCGCAACTAATAAAATTTTTACTAAATAAAGGGTTTAACAAGAACACAATCAAACAAAAAAAAATCCTAAGCACAGTACAATCTTTTGTGACTAATTAATGTCATGCGGATAATATGTAAGAATAGTTTATTTATTAAAATGATCCTACTGGGTGATTGACCCCCATCTCCCTAATAGAGGAACTTCGACATAAAGTGGACACTAACTCTTCACCCTACAAAAACGACATGAACCTGTAAATAGACTAAAAGGAGAAAATATTTTTAGTTTTTGTAAATCAATCAGTCAATCAATCATTCGAAGCCAGATCAATCTTGACATTTTAGTATCTGTATTTAGCTTTTCGGGTGGCAACCGATTAGTAGACTCGATAGATGTTGGAGTCGAAGCATTGTCGGATGTGTTCCTAGAAAAAAGTATCTGCAAGAATATCCCTTTAAAGACTGTTCACAGTATTTCCAAGGCAGTTCAAGTACAGTGGCTAGTTCAAGGTAAGTTTTACATGTAAGGATTTCATTCAATGTAAAGATGCTTATTAGAAACAAAGTATTTAAAACCTACCTAAGTTGTGATTAACTTTTTCCAGCCACATTAATGAAATTCTGTATTGGCCAATCGAGTAATATGTATCTATTTTAGGATAGTAGTTTTGCGCTATTATGTAGTTGATTATCGCATTATATATTTGATTAAAATGAAAGTCCACTTACTAGACGTAATAGAATATTTATAATGTTTTATTTACTTACATTTTTACGAACTCTTGACTTTGAATTTTGTTCATACAGTGGTGTAAAGTGGTATCGGAAAATATCCCTTCATTTATAACTCTTTATCGTTGTAAGTGTTTTTAGCAAAATCATAATTTTTCAACCAAAATTTGTAACAAACTTCACCAAATAAATATAGGCAACGAGTTGTTGTAAAAGTTCTGATAAATAATAACTAATCAATGAGTATACTAATAGGATCAAGATAAGATCTCATTAAACTTCTAATATTGAACCGCACAATTTTAGATACCTATTGTAATTTTAGAGAAACAATTTCATTACAATATATTCTATACTTAAGTAGATTGAATTCGCACTAATTTAACGATACTTGAGCTAAAGTAAAGTGCCACTGGGATAATTCAAATATGAAGGAATCTGTTAAAAGCTCGAATTGCCCACCAATACGAATTTTAAAAGTTTCATCTTTCAACTTTAATTGAATGATTACTTTCTACATTACGAGTGACAGCGACCTTTTCTATTCGTCCATCCATTGTTAAACTTTTCTGTTGAATACGTGGTTTATGCGTATTTACTTTTATCTCAGACATTTTAGGTAATGATCTCTTTCAAAATGAGGCAGACCACATTGAAACAGGTATTGTGGTTGACATTCCGATGACTATTTTTGAAGAGGCCCAAAAGTCGCCATGATTCGGGGTTCAATTCCGTTAAAATTGTCTTGCTAAACATCGCTTAGCTGTTTTTAAAACGAAATATTCAAATACCGCAACATTTTTATGGTTGCATTGATGTAACTGTATATTTTAACCATTATTACCATTAGTTTGCAATTTTTATAGTGTCAATTTTTAATTTTTGCGTCCGAAATAGCTTGTCGATATTTAGCGGGACAGTTAACGGAATTGAATCTGTTTTGGAAGCTTTATAAAAACAACTAGAAATTTAAAAAGTTTATCTTCGAATTTTCCATGATTTTAAAAGATCAGTTAAAAAAAAAAATCAAGGGACAAATAACCTCTTGTATGATTTGCGACTTTGAGCTAAAGACGTTCGAATTATTTTAGTTGCTTTGTATGTGTATAATGGACTTTTGAATTGAATTTTTAAGCATTTATGCATAATAATTATCGTTAGAAATTATTATCATTTCAGATTATAATTAGCCTCTATAATCTGAAATTATTATCATTTCAGATTATAATTAGCCTCTATAATCATTTACCATAATAGTAGTTATGAATGTGGGGTAAAATGAATACGTTGGGTTAAACAGATTATATTTTAAAAATTTTTTGGGCATGTGATTTTTCTTGAGCTTCAAGCCTCCAAAAAAACAATAAATATTATGTAGTCTGTTTTCAGATTTTTATGTACCTAGAAGTACATCTCACCTGTACTCTGATTTTATTTTTCTTAATTGCATATGATTACACATGATTGAAAACTGATAAGTGAAAGATTTCTGATATATTCGGAAGATTTTGGTTCGCATAACTGATAGTTTTATGAGTGGGTTTATTATCTTTTTAAAGAACATTAAGTAGTTAATTTCATTTGTACATTAAATTTTTATAAGTAGGATGAATAGAAATAATCATACTTTCTAACTGAAAGATTAAATGTGAATAGAAAATTTAATTAAGGTAATTTGCAATTTTCAGAAAATTTATTGATTATACCTTTTTACTTGAAAATGTTTTGTTGCGATGTGTATTAATTTGTATAAAAAGGCACGGCAATGTCTGTGCCCTATAAATTTATTTCAACTTTTTTTTCTAAATAAGGTACAAATTATTAGGTTCTTAATGATGGAAATTTCAGGAAAGTTATAGTTCTATTTTAACTTGCATTATATTAATAAAATAATAGTTCTTATTTAAGGATCAATATTTTTGAACAGAAAAATTAAATACAGTAGGTTCATCTATAACGCGATTAATGTGTCACGCGTTATAGGAAAATCGAATTATAGGTTATAGGAATTCGCGTTGTATGAAGAAACCTCTCCTATACAACGCGAATTCTAGGTAAGAATAATAACCTCAAGTATGCTACCATAAGCGACACAATTGTTCGATTCTAAAGTTTTTACACCTAAATAACCGGACGTTCCATTTAATTATTTCACAGTCGCAGTTTCTTGCGGTTAAGGGCTAGAATAATTGTAAACATGTTAAAATTTATCGTCCAACCAACCAAATAACTTAAATATATTATAAAACAAACACTGTGGTAGGATATATGCCAGCTCTTGCTGTAGCAAAAAGCACCAATAACTAAACCCAACCAACCAACTGTGGTAGGGATAACGGTTCGATTACCACGCACAATTTTTAAGCTACATCAGATAACTGGATGGCGTGGTTCTCGTATAACGCGAGTTTTTTTCGCGCTATAGGAAAAAAAGGTAGCCAAATTTCTCTCGCGTTATAGGAATTCGCGTTGTAGGAATGCGGAGAATCTACTGTACATGCAAAATTCAATGAAGGAATTTTCATATTCAGAGCATTATTAATCCATTATCATTTAATTTATAATTGTATTTTGATAAGATATTATTGTGTGTGTGGCTTTGGTGTGGCGCGGTTAGCAGTACCTCACCTCCGTGGCTCCGGTCCACAGGTGCCCGCTGAGTAGGTACTTCTTTCTAAGGGCAATTTAGTGGTCAAGGATGATAAATCTAGTACCCACCCATTGGTTAAAAAACAAAACAAAAAAAATTATTGTTTCAGTTTTTAATTTTTGATATTATCCTTAGTAATACCATAATAGAAGTATACTAATATCATAAGCTCGCAGTTATAAAGTTCTTGAAACCAAACACCAAAGATGTTTTTACTCTTAATTTATCAACACTAACTAAAAATTAATGTGATAATTTCTTTTCAGCTAAAGACGACTAACAATGCAGCTGGAGCAAGATGTCACGGAACTGCTGTGTCGAGTTCTTTTGGCCCTTCCGTCAGGACAGGATACTTTCTATAATCATGAAAGTCTGGTCTGTTCTAAAAGAGGACTTTTCTGCATCAGACTAAGTTGAACAGTTGCATTTTTGTTGGTGTGACTAAGACTAAATAACTAGAACTTAAGGGACTATGTGCGTGGTAGGCAGATCAGCAAGGTCTAATGAACTATACATTCCTCTGCAGGAAAGTTATTAACTAAATGAAAATGGTCTCAATAAAAGTAGCAAATTATTCTACTGGAAGTTGAAGTTATTTCATTTAGTCTTTTACAGATATATTTTTTTGTTCGTAGTTCTGTGGTATGTTTTTCAGTTGTCTATAAACAGGAATCCATGAAAGTTGATATTGAACTGAACACTGAGGTTTGGAAATGTTTTTTTAAGGAAAAGTCCCATGTCGTATCATTGTGATATTGCCTATCGCATTTTCAAATGTGTTAAGTTTAGAAACCCTTTTGTAAGCGTTGTAAGTAGTATTTAATATTGGATTTCCAGTTTAAACATCTTGTTCAGTCAAGTCTCAGTGTTCAGGTTCACATTTTGCTTAATGTAAAATTATTTTTAATAGTCTAGCTAGAGTTAAGAGGTAAAAGTCTTTCTAAAATTGCCTGAACTAATATCTACATCGGTCCAATTTTTTAAAATATTAATTTCTAAACAGTTCTAGTGATTTCAACATTTCTTCCCTTCATTTTGTAAACGACTTGTCGAATTGACCAGGTTTTTAAATCTCAAAGTTAAATATCTAACGTTTGGATAGTAACCTTTTTTAGAAACCCTATTACCAGCAAAATCCAAACCTTAGCCTATAGTGGTATGTGTTGGATCTTTTGAGTTTATTTCAGGGTAATGAAGCCCACAGTGGCGTAGTAGAAATGCATCTCGCTGCCCCCACACAAACCCGAGTTCGGTTCCACACCTTTCATCCCTCCAGGGTCGATAAAATGAGGACCAAGTGTATTTGGGGAAACGAGGGGCTATGTCTCAGCTGACTGTGACTAGTAGTCGCACGTTCTGTAACAGCTCTGCTCATGGCCTCACCCAGTGAGGCTGGTAATACTGGAGTTAGAAGGTCTACGACCTAGGTACTCCCTCAGGTATCCCCCCTTCATTTTTTCAGGATAATTGAAGCAGTATACAAAAGGAAAGGAAATCGTGTGAACCACATCAAATTGGACGGAAATACTTGTGCGCAGATGAGGACTGCGCATGTTGAAGGACAGGGTTCGAAAACCAAGATGGTTGCTGTTTGAATCAAGGAATAGACGACATTAGTCATTACGTCACTTGCTTGTTTGGAAACGTTGATTCCATCCGTGATTGGTTCCGTACGGATCCCTACGGATTTACTTCCAATCACGGATAGAATCAACGTTTCCAAACAAGCAAGTGACGTCACACTAATGTCGTCTATTGCGAATACAGAACAGCTCCAAGGTTAGTAGAGAGAGAAGGTTGGCTCATCCGTGACGTCACTGCATGGACAGGGGGTGCTCTGCCAATGGCAGCTGTGATTCACAGCTGTACGAGCATTGCCATTGGCAGAGCATCCCCTGTCCATGCAGTGACGTCACGGATGAGCCAACCTCTCTCTACTAACCTTGGAACAACTCAAATCAAGACTACATTTATATGACTAGTGCAAAGCTGAAGTGCATCTCATAATACCTCTCGTACAAAGTCTCACCGCTATCTGATTGCCAGAATAGGATAATATCTGCAAACCCTATCATAAGTAATACAAGCCACAGAAATAAAGTTTATCACTTCCGGAAGAGTCAGGCAATAATATTCCGTTCAGGCAGTCTATTTGGCCGGCAAATCTACAACTAAAGTCTACTCTTTTTTACTCGGCAACGGTTCTGATTGGAGCGCCGGGACTGCATTCGGAAGGTTTCCAGTTCAAACCCTACCCTCCTACAATTTAAATAAATATTTTAGTATTTTATTTTAATAATGGAGAGAATTTTCAATGGCAAAAGGATTAGTCCTTTCCTTAACGGTAATTTAGGTGTGGCTAATGATATCCAGATCAATTATAAAGCGCTAGGAGGTGGTGGGGATGGTGGTCGGGCGTGTTAGTACGCGCCTCGCATTCGGGAGGTTCCCAGTTCAAACCCTAGCCTCCGACACTCTTAAACAGTCAATTAAATTAATGCTATTTTAAAAAATAAATATTTTAGTATTTTATTTTCATTATGAGTCAAAGACAGGATCTCTCTCATAAATGTACCAATCAGAAGGCAATATTTTAGATCTAAAGAGAGAACTGCTCTTATAGTCAACCAATCAGAAGGCAGGGTTTTGGGTCTACAGACAGAATGACTCTTTAGTCAACCAATCAGAAGGCAGGGTTTTGGGTCTACAGACAGTATGACTCTTTAGCTGACGAATCAGAAAACAGGGTTTGGGGTCTACAGACAGTATGGCTCTTTAGCTGACCAATGAGAAAGCAGGGTTTAGGGGCTACAGACAATACGGCTCTTTAGCTGACCAATCACAAAGCAGGGTTTTGGGTCTACTTACAGAATTACTTTCTTTAGCTGCCGAATCAGAAAGCAGGGTTTGGGGTCTACAGACAGTATGGCTCCTTAGCTGACGAATCAGAAAGCAGGGTTTGGGGTCTACAGACAGTATGACTCTTTAGCTGACGAATCAGAAAGCAGGGTTTGGGGTCTACAGACAGTACGGCTCTTTAGCTGACCAATGATAAAAAGCAGGGTTTGGGGTCTACAGACAGTATTGCTCTTTAGCTGACCAATCACAATGCAGTGATTTGAGTCTACAGACAGAGTGCATTGTCACTGGTATGAGGTTGTAGGAGGCTAGTCTACAACTTTATATAGCATTGTCTTCAGACAAGCTCGGAAACTTTTACTTATAGATTAATTTATAGATGCCTGACCTATACATTTAGATTCTATAGTGATCTTTAAACTAAGTCGGTACTTCATACAAGTATTTCATCCATAAATGCAGTTAAGACAGTAGATTTTTTTTTCTACTTATTCACATAAAATTTATATGCTATCTAAACACATCTGGTTATGGCAACTGATGCAGCTCAGTTTTGAACATTTCTAAAACTTATGGAGATTAATAAATTATTAAAAATCTTCCACAAGTCCATAAGGGTAAAGTGAGATTTGACTTGCTTATTAAAGCACCATTTTCATTGACGAAACGATATAACAAATTTCAAACAGTAAAAAAATCCTGAAATACTAAAGAGATAGTCAAGACTAATAACAAAAACCAACTTTGTTTGAAGATATTTATTTCAAATATGATATTTCACTAATAATTATGAAATCATCCTGTTATGACTATGAGCAACATATAAACCTTTGAAACTGTGCATGAAGAAATAAATTTTTACTTGCTCCTCTTTGGTCATTCTCCTATGTCATTCCTGTAAAAAAGCTCACTGAAATTAGACTAGTACTTAAAAAAGCATCTTCCTCATAGAAGAACCAAGTTTGGTAGCTACACCAACTGATGCTCGTTTGTAACTATCTGACCAAATCACCATTTGAGCACTGATTTAACTTCCCCCTTACAAAAGTTTCAGAACAAGTAAATATAAAAGTTACAAAGAAAAGTTAAAATTTTTTATTCCTTTGATACAAATATTTTCTTTCTCACCCTCTCAAACCCAAAAGGTTTGCCATGATTAATCTAACGAACTCGAAGTGAACAAACATTACTCAATAGAGGTCTTGTTACAGGTTGGGAGAATTGTGGCGCTGGGATCGCACTAAACTCACTAGCGTCTGGATCCAGTCTGAATCGTTCGCCGGCTGCCTATGGGAGATCGAAAACACCTTTTTGCGCATGCCCTGAGTTCTAATTTGGCGAGAGATTTAAGCGGCCAGCATACGTTACAGACTCTAGTGTGGCGCCCTCACATCAGTAACGCATTTGAAAATAGGCTCGTGAACCCTCTGTTAGGATATTTCTCTGTGATCTAGACCACAGAGAAATATCCTAACAGAGGGTCCACGAGGCTATTTTCAAATGCGTTACTGATGTGAGGGCGCCACTCTAGAGTCTGGAACGTATGCCGGCCGCTTAAATCTCTCGCCAAATTAGAACTCAGCGCATGCGCCAAAAGGTGTTTTCGATCTCCCATAGGCAGCCGGCGAACGATTCAGACTGGATCCAGACGCTAGTGAGTTAGTGCGATCCCAGCGCCACAATTCTCTAGATGTCATGATTTTCGATTTCCATTATGGCCTATGGCCGTGGACTCTCTGTTCTAGTACTCTGTGATCTAGACTAGAGGGATCAAGACTTAAATTCATTGATCTTATATCTTCAAATTTCAACGTCTATGTCCCATCTAATTCCGATTTTTAAATTTGATCCAACCAAAATGTCCACTAGTGGGTCATGTCCATTTTACCTCCCCCTACATTAATAAAAACATCTTTAAATTGTTTTTTTGGTGATTACCTTCTCAAGGGACCCCCGATTTTCACCCCGACTCCTTTCTAGACTGGAGGGGGCAAGCTAACGAACAGCTCGATTTCGATTGTTTTGAATAACCCTCAAGTCCCTCAGCTCAGCCGCAGATTCAAGGGGGGGGGGCGCACTCCGAAAAGTACCCCCTCCTTGGGCGGATTGCACTCTTAAAAGACAATTACAAGGTTCAGATCACGATCATAGGTTCAGAAACATTGTTGCGCTTTTACTGTTTATCAACGTGGGGGGTGCAAAAATAAATTTTATGGGGGGATCTGGAAAGATTTGATAGAAAAACAAGCAAAATTTAGTCTATATGCATCCAAAGA
Source organism: Tetragnatha montana (assembly GCA_963680715.1). Lineage (NCBI taxonomy): Eukaryota > Metazoa > Arthropoda > Arachnida > Araneae > Tetragnathidae > Tetragnatha > Tetragnatha montana. Next base: position 32,523,994 of record OY796686.1, read on the forward strand.
TAAAGATACTCAAAAACTGCCCCACTTTGGAGCAGTGGCGTATATAGGAATTTATTTCGGGAGGGGCCCAAAAATTACTCCACAGCCCCTCTCCCACATATTTAATAGGTCCAATATAGCTTTTTAGGTGATAATTTAGGTCCTAAAAACTTAATATAGGAAAAGTTGTTATTAATAAAAATACAAGTACCAAAGGGGGGTCTGGGGGTCCTCCCCCAGAAAATTTTTGGAAATTTGGCTAAAAGAACCAGGTTTTTAACTAGTTTTGGCCGAATTTCAGATGTACATTTTTATGAACTTAATATTTAAAAAGTTATTAAAATAGAGTTTCAAGTACAAAAAAGGATCTGTGGGTTCTTCCCCAGAAAATTTTTGGAACTTTACCCCTAAAAACAGGGTTTTATCTTGTTTTTGGTACACTTAGTCCGAATTTTGGACATATATTTTTCGTTAGAATTTGGATTTTGATGAACTTATTATAATAAAGAGTTGTTAATAATAAAATTCCAAGTACAAGAGGGGTTTGGGGGTCCCCCCAGAAATTTTTTTTTGAATTTTGACCCTAAAATACAGGGTTTTAACTGGTTTTGGTACACCTAGTCCGAATTTCGGGGGTGGCCAGGGCCCCCTCGGCTCCCCCTTTTATACGCCACTGCTTTGGAGCCCTGCTAGATCCTCAGCTTGGTAAAATAGATCAGCATCTTTAACTTAAAACCTATCAAGCTTAATTCAGCAGTTTCAAAAAAGTTTGTTTCACCCACCACCCACTCAAACTTAGCCACTGCAGGCAAATCCAGTAGGCAACCTTTCCGAAAACGAATACTTACTTGATTTTATATATCCAACTTGGGGGGGGGTATAAGGCAATCGGGAAAATAAGGAGATCCAGTAGCAATTTTTGTTGAAATTTATAATTTACTTTAACGACTCAATTGGATGTCGACTTAGCTCATATACAAAATATAACCCAGCTTAAAGGTGTTCTTAATTTTTACTCTTCATGCCTGATTTTTCTTTTAGCCAATGTATCACACAAACTTTAGTTACATAAAGTTTTTTTATCATAACTTTATAATATCAGACTCTAAACTTTAATATTAAAGCTGTTTTTACATTTGAAATGTATCAACGATAAATTTCTTTCAAACATCTATACTATTAAAATCCGAGAGTAAACAAACGTATGTCCGTATGTCCCTCTATCTCCTCCGAAACCACTGAACGCAGAATGGCGCCCGAGGTACCAAAAGACGGCAAATGACCCAGGGACGCCGAGTCGCCCATTTTCATTCCAAAATTCGAAATACTTTTCGAGATATTTGCGTTTTTCTGCTCTTTTACGCTTATTTCTCCATTTCTCTACTAGAGTAGATCTGCTTAACTCACTATTGTAAAAATGAGATGAAAACCACAAAATTAAATATTTTCAACAGAAAATCTGATTGTCGATTTAAAAACTCCATCAGTTATGCAAATACCAAAATAAATTCAAATAATTTATTTTCAAGCGTTATTTTCCTTTATTTTAAGATTTATTCCTTTAAAATAAAAATATTTATGGAATAACTTCCATAAATTGACTGGAGATATGGAAATTGGAAAGATACGGTTTACTAGATATAAAATTTACTAGGGCTTTTTATTATACATTATTTTTAATTTTTCTCTACTAGAGTAGATCTGCTTCACTCACTGTTGTAAATGAGATGAAAACCTCAAAACTAATTATTTTAATGGGAAAAATCATATAATGTCTATTAAAAACTATTTTCAGTTATGAAAACACCAAAATAAATTAAAATAATTGTTTTAACATTTTTTACCTTTATTTAAGATTTTTCCTTAAAATTAAAATATATGTTACGGGCAATGTGATAAATCCGGGCATTATTAATAATGCCCGGGTGATGTGATAAATTCAAATTATGAATGAAATTTATCACTTTGCCCACCTCCACTTCCGGCATTATTAATAATGCCCGATTAATCACTTTGCCCCCATAACATATGTACTATATGGAAAAGTGAAAATTTCATAAATACAAGGAACACTGGGATAGGAAAGATTACCGGGAACACCGGGACAGGAAATATATAGGAAACACCGGGATAGGTATAATATCTTAAAAACCTGTGTGGGAAAAATTACCAGAGCACCGGAATATGAAAAAGGCGCCTGGGATACCGGGAGGATTGTAATTGCTGATATACAAAATTAGAAATGTATTTTGAGAAAACTTTTTTGAATTTTTTTTTATTTACTCCACAAGTGCAAGGCTGGAAAAGGTGGCAAAAGTGGGTACAGAATTTTTATTGAATTTATCTATCTCATATCGTTTTCTTCTCTAAAAATATAATATTAAAGTATGCATCGTGAAAACTAGAATTAAAACTTAACTCGCCGCAACGCATCGGGTTGCTGTTCAGCTAGTTTGAGTTAAACTTCTACCATTAAAATTGGCTGCAGTAATTTTAAGAGTTTAAAATACTTTTTTTTTCAAGAATCTCTATTAATATTGGTACTAAACTTCCTTGTTAAAATACAATTTAGGAATTTTAATTAATTTCATTGATCTAAAAGTATTTAATTGCTCAGCTACGTTATCTTCACAGAGTATTTATCTTGCAATACTGGAAGTATCTGAAAAAAGTTATACAAATACAGCAAAGTTTTCATACATGTTTTTAAATTTACTACTTGGTTCTTCATAATATAGTTTGAACTATTTATTTAAAATTTAACCCGATCATACGCTTATGACCAAATGAATTCAAATGTGACAAAGCATAAGTCAAAATTACATTTTCTTTTTTTTAGTTCCAATTTTTCTACCAGGTACAATATAACATTTACGTTAACAAGCGTCTAAAAGTGACATACCTAAATTTCTTACATACGTTATGTAATTTAATTAGTGCAAAAAGCTTTAAACCATTATTTGCATCATACTCCTATACACTCGGTATTTTTAAAAATACTTTTATACAATAGTTTATCGAAGTAAAACAAAAATGGGTCTAACAAGTTTAAACAAACTTTACAAGTTGCTTTAAGTCAAACAGTCTTCTTATTGCTGGGGACATGAATGTCATATTTGGCCCTTCTCAATAAATAGACTGAACTAGTAATTTGATCTGACAACGCGAAAACGCAACAATGATGATGATACCTGACAAAATTATCTTTTTCGTGTCTGTAAAACTTTTCCTCGTCAGATATAAAAAGCTTGTTAACCGATACTTCCAAACACTTTATGAATAACTGAAATCTTCCTAAAAGCAACCAATCGAATTTAGCTAACCGAAATTGGGACCCTATAAATACAAGTTTGGATGTAAAATAGAAAGATAAATACTTACTCCGACAGCTATACTGACACGACTATCAACGTGAACTTCAGTTTCAAAATGAGCTGCACGTGTCAACTGAATGCTTGAGCACACGCCCCCTTGCGTCATAACTCTAGTGCGCAAGTCACTGCGCATATGGGCGGAAATATGGAAATGAGGGGTTGGGCAAAACGGTAAAATTGCTTTTGCTCTGTGAACCTGATCCGCCATAATTGGATCGGATGCTCGACGTTAAGGGGGGAGAAAGAAGTCCCCCGGCCTTTCAACCAGGGGTCCCTTCGCCGCACATGCGATCCAGAGAAATCAGGTTCACCACACTGTCATCTATCGAAGGGAGGACACACTCAATTTAATTTAATTTATAATTATTTGGCCAGAATTTAGAAGCAAGGATCGAACCAGGGACCTATCTAACCACGGAGCCAAGGCTTTAACCACTGAGCCACAACCGGCTCGAAACTCGGGAATTAGAATAAGTTCTGGTGATTGTTATAAAGGGGAATTATAAAAATAATTGAGGGTAATTCTCATGAAAATGCATTAGAATTTTTTATGGGAATTATGATACATATATTGAAAGAAGGATCGAAGGATGTTAAAATACTGACTGAGTACTTTAAGATATTGATCATAATGAGTAGATACCATATCTAAATTTAATAATTCTATAAATTTCGTTTTATACAGAACTGCAAAAAAAAAAAAAAATCCAGAAATTATATTTTTAAAAACTGAGAGGAACTTTTTAAAGAGTGCAATATTATGAGTAAAGCCTTGAGGGAAGATGGAACCCAAATATTGTTAAAAAAAATTTTTTCACCCCTTATGGATTTAACTTTTTACCTGTTTTCCATGCCACCAACGCCAAAGTAAATAATCGTTATTTAAGGTTCTACGCAATATTTCTGGATTGATAATATTTTTTTTTATCACAGAATAGTTTTCTAAACAATTTACTTTTACTTTAGTGATTTCATCTTTATATAGATAAATTCATTACATTTGTAAAGTTTTAAATTATAATGCTTTAAAAGTCAAAATCAAAGTTAGATATTTTAAATTATTTTCAAAAAAGGAAAATCCTCACCTTTTAAGGAATTCTTTAATTTTGTAAATAGTGATTTAAAATCGCAAATGTAATGATGTAGGAAGTTTTTCTTTCTTTCTTATCTTACCTACCTAGGAATATTTTATTTTTGCAAAAGCAAAATAATTCCAAAATTTTCATAGTTTGTAAACCTGTCAACTCCTGAAAATTTGTACAGATTTAAAAAACACAATACACATATTAATTAATATTTAAAACTTTTATCCAATATAAATTTTTTGAAATAAAAATTTACCTTTTTAACATAGGTATATGTCTTATTTTAAAAACATCATGACTTGCACAATTTCAGAGCTTGATCTTACTTGAATTATTCTGTCACTGCCCCAATAATTACGTAAAAAGGTCAGTAGTAGACAAAAAAAAAGAATGCATAAGGTCATTCTTTTAAAGGATTTATTTATTATAATTGGAAAAAGTCCAAATAGGTTCTATGATTATTATTATTATTGCAAAATAGAAGGATGAAGATATGTTTGGAAATATCTCTATACACTATTTTTAATTTGAAATTTTAGAGTTTTAAAGTAATAGCCATTTGAATTAACTCGGTATTTAATTATGTACACTACCTACTAATAAAATATGTTTTCAACAAGCAAATTATCAATCTATGTTTTATACATTGGAAAAGTATTATTAAAATTCCTTAGCAAACAGATAAACTATTCTAAGTGCTCAGTCATTAGTTTCCAAAAATTGGGCATATTTAATAGTACCGTGATAATCCCAGTATTTATATCTACACTTTCTCCTGTTAGAGATTTTATTTTCTTATACAGACTAAGTGCAGCCAGTAACAAACAATATATCAGTTGTAAATCTGAAGATAAATTTGGCATCACCATTCCTCCAATACAATTAATTAAAAAGTTCTATATGTGAAATGCAGTCATTGAGCTTCATAAGTAATGAAAAATCATTTTTTTAACTTATTTAATTTGATTTTTAAAATGAAACTATTTCATCCCAGTTTATTTTATAGTGATTGTGCTTGGGTGAAAACGAAAACCCATGTAAATAAGTAAAGATTTAAAAAGAATAAAATCCTTTATTAGTATAAAAGATATTTAAGTTTAAAAACCTAATAAATTAATATGAAAATGATGAAATACCAGATTTTACAAAAATTAAAACTGTTAAAAAATATATTTTCTCATCATTCATTTTTCATAGGAAAAAATAAGGACTTTTACCTTTTAATGTAATTAACATTAATCAGTAGCACAATTTTAAAAATACCATTAGAGAAAGTTTTTAAAATTTTCTTGAATATAAAAAATACTGGAGTAATACAATCCAATCTGATTAAAATACTAGATTTGGTAAAATTGCACAACAAGATCACAGGCACTGAAAAGTGAAATTCATTGCAACCTCAATCGAAGAGGAGGTAAAAAAATATTGCACTGATTCTCTTTGGCATTTCTGATTGATATTTGATTTTTGCATGGATCCTGTGATGATTCATGACTATGTACAATATATACAAACACCACAAAATGAATTGATGCTACTGTGATGAAAGTGAATCATCTAAAATAGTTAGGTTCAAATCAAGGAGCTTCCCTTTACCCCTGGATTTCGTTTTTCTCACAGAAATGCTGTTCCCAGGGTCGTGGTCATCTTCCTCAGAAAGACTCTCAGACGATTCAACATCCACCTGACTCAGAGGATACGTCTTTCGAATCTTGTGGGACTGCAGCGAAGCAGAAAGGTTTATGTTGCCTGCCTGATGCTTAAACTTCCTCTGGGAAGCCACAGAAGCATTGAGGCTGGAAGGCATGAAGATCCTGCATCGAGGCTTTGCTTGGCGAGGTATGGTGGCGTTAAAGCACTCGCTGACTTCTCCTTGAAGGTCTTCCAAAAATTTCAAATTGGATGGAAGATTCCAAGGCTGGATATCCTCTGGAGTGAGTTTGGGCGGGAGATCTAATTCACCTTTGTCGAAAAGTTGGCACTGAGACCTGAGATACACCTCGACATCTGAAGAGCTCATTTTGCTATCCAGCAAGATCTCCTCGCAAATATCTTGATCTCCAAACAGGTTGTCAGCTTTTAGTACAAGTCTATCAGCCAGTTGCTCCAACTCCATCAGGAGAAATTCAACAGGAGGCATGTGCTCACTACTTTCCACAATTTGAGGCGATCTTGGCTTCAGACAGTCAGTGATTCTTTTCTTTATGGCTTTTCCTGTGTCTTTGATAGTAACTTTTTCTTGGTTTCTGTGAACAGAGCTCTTGGTGTTGATTAGAACGGATCTAATGAAAGCGAGGAATATCACATGAAGGGCAACTACTACAAATATTATGATAGCTGAGATCAAAATGGAGAGGCTATGGTGCTTGCTTGTGATTTCTGGTTTGTGAAAATCCCTGAGAATGAAACTCATGCATCTCAAAAGAAAAACAAAAGGATGAGATGGCTTGGAATATTCTTCAAGAAAGTAACTCAGCATGAAATAACAAAGAGATATTAAGAGAAGGAGAACTGAAAAGGTACATAAAAGGATTCTCACTGAATTTAACAACTTTCTCATTTGCTTTTTTAATCTAAAACTGAAATTAAGTAATTGCAGAGAACCAACCAGATGCTGAAACACCAAGAAAGTCAACATGTTGCCACACAAGGTTTCAAAATAAGCTAACTCCAGCACATCAGATTGAAAAATCCCCAGACCGTCTTCAAAATCATATACAACTTTTTGTAAATTGAGGGAGTAAATCATGTACACAATAACATAACTTAATGAAACCAAATTGAATAACATGGCAAAGTGATTCCATCCATTCTTTAAAAACAACTTTCTATGGTTTAACATATGCCAGCACTGGTTTTTGCATTTGACCAAGATGATTAATAAAAACAACAAATGTAAGCTGAAGTTAGCATGATACAGAAAGCTGGCAGTCTCAGGAAATTTTGCAAACATGATTTCCTCAGATAGTAAAATCCCTGAGTTAGTTATTTCAAACAAAAATGAGAGTGATACAAATGTAGAAAGGGATGGATTGTAAAGAAGGATCTCTAAACTGACAGCTCCAGAAGTGTTATTCAAAAAATAAGGCACCAGGTGATAAATTTTTTCCTGAGTTTCATATTTATCCTCATCTAGAACTTCAATAAAAGCAGCATTGGAATACATTCCATAATATCCCTTAAAGTTACGAGGCTGATAACCATGGTTATCATCTATTAGGTATTTGGGTTCCCTATTTAAAATGGAATTGTGACAACTAGGAGTGGAGTAGTGATCACAATCAGGCAAATTAAATACTCTTACTAAACCTTTACCAACTGAAATACAACCAGTTGATACAATAATTCCACATTCTTGACCATTTTCCAAACACTGGTCTTTCCCAAATAGTTCATCTGTGAAATCATACTCCAGCCAATTAGAAAGATGCAAAGTTGACCGAAAAGGAGTTTTCAAATTGGGGGTAGTTTTTGACCTGTAAAGTATCAAGTTTTACTTTTAATATTTTCTTTAACAAAGCAACAAAGCTTACTAATTTAAACATCAGAAAGTTAACTACCTGAAAAATGTATTGAGAATAGATGTTCTTTGTAGGTATTTGTTCCGAGTATCTTCTTGAAATAACAGGATTAAGAGCAGAATAAAAAGAAAGACATACTTCCAGATGTTGCTATAGAAAGAGAAACAATCATAATATATTTTACTATTAAATGAAATACATAGCACTTTATATTATAGAAATACATTTAGTAAATCACTAACCTTTGAATATAAAGGATGTATTTATTTTTCAATGCAGTTTTTCTGAATTCTTCTAAAGCATGCTCCCTAGGAGGACGGAGATACCGCTTTAAGTATTCAATTCTGTTGTAGAATGGCTTGGGGCTTTTGTAATTCTTCTTATTGGTTTCTGTCGAGGTTTGATCATAAAATACTGCAGAACTGGGCATGCTTTTCACATAGCTTTTCAAAGATGAGGCAAAAGAAAATAAAGTTATCTGGAAGAAAGAATCATGCTTAAGTTAAATTGAAAAAATAAAAAATATCTAATTATAACATTGTAATTTAATAAATAAGAGTTATATAAGAATAATTGAATAATAAGAGTTATAAGAGATAATATGTGCTGTGATATCTAGCTCAGAATGAATATTCGTAATTAAGTAAATTAGACCAGTAAAGTAAAAAAGCTTAACTACAATTGGGGTACAGGATTCAAAACATTCTATTGGTTAATTAGCAAGGCTATATTTAGGCTTGTGCACTTACAATGGACATATCAGCTTAAAATGAAAAGGTATTTTATAAGAGGATGTCATTGAAAAAGATCAATAAATTATGTAGCTTGGTATAACTTGGTAGTTACTTCAAATTAAGTTTAGAACTAAGATCTCCCTAGTTAAATAAGAATCAAGGCAGAGATAAAATTCTATAGTCCAGTTTGACTTTTCTCCCCATAATTAAGGACTAAAATGATTCAAATTCCTAGAGTATGTTTAGTTCATTAATTATCAATAGAATGTATGCAAAAATGTAAGCAAGCATAATTATGAGACATTCAACAGTAACTTTGGTTCCAATAATAGTTTTCCTAATCTTAAGATTGTTTCTGAACAACAATTAAAAAGCATAGAATAAAAAAAAAGACCTAAGCTAAATTATATGCATTTAAGAGGAAGGTACTTTTCAAACAGAAATAAGTAATAGCTTACCATAACAGGAGTGATGATGAACAATGAGAAGACTACTTCAATGAAGATCAGTTTCAACCACAATGAGCATTTTATAACTGAGAAACTGAAAAACATTAACAAATTACATTTACTTCACTATCCTAAACCTAATTCTAACACTAAAATTAATCAAAATGAAAATCAGCTAACTAATTGATTACTTGGAGTACTTACCTTGAAGCTTTGATGGATGTAAAAACTATTGAAAGTAACAGGTTGCAAATAAGTAAAGACCAAGCCAAGTAATAAAAGAAAGGATGAAGATGGGGCAGTTGCAAACTATTGTTGAGATGATCCATTACTTTTGAGTGATCTAAATCTGTATCCTCTTCATTTTGATCTAATAAAAGTAAGCATGAATTTGTTGAATCTAAATTGAGAGTAATAATTTATCAATTTAAAAAGTACATAGGCTCTAAAAGAGGTTTCCAATTTTTTGGTAAATTGTTGATAACAATGGTAAGTCATAACTGATGACAAATAATAGCTAATTAGCTTCTAAGTGATATTAATTTCAGATAAAATAGTTTGATATTTTTAAAGATAAGTATTTTTTTTTTGCTTTGAAAGGACTATTTAACTTTCAAAATACAGTAAACTCTCGTTAGTACGCCCCCGCTTAGTGCGACGTCCCGCATATTACGATGTTTTTCTCCGGTCCCTGGTACCAATAGGCCTTTTATCATTAAAAACTATCCGCTTATAGCACCCCCGCTTATAACGACTTCCCGCATATTTCGACGCTTTTCTCCGGTCCCCCGAAGAAAAATCCCGGTTATAGCGTCGTCGAGTTCCTTTCAAATAATGTATGAGCTACAGAAACCGTTGAAAACGCGAGTAGAACAACGAGAAATTGCTAAAAGTTTGAATGTAACAGACTTTAGTGGAACTGCGGGTTGGCTGGATAGATTCAGGAAAAAAAAAATGGAGTTTTTTGGGGGAATAACTTTTTAGTCTCACAAAATGAAATAAGAGAGACACCATTTTATTTGTTTTGTCATGATTTTCAAGTGTTATATTTAAATAGTATACCAATTAAAGTTGTAAAGGTGAGAATGTTTGTTCTGTTTTTAGACATTGTTCTTTCGTTTCTATTTTAGTGATAAAATCCCGCTTAAAAAGGTGTCTATAATTAGGGTATTAGGTATATTGCCGAAACGGTGTTTTATGAAATTCCGCATAGCGTCGTACCGCTTATTACGACGTTTTCACAAATCCCCTTGAACGGCGTACTAACGGGAGTTTACTGTACATAGATTTGATTGATAAGGCAAAAAAATTGTGATGCTTTAACAATAGTTATAACAAAAATTAAATTTGTGTAGGGGGTTGATGCCCTGGTATAGCTATAAAATTTATTGGTAAGTAGTATTTGATATGACCATAGGTATACCCAGAAAGGTTATACATACCTGAAGTTAAATTTCCAGATGAAAGTGAGACAATACTGGGTTGAATTTCATTTGAATTACTAATGCCCTCTTCATCATTACAGTCAAGTTCCTCCAACATAATTTCCTCAGATATTAATGCTGAATCAGATTTTTGCTGTCGTCTTTGAACATTCTCGGGTTTTGTGATGTTATCATGCTTTTTTCTGACCCAGTTTTCAAATGCTTGCCAGGTGGATAGAGTTTTTTGAAGTGGAGAAACAGGATCACTAGAAAGAGAATTAGCATGTAACACATATTTTTATTTCACAGATCAGATATTTTTTATTTAATACACATAAAAGCAAAGGTGTATACAGAATACACATGAAGGAAGAAAAACATAAGGGGAAGACTTTATATATAGATGTTGATCAGACATGGAAAAAAAACATCTTTATTTGAATAATTTCTGCAAATTAATTAGGCATATCAGTTTTTTAAATTTTAACTTTAAATTTCGATCACATTATTCAAAAATCTGTTATATGCTTTAAAAAACACCAATTTATTTATCAAAATTTTAAGTTGTTTTAACCAAGTGTTTAGTGTTCACTTATATTATACAAGATTAATGATTAATGCAGATTTAACCTTTTTTAGGAAAAGAATAATGGTCATCTTCTTCACCACTAACTTAACAAGCTTTTCGACAACTCTGATTGGCTTAAAACTCGTTTCCCTTTCCCAACTACCAATTAGAAGTTTTGATTACAGGTTAACCTGAGATTAGGTTACTGGTGAATACAGCCATAAATGTCAGATACATAGATTTAGATGCTCTCACACCAAGTACGGAAATTTTTTGAATTTAGTAGGAATTGAATTCCTTTCCCCTTTTCTGGCTGCAACAATGAATAAAACAGTTGTGCTGCGAGAAATTAAATTAACACTAAACTCTACTTACATCATATCATCATCAACATCATTCAAAGACTGTGCAGACGGGAACTCGTCTTTCTCTTCAGTCGTGAAGCTCTCTTCCATCAGCTCCGGAATCGACATGATGCTGCTCTCTTCGAAACTGCTGTAGAGGCTGTCGCTACCTTCCAGGCTGGAGTCAGACGCTTGGGACGAACTGCTGGAGTTGGATCGCTTCTGCCGCAGCCAGCAGTAGAGGGGGTGCAGAGACAGCGAGCAGCAGAGCTGACTGAAAATGGGGTTCAGCTTCAGGCTGGGAACTTTGGAGAAACGGAATAGAATGGTGAGCAGTGCTTGGGGAAGGGTGGCAACCACGGAAATGAGAATGCCGATTGAAAGGTGGGTAAGTGAGATGTGCTGTACACCATGTACTTCCTGAAAAGATGAATATTTTCACACATTAGGATTCGTCCTTTCAAATCTCTCCGAAATTTCCATCAACTCCTATAAAATTTTGGGGCAGTTTGGACTGAAAGGGTTCAGAAAGTAATAAAAAATTATCAATTGACATTGGTGATTCCCTTCAGAGATTTTGAATGGGAAAATCTCAACAAAACTTTTAAAAAATGCAATTAATTTTCTTAGTTTTGTGAACATTAGAGGAAGAGAAAAATTAAATATATTTACAGTTTTCGATATTGGTTTGCAATGATTAATTATAATACCTTTAGGTACTAAAATTTTTAACAGATAAGTTGGCACAATGCAATTTGTTTCGCAACAGACTTTTCTAAATTGATTAAACATTTGTAAATATAGTAATCCAAGATTACTATTTATCTTGTCTTTCAAAATTTTTTGATTATCTATGCAAACTACTATTGAAGTTTTAAGCAAATAAATATAAACTATTACCTTAACATTTTCTTGAATCAATGAAGACAAAAGAGCACAGTTGAAGCAGAAGCAAAAGCAGCAGGTCAATCTTTGAACACCAGTGAAGAAAGAAGCAGGGGCCTCACAGACCATGGCATTCCATACATTCAAATCATGGATGTTAGTTATGAAGTTGTCCATGAACACCTAAAACAATTATTACAGGTCTATAAGAATTAAATAATGTACGAAATCAAGGAACATTTTAATTCAGTTCAACAGATCACCAGAGCCAGAGATGCATTTTATAATCTTACCCTTGCAAATGAAGGTGTATTATCAGCAACAAGAAGTTCTCTTTCAATTTGTCTATCTTCCTTTTCAGCTGACAGCCATTTATTGCAGTTAAACTGATAATTTGACCCTAAAATGCAACCAAATACAATAATTTATTAAGTTTTGATAGAAATTGAACAGCTATTTTACATAAAGCTAAGTTATATTTTATCATAATACTTTTGTTGAATACTGAAAAACTTGTTTCAAACTTTGATGTGAAATTACACCAATTTTATTAGAAAATTTGAGAAAATCTAACCTGTTTTAAGATCTGTAACTGTTATGCTTTTCATAAACCATGCTGGTGATGTACCAAAATTATTGTGCCATACTTCCAACTTGATAAGGGGACCAAGGTTTACTTCAGTGCTAAGAATAGAAAAAAAAAAATGTAAGAAAATCTGACTGAGTAGTAAATAAATCAAATTCACAGGAGCAAATTTCAAACAATTTATAGATTGATATGACAAATTTAAAAGGGCATTTGAAAAGTAGAAAGTTATTTTGAATTGAGATGAATTGAAATAGGCTTTGAATGACGTGATATTAAAATATTTATTGCATGGCAGCTAAATTATGGGTATAATGAAAACATGTTTAATTCACATGTAAATGTTGAATAAAAATTTCATGAATATAGTAGGATATTAAGATCTTAGCTTAATGCTAATTCAATTTAAAGTTTTATATTTATATATTAACAAAATATTAAAACTGTTTCATGAAAAGTACCTCATTAAGAAATAATCAACTGCTCCCTTCTGAAAAGAAAACTTCTTTGCTCTAGAGTCAATTAACTGTCTCGTTTCTGTCATCCCTCTAGTACCATGCAAGACAACAAATACCTAAAAAAGAATGGAAAATTAAGAGAGAAAAGTAGCAGAGAACATAATTCTTTCAATTTCATAAGAAATACTTACAGAGGCAGAAGTTCCAGCTGAATAATACATTCCAGTTCTGACACATAAGAGATATAACTGTTTATGCTTCTCACTATTATCTCTTATGGGTATGGGAGACATACTTAAATTTCTGATTCTGTCTTTTTGTAGGTTTAGGAAGAGCAATACGAGGTAAAACAAAGTACTCAGGACGGATAACAAAAGCAATAAAACATTGAAGTATGGTTCTTTCATAACACTTGATGGAATTAGAAGGACAGTTGAGGTTAATGAAATAGCATAAGCAGTCATTTCTTGAGCAGAGCACCTGAAAAAGTTAGAGAAAATTAAAATTAATGATAACTTCTTGAATGCACATATTTGCATAGTAAAGTAATTTTGAACACTGTTTTGAAAATACACAATGTAAAAAGGGCACAAAATTAGTGTAACCCTTTAAAATTGTAGCCTCAAAAAGCTGATTCTATGACAAATGTCAGGAGCCTGTGCCCAAGATTTTCTATCCCTGTCACAGTTAATGGGTGGTACTTCGGGATTTGAAATGGGGATCGTTGTTTTGAAATGCTATGACAAAACCTCTCAATTAATGAGCAAATAAGCATTTTTGAAACTGGGCACTTTAGATCCTGTTCACAGGTAGTAGACAGCAGTGCCTCACTATATACTAGAGTTTTCCCCCTGGCTAATACTGGTAGTGAAAATCTGGGCCATTTAACCTGTTCACTGTTGTTAAAAGGTTAAAATCTATCTGGGTTTATGTTTATTACATTTAAAAATACTTTATGATGGTAGTCCTAGCTACCATCATAAAATATTTTCTTCTTTTCTTTCATTTCTTTTAATAAAGTTAGGTAAACACATTTAAAAGTGTACCTGCAGTCTATCCAATGGTGGTTGGTTGAGTTCAGCGACGAGCAGATATGTGTTGACCACATGCCCTGAGCTTTGCCCAAGCATACATCCTTCCAAATCATGATATCATATTCACCAATTACTTCAACAGAAACAGTACTCTTTTCTTTAAGGGGTGTCCACAGAGAAAAGTAATATATTCCAGGCACTGAATGGAAAAGATTAGCACATGAAAAAAAAAGATTTAGAACTATAAAATGTTTTCTTTGTAGCATAAAGTTATTTTTAGGATTACCAACTATAAAAAGCAAAAGTATGCATTATTTTTTTATTGATTTATGAACAGTAAATTAAAAAGAAATTCTAAAAATACTAATTGACTAGGTGCATAGATAAATATGGCAATTACTTACTTTTAACATAGTGTTCAGGTATGTAGAAGCTGTATTCCACAGAAGATGAAGAGAAGCCTTGTTTCCATACAAACTTTCTCAAATCAGGCAAATTCTCATAGCTACAATAGAGTTAAATGAATAAAACTGATTTAAACAACAATAGGTTGAAAATATGTCAACACAGAATAGTTTCAAATTCTTTCCCAGTCATTCAATTAAGTTTAGACATAAATGCTACATTTAAATATTCACATGATCTCAGCACAATTCTTCCAAGGAGCTTCTAATGCTGATGTAGACAAACTCTAGGCACCTGAAACTTTGCTCACCTATTTTTATTACCAGGTTGAGACAAATCCTCAGGTGGTTAGAATAAGCCTGCATACCAAGGAACACTTCTCAGGATCAGGATGCAAGCTGAATATAACACATATCAAATACACCTGAAACTTTGCTCACCTTAGTTTGTAGCACAGGTTGAGACAAGGTTTCGGGCTCATGTGATATGCATTTCAAATCAGCTAATCATCCAGCTTCACAATATCTTGCTGAAGTACAAATATTACAACTTGAAACATAAAATAAAACAGGCTCACACCTCAACATGCTTACTACAAGGGTAAATGATCACAAGTGAAATTTTTCCTATATCAAGTATTATTTCTCCCAAACAAAATATAGACACCTTAATGAGTTATACATGTAATTTCGTAACCATATTAAACAAGTTAATTATTTTACCTGAGCAATGCTTCCACTGTATAGCTCAAGTCACTTAAGTTCATTCTGTCAAACTTAACATGAAAAAGGAGGGAATGATAAATATCATCATCAGTTATGTTGATTTGATGAACATTCATATAACTTGTTGAAAGAGGTGTTTTACTCAGAACCTGAAAAATAATCATGAATCATCACACAATGTTATTTTCACACAGAAAAGAAAAAAAACTTGAAATATTTGATAGGTTTGAATGATTTCAAAGTTATGTAGGAATGTTTTACTAGGCAATAATTTGTTTTCAAGTTTTGCAAAATAGAAATAAGGATTAACATAAATTTCCTCAGGCACCCAGCAGTTAAAAAGTATCATTCACATATTCAATGTAATTACACCCCTAAATTAGTGTATCTTAATAAAGTTGTTCGTTTTTAACATATTTAATCAATTTTTCATTAAAGCTAATATTATTTTGATATCCTTTTAAACTAACTCTTAATTCAATTATTAATAAAACTACTAAGTGAGAACAAATGAGGTATGCTTGAGTTTGAGTTGAAACAACTCAATCAACAAATTAACTTACATTAGGGTGGATATTTCTGGAGAACTTGACAGTCAAGTTCATGTTAGCTCCACTCAATACATCAAACTTGTCACAAGACAAGAAGGTAAGCAAAACAGATGATTTCTTTGATGGTAAAAGATGAGCAAAATTCAAATAATGAGGCATGGAAACATAATCAAATTCCTGAGCAATCAAAGCCAAGCAGTTGGTCAATGGAATGCAGTTGTTTTCTGAGCATCTAATAAAAGAAAGATGATGGAAATTGTAAAACATTTTATCAATTCATTCGATGCAAGTTTATGATATTTTAAAATAAGTATTGAATGCAATGTATTTTAATTTTTTTTTTCTTTCCACATTGAGAAATGTTGGTTAGGAGGTGGTTTCTAAGTAATTTTAAAGGTCTAAAATAGTACCAATAAATAATTTGAGTACTAAAGTAATAAAAGTTTGATAGTTACTTTTTCATTCTCCTTTTCATATTTCTTGAAATCAAAGCAAAATCATTTGCATGTATTTGAACTCTAGCGTGTTTAATGGGCAAATCAAATGATGGTGATTTTAATGAATCTACTTTGTTGAAAAGGTAAGCAGTTCGAGTAAAAGTGTGAGGAACTTCTATGGTGTAGGGCTCTTCAAAAATCAAACACAATTTGAACTTTTTCTGGAAAAAAAAAGTAATAAATTTAAGGAACATATAAAGTTAAAGTCATACTTAAAAAAGAACTGAAATTGATGTCTTCATACCTTGATTTCATTTATAAATAATTCTCTTCCAATGCGAATCAACTCTTCATTTCTCATATGTACTGAATGGACAGCATAAATTAATCCTGACAACAGAACTAAAAATTCGTTATCTAAAGACTCTTCATAATAACCATATAGTTGTGCTCTCATGTTATGGAATTTTCTATATATGTTGTAAATTTTCTGCAGTTCAAACATGGTGATCTGAAAAGAGTTGAGTTTTAGAAATATTTATTAATATAGAATAAGCAAAATAAGAAATATAAGGACTATAAATTACCTCAGGCACATCAGTTAAAATTTCATTGATACACGAAAGAGACTGAACGACCTCAACCTGGAAGAAGTAAAAAAAGATAAGTAAAACAAGTCAACAAAAGCAATAAGGTAAAAATACAAAGAGTAAAAAAATTTCCAAGAGAAAGAAGTCATTAAAAAACAGTTTTTAAGTTATTATTTAGTTCATATTAAAAATTCAGTAGAAAACACTTGTTACAGTTCTAACCTTATGAAGCATTTTCAAATTTTCAATGATTTCCAAGAATCTAAACCTAATTTGTTCTTTCAAGTTCTTTTCCTTTAATGTTAAGCCTTTAGTAGAAGCATGGCTATTGATGGAAGATGTTAAGATATGGATCTGGTGAAGCAAGGCTTGATTCTGCTTTTCCCCCAAATACTGGGCCAACTGAGACTGGGTATGAAAGGTTTCATTGTACCTAGAATTCAAAAAAGAGACCAAGGTTAGAGTTTAGGTTAACTAAAAAATAGGAGTGGAGGGTTATAAACTAATTTTTTGACTTGGATCACATTAATATTAATGGACATAGTGACCAACTTTGTATAATAAATTTGACCAGAGGGTCGAGTAAACACTCAAAAGACTACAAACTAAACTGATATCATGGTCCACATGCCTTAATAATCATAGTGAAAAAATAAACACAAATAATAATTACATAAAATCTGGGCAATCAACCTTCAAACTATGTTAACTATATTTAATGATTATGGCAAATTATTACCCATTGAAATTTTCTCAGGTAGATTGATACATAAATATAAGTAAAATTGATGCAGTACTTACACATATTGCATTAGAGTAACATTCAGGGGAGAAGGCGTAACTTCCCTGACCAAAGAACACACTTTAGTAGATGCTCCCAAGTTGTTTCTTATAACCACATTCAAGTACACTATAATAAAGAAATAGAGCACATGAATCCAATGAAATTTCTTTTAAACATGCAACATCTATTTTTCAGTTTTACAAATTTATTTAGCAAGCAGCAACAAGTGAAAGTTTTGTAGGAAAAGACAAGTTAGGAATTAGAATAAAATCATGAATACTTGTAAATATTAAATTAAAATCCAATAATAAAAATTTTAATTTGTTTGCTTTTTAAAATCAACCTACACTACCAATTATAAATTGAAACAAATTGCAATGCTAACTTCAACACAACATAAAAAAATGATTAAACATTATATTTTCCACACTTTAAATAAACATTGTAATTATATACAGTTGTAGTATATATCTAACAATCAGAGTAGCTAATCTTCTATATTTTTCCAACTAATCAGATTTCTTCAAAAAATAATTCCAAGGTAACTAACTCACCATTGAAAGAATTGGCGGGATCCCCAGCAGGTAGCACAAATTTTACATTACTGTTGAGTCCAAAATAGACAACATGTCCAGGGTCATTTGGCTTGAGGGAATATCGTAACTCATAATAGAGGGGACGGTGGTCGCTTCTCCATTCAAGACAGTGCATTCCAAAATTGAAATTCATGCTGAAGCCTTTGGTAGGCATCAAGGTGCAACGGCCATTAACTGGACCAACATTTACTTTGAAGAATTCCATGGCATACCCTTCCATACCAGAATCTGAAGGAAAAGAAAATAAGTAATTATATCAATAGGATATGCAAAGTTCAAAATACAGAGCTAGAAGTTCCATGCATGCCCTTTAACACAATTGAATAACTTCCAGGTTTACTAAATAGTTATGAAAAATATTAAAATTGGATGTCTTTAACTTAAGATTTTTTTTTTTTACTTTTTAATGTTTGTCATACTATTTTCTTTAAAGTTAGGGAACATTTGTGTCCCCTAGTGCCTCAATTAAGAACTATTGTTCTATGTTATTAAAAAAGACAACTTTTATGACAGCTTCAATACAGTACTTCTATATACAGTATACTCAATACTTTGTATAGCTTTACTTAATTATAGCAGTATTGAATTTAGCAACAAGATTTTTTGTCAGCACCAGAGTAAAAATGTATGTTTCATAATGATCCTAAAACACTGGTACAATTGCAAATTTAAAGATTGGAAATAAAATATTGACTAATCCACCAAATAAAGACATTAAATCTGAGTTCCTTAAGATTTCATTGAAAAGTTAAGTATTCACCTTTATTTCTGACTGCAACTTCAATCAAATAAGTGTTTCCCATTTGCAAGGCACCAGGTTTAAGGATAAAATACTCAGAATGAAATCCAGTTGTTGTGTTTTCATGGCTCAAGGGTAGCACTCTTCTGGGCCTGTTGAGGAAACTCTTAGTAGCTGGTTGACGGTTAAAATTGCTTTCTCTCACTGGATCTCCATAGGGATCATTGTTGTCCACAAATACTATCAAAAGGAACAAGAATGTAATAAATGGCTTACATATTTTAGTCTTTATCAAACAAATACATTTTTTTATACAAATTTAATTTTTACTTAATCTTGCTGAAATAAAGGAGCTTGAATTAAAAGATGTCCAAAAACACTTGAAAACTAATACAAGCTAATTAAATCCCATTATAGTAAATTTATTAACTTAGTATTAGAGTATCTGGAATTGAAAAATTTCAGTTAAGAGAACTTACTGCTTTCCCCATCTATTCTAGAATTTCCATCTCCCTCTTCAATAACTCCATCTTCAGATAGGTGTCCTTTGAAGGTGCCTAAAGAAAAAAATATAAATACTTTTAAGAGAAAATATTTTGTAAATGAAAAGATAATCCTTCAGTCCTGTGAATTTGTTTTAGTTTGCCTTTTACACACAACTTCTACTAAGAAATTTTCTTTTTCTACCCATTATATCCACAATTTAAGTTGAAATTTGCATGTAATACTTTTGTTCACAAGCCTGATGCCTCAAAAATATCATTATGTTTTTAATTAGTGACAGCTGCAACATAAAAAAGATTCATACTTTGATCTCTGGCAACAGCACTACCACTTTCTCCTGGATGACCCTCTTCAGGTAGGGGGTAGTCTGGATTACCCAGTAAAGGATCAAATGGAGAAAAGGGCAGAAAATCAGGATAGCTTAAATCTGAAAGAATAATTGATACACCATCAAATTGACAAAATAATTATGTTCTGAATTTAACTCTAATAGGCCCACAAGTGTTCAGTACAGAGGTTGAATGTACCCCATTTCTTTAGAATTTTACATTTATGAAAGTTGGGTCATTTAGAATATTTCATTCAATGTCAGCAAGCAGAAAAATTTATCCAAATTTTACATTTTACACTGATTGGTTGAAATGTAAAAGAGAGTTGGTTACTTACTAAATAAAGAATCATCAGAGTCATAATGTGCTTCCTCCTCAAATGGGTACTGTTGATCTGGCTCGTAATCAAGAGGTTCTTCATCTATATGCTGCTGACTTGAATCACGGGTGGAGCGATGAAGTTTAAGGACTAAAAGCAAAAATGCCAGCTTATTTTATACATAAAAGGAGACATTTAAAATAAAAGCCTAAAACATTTTCATCTTAATGTTAAATTTGATCAATATCTATCAATCAATAATATTATTAGCTATCAAGAATTTTTGCAAACAAATTTTTTTTTATTTATTTACTATGATTTTTTTATTGATTCCTACTGTTTAAGGATTTTAAAGTATACAAAAGAAAGTATAGAGCATTTTCAATCACGTGTCTCCGATCACGTGATCAAGCTGGCTTGGAGGATAGACAACTTTTCTTTAACATTAGGCTCCCATAGAGAATACGCGCTGCATTTAGTTTTTATAAGAAAAGTTCATTTAAAAAGATTCTTTAGGCTCGGTTAAAGATCGGAACGAAAGAATAATAGTTATTGAAGGTAAGTGCATATGTTTTTGTGTTTTAGTGGTAAGCTAAATTTAGAAAAAGACTTATTACGAGGTGACATGTTTTTGTTTACATTTGTTAGAACAATATGCGAGTCCGATACATCTGTAAAATACTTATAATATGCTACTGAAACTAAAAATTGAATAATTAATAAATAATTAAGAATTTTAAAATATGTTAGTAGCATTGCGAATGGTACTTGCAATTAGAACACTGGCAGAAATGGTTTCAGCAATTAGAACACTGCTAAATATAAAATGTAGTATTATTGAATGACTTATAATATGCAGAGATGCCAATTTAGAGTAAATAAAGGTTACTTTAAAGTAAACTTTGGAGAAAAACATAAAACATCCTTATTTTTCAAAATTCACATCAAAAGTAAACAAATAAACGATGTGCATCCTATAGTTTTCCATCATACTGTCTGTCATCCAAGCCTCTGACGTCACAAGCCTGTGACGTCATGTGCGAATGCTCTATAATAAAAAGATAGGTACCTTTTGGATAGTTGGTTTCTTCTGGAAAACCAGGCAAATTTGGAAATGGTGGAAGATCATCACCAATCAACTGATCTGAAGAACCTAGAATATTTTTACAAATTAAAAGCCCATAAGTTAATTCCGCTAAAAATAGTCCCAAGTTTTTTAAAATAATGAATGGTGGAAAAACTATCACTATATACATACTATGAAGAGAAGTCAGTATGTCTGAAGGTAATTCATTTTGACTATGAGTTAGATTGGGCATAGGTGGAAATGTGGAATTAGGAGCAACTATATAAAACGTGGATCCATCTGCTTGAACACATTCATAGTTTGCTGAAAAAAAAATAAGTTGTAACCAATGTGTTTCTCTGTAAATAATTCAAATAAAAATATGCATGGTTTTATTTGATTAGTTTAAATTAATTTTTAAAATCAAATGATTCTTATGTAAGTTCTTGAATAAATGAGTAATGATTCAAAACTCACTGAAATGCATTCTGTGTCTTCCTTCATCTATCTTCCATACTATCCAGTTGTACTCAATTTTCTCATTTTGGCAATTTTGACATGTTGCTTTCAATATGATTTTAGAATCTTGGTTAACACAATGATCTTCACAACTATCACATTCAACATCAATTCTGAAATGGTAGATGTCCAAATCAGAAAAATTAATCAGAGGAAACACAACTTAAAGACATAAAACAAGCAAGATTATTTTTTTTTTCAATTAATAGACAATACTTACAGCATAACATGAGGAAAATCCTTGATTTCTATTACTTGAGAGGCTGAAGCCTGGATCTCAGCTTCAACTGTGATATTGATGACAACTGAAGTTAAGCCTGGAGTGAAGGATGAAGCCGGTAGATGGAAGGAGTCTATGTTGGTAGACATGAAAGCAGGAGGATGTGTATCATGGAAACAAAAGTAATGCTTTTGGAAATGAGGGACACAACTCCAAATATAACTGGAAGAGAACAAGTCATTAAAACAGTTCCATCTATTAGTATGGGTTCAGTGTTTTATTAGCTGCAATGTTTTTGTGGCAATATTATATTAATTTTATTTAAGTATAGCCATTGGTATCCTTGTATATTTTTATGGCAGGAGAATTATTAAAATAAAGCAAGAAAGTAATATTTAGCATTACATAAGAAATAAGAAACACAAAATGATGGTTTTCTCAACATATTTCAAAACTACTTTCTTACCTAATCTGCGAATAATTCATAAAATTTGAAAATTCAGCAGAGATATCAACAGAATCATTGAATCCAATCCATCGTAGATATCCACCTCTTATGTATGCAACTGGGTCAGGATATTTTACTTTAAGTAAAGTTGAGGATTTGGCATACACAATGTAGTTACTCATTTCCACCTAGACATAAATGAAAGCAGATCAAACATGGTAACAAAAATGAATTTGCTAACTAACAAAAGTTAATAAAGCTAAACATGAACTTGCATTGAGATGTATTCTGTACGTTCCAGGCTCCACTTTGTACTTGGGTATCATTAAGTACCTTTGCTGCAAAATATCTTCAGGATCAAATAGAACTATATTGCCATTCTCAGCATCTTCAACTTTCCAGTTGTATTTAATGCCATTTTTTTCACAGTTTGTAATGATTTCAGCTTCAACCAGAATATCTGCATCATATCTGGACTGAAAAGAACGATAGATTTAAAACAGGGTTCATACACTTTTTGAGGCAAAAAATTCAAGGATTTTCAAGGCCTTTTCCAGGCTACCAGATGAAAAATTCCAGGCTGACGGATATTGTATGTAACCTTTTTTTAAGTAGTACTCAAGTTTCATTTCATACAATTTTATCTATAAAACAGTTTAATTAAAGCAAATTTTCATACAGGTTCCTAGTTACAAAAATAAAGTGGTTTGAATAAAATTTTAAATAAGCTTTTTTAATTAAGCTTTTTATTAACAAAATATTTTCACGTAATTTTTAAATAAATTAACCTAACAGATTTAATTTAAAAAAATAAAAGACTACCTTATACTTGCAATAAAACTGTAATGATCAATATTTTTCATGATGCATTGACTCAATGAATAAATTGGGCAGAAAATGAAAAACTGAAACACTGACAGGAGTAAAAAACTTTAGTCTAAGAAGTTTAATTTCAACCCCCAAAAATTACCCATCTGGAAGATTTTGTAAGACTTTCTTTCTGATAGAAAATTTAAATAATGCTTAAATAATATTTACCTTAAAATTTTCATATACCCTATTATCTACACACCTTGGAATTATTTGTTTAATATTAAAGCTCTCAAATTCAAACTATAAATTTCTATTTGCCTTCTTGCAAACAACAAGAAATTCCTCTAATATTTTTTTTAATTTACCAGATAAATATTGGACACATTTGAACTACAATAAGTGAACAGTTTCTCCAAAAACAAGCATTTAAAGCCAAGGATATTGATGCAAAGTAAGAAAAACGCGATCGCGAACCGTCTGTCGAGTTGTTTTTTCTGCCTGCGTCCATGCCGTCAAAATGCCAACTTTACAGGCAAACGTCCGGAAGGATGTATGAAAATTCGGGATTTTTCATTGAAATTCCGGACAGGAGGATTTCAGGACTAACATAATCAGCAGATACCCTGAAATCTTTTTCTGGCCAAAAATGTCAAGGCCTAAATAAAACTCAAGGATTTTCAAGGCTCTTAGGGTAAAATACGTTTTTTCAAGGACTTTCAAGGCCTTGAAATAGAAAATTTGAAATTCAAGGACTTTCAAGGTTTTCAAGGCCGCGTAAGAACCCTGTTAAAATAATATAGATTGAATTCATGAGTAGTACATTTTTCTAATATAATGATGTACAATTGAAATAACTTACACTGCTTTCTTTATTATTGAGAAAAGTTATTTCTGGCTTTTGGCATACATGGTTCAAGAAAAACATGTTGGTAGTAAGATTGGCATGACTGTATTTATTCCAAACATTCACTGACACCCAGTACTCTCCAACACTGAAAAATATCGTTCAACATAACAAGTCTAAAAAAAGTTCAATTACATATTCAATCATGCAACAACTGTTGAAGGATTTAAATAAGAGTATTGAACAGTATGTTAATTTCTAAAACAAAAGAATGAGATAAACATACCTAAAAAAACTTTTTAAAAATAATTAATGGGATCACTAGGAAACTCTTAGGAATCATCCATTAATTTTTGCATGAAACTATAAGGAGTTCTGTCAACAATACTTACCTTACAATTGATAATATTAGTACTTAAGAATGAAAAATCCTCCGTGCAAGATTATAATCAAAAATGAAAAAAGGCAGCGGTTTTGTATTTGCACGTTTAATAAAATGTTAAAATTGTACAATTGTTTCGGGGATACTTAAGATCCCCTTCGTCAGCAGGAAAAAAAGCTTTTTTTCCTGCTGACGAAGGGGATCTTAAGTATCCCCGAAACAATTGTACAATTTTAACATTTTATTAAACGTGCAAATACAAAACCGCTGCCTTTTTTCATTTTTGAATATTAGTACTTGTTTTAGAGTGTGGTTGAAAACAGTGGTCAATACCATTTTTTTTCTCTGTTACTTTGATGAAATAGGGGTAAAAATAGGATCGTAAATTTTCTTAAGGGATTCCTCACTTTATAAATTTCGAGATGAAGCAGTCCATTTTTTAGATGGGTACTATCACAGGTAGGGAATTCTAAATATGCCCGATACAAAATGCAATAAACAATGGATGATCCCAAAAAATACTTTGAACCAATCAAAACACTAAACTAATTTAATTTAGATTAACAACATTTAAATCTATATCACAATAGCATGAACATGAAAATGAAAAAAAAACAATCAAACGCCTACTCTTTATAAATGTGTTGAACAAAAGAAGAATGAGTGTTTAGTACAGGAGAGCCATCACCAAAATCCCACTGGAAAGTTAAATTTGTACCAAACCAATAGAGAGCCCGAAAAGTAATATTGTGATTTACAAGATTCGGTCCTTGGCAGTGAATGGAGGTAAGGTTTGCAATCCTTTGAATGAGGTGAATGGAAAGGATTGAAGAAGAACTGCTGCTGATGTGGTTCTGAGCAGTGACATTCACATGATACCTGAAAAGGAGAAGTTTTTTAGTATGTACTAGTACTATAAAAAGTAAATTAAAAAACTAATACAATAGGAATTGGTTCAATTTATGAAAATTTAAACAAAATTTACTATTGCATTACAATATCTGTAAGTGTGAGAAAAGTATAAAATTTTTTTTGTTTTGTTTTTTAGTTGACAACTCATAAAAACTGGAAATCTGTGAACTCATGAACGAGCTGTGGCTCCTTCGGGATGTATTTGCAATTGTCTTTTTTCTTTTCTTTTAATTATGTGTAAATTATTGTCATTCTTCTTTAAATTTTGTAATTTTTTTCTTTTTGTGTTTGTTAATAAATTGATTGATTGATTGAATTGATTATGATAATTAATCAAGGGAAAAAGACATTTAAATTATAAAAATTATCTACTAAGTGGAGAAAAACACATGAGGTTAAAATTCGTTTTTTCAAAGGTTTTTTCCCTCTAGATTACAAAAACTTGCATTTATTTTCCTGGTGTATCTTTAATATACTTTTGAAAAACTCATAATGTTACCATCTATTTACTATAATTCAAAACAAGTGAGATTATGTTAGTGACTGTCACATTCATTAAACACATCTTAATTTAATGAATATACTAATATAGGTTATAATAAAAACCACAAACCTTCCAGGGTTTTTAAATTTATGGTTCAAGATGGGTCTATTGGTTCTCTTGACTTCTGATGCTCCCATCTGCCATGTGAAGCGAAGAGACGTTTCTGCAGGTGGAATTACCTTGGCCACAAACTTCAAATCATCCTCATATGGCAAATCTATTTCTTCCTCACCACATACTTCTTCATCTTGAAGGTCCAGGCACAAACGAATATCTAATTTGAGAAAATAGATATCATTAGAAGAGTCAGTCAGATCACTAAGCACTATGCATGAGGAATGAGAGCAACAAAATTTCTTACCATGAAGTTTTTCTTGCACAAATAGTTTAGACATTGCTTTAGGTCTTTGAACACTTTTGTAAGCTAAATCGGTTACTTTATTGAACACTTCTACTGATACTATGTATATTCCTGGTCTAAGATTTGGTAATGTGAGAGTTTTCCCTGCAAAAACAAACAATTACTATCTATACTTTTCATACATAATCGGGACAGTTTGCAAATCAAACAAATAAAACTAAGCAGTTAAAAGGCATTACCTGTCTCACTAAGTTGTTCATTATTCAACATCCAGATGAATGACACATTGGAACCTTTTATGATAGAAGCTTGTATTGTAACACTGTTCAGGTATTGGACAATGTAGTACTGTTTATCCAAAGCAAGTCCTTCAGGAGCCACTTGGACATAGAATGGTTCCAGTGTTTGATTTACTGAATCTAATGGGTTGGTGGCAATTACAGATACGTCATACTCCCCAACTAAGAAAAAAAAAAGGTGACACAATTAACCACCTTTAAACATAGATAAATAAAGTCATAACTTTGCAAGTATCTAAATATGGTTTTAGCAAAAATGAACTCACACAGATTGTGGAGGTTTTTCATAGGCAATGGTAAGAACTTATTATGATTTAATAAGCTTCCTCATTAAAAACCAGTGAGTATAATTACCTAGACACAAAACCATTTTTAAACCATGTCAGCATGTGCAATGTTGATTCTATTCTTAATGAAATGACATGATTTTCCATGGAAAAGTATTTTATTCATGTTTATTTTCAACTTTTTGTGCTCTTTCTCTTAATGTAATTAGTTATGATTGAAGTTTAGATTAAATCTTAGGAGGCATGAAGTGAAGAGGCTTTACTATACAGCGAAAATCTTCATGCAAAATATATATTTGGGGTAAATTTGGAAGCAATAATTAATTTGTGGTAAATTTGGGAAAAAAATAACCAAGTATTAAAATATTTACAAATTTTTATGGTTGGCATTGATATAAGTGAACTTATCAGTTAGTTTTCAATTTTTGGCAATGTTTCAAATTTTTGACATCAAAACAAACTTGGCAATATTTAACAGGACAGGTCAGTAAACTGAATTGAACCATAAGAAAAAGAGGATTTATTTCACACTTTTTTCCTCACAAACTTAAGGAACTATTGTTTTAGGTAATCAATCAATACTTATTAGATAGTATTAAAAAATAGGTTTTTGGCATCCAATAGGTACTCCTTCCTTTTTATTGTAATACTGTTTAATTAATAGTAGCTGCCTTCAATAACTTAATCAAATATTTTATAGGTTTTTACAATGGTGGAATGGTTTTGAGATTTTACCATGGTACATAAAACAAAAATATCTCTCTTTAGGGATTTTTTCCACTCACCAGCACAATAAACATGCTTGACAGTAGCACACGGAAGTGACCACACATTCAGCGTAGACTCAACCATCTGAACAGTTCCATCGCCAAAATCAAACAGGAACTGTACATCCGAACCTCTCCACACCCACGCTTCAAACACTACAGGATCAGTGGAAAAGAGGCAGCTGTCATTCAAAGCGTTGTGTTCCCTCTCCAGCAAGGGAGCTGCGTACTGTTCGGACCTGGGACGGAGGTGAAGCTTCTCGATGGGTTCCACAGCTTGGATAGATGTGTTGAGATGCACTACCACTGATTGGCGGTCGTTGAATACCACTACAGATACATTGTACAGGTCAGCTACTCCGTAACTGTGGTTAGCCAAGCTTTTGTTCTTGGTGCTGGAAGTAAGATTAGAAATTTATCAGCAATTCATTGAGAGCTAACGAGAGAAATTATAATGAATCATTATGAAACTTTGTGAAATTAAATTGATTGAACTAATTAAAGGGACAAATCTTTAATGACACAAAATAGATCAGCTATAAGTGGTCATAGTATTTCCCCCAAAATACTGTTTTTTAAGAATTAAACTATTGTGTTCTTAACATGCAAGGGCTTTTTTTTTTGGCTAACTACTGTTTGAAATTTTATTTAAGAAAATTAAAATACACTTGCAACTGTTAACTCTTTTACATTTAAACAGTACAATTCTATTATCTGTCAAGTCAAAAATCCCCTAACTGTTTTTGGTGCCAAATAACAGAACTATCACCAAAAATTCCAAACTAACTAAACAACTTGTTTTTAATAGGACTGATAACAGAATTAAACTATTGAAACAATAGTTCAAAAACTATTTCATTTAAAGAAATTCATGTTTTAAAACCAACTAATGTGGAAAAAAACTAGCGGTTCTCTTATGTTGTAAAGAGAGTAATGGAGTGTCATCAAGTTTGGGGTATTTTATGGGTGACTTATTTGAATTCGTTATAGAATAATTAGTTGCCAAGGTGGATTCTTAATTCTTAGTAAAGCTAATTTTATTTGGAGTTGACTCATTGTTGGTTTTATTGTAAGTAAAATTTGTGTAAACATTCATTGCTGATTAAAAAATAACCAAGTAAAAACTTTATAAGTACCTATTGACCATAGTGTACTGTCCATCAGTCCCATCTCCAAAGTCCCATTCGAAATTCAAACTTGACCCAACTTCAACCACACACCGGACCAGGACTTCTTCAAAAAGAGCAACCACCGTAGGCGACAGCAGTTCCAGTGCCACTCCAGATATAGGCACATGCACTTCGACTGCCACAGAACGTTCGATGAAACTGACACCATCGGACACATTGAAGTAAATAAGGTGCACACCGGCAGTCCTGTAAGAGTGTTGGACATTGAAAGTAGAGTGGTTCCCGAGTCTTTCGAACCCAAACTTATCCGGGTTGGTGGTGGAGTCAATGACCGTGTTGTCTCCAAAGTTGATGGTGATCCTATCAGGAGGAGATGGTTGGTTGATGGTGACCGAGAGAGAACCATTGTGTCCAACGAAGAAGTCGGTGAGGGAGAAGTTGAGGACAATCAGTGTGAGAGCAGCTTGAAACTGCATGGAGGTGCTTAGTTCTCCGAAGGCATTTACAACTTTGAGCTTTAGTTCATAGCTTCCAGGATGTATGATGTCAAAAAGAACAAACTGTAAAAACAAGAAACATGTTGATGAAACAAGTAATAAGTTGTAAAATAAAAAATAAATCAAAATTTAAAGTTCAATTTTCAAAATAAAAATATCATCTTAATACCTGATTACTTAGAGGAAGAGCCAAAATTATCACTACTCATTAATTTTATATTTATTTGGGGGTCTGTATTTACCTTTTAAATAATGATAAACTATTTCAAACAGCAATTAACTACATAATTTTAATTTTTGCACTATAAAAAGTTTAAATAAGGTTATCTGTAGAGAAGAAAAATAAATGGTGCACTTCAAATAAATGCAAGCAAGTAAAAGGACTTAGCCAAACTTAAAGTTGAATTCACCAAATTCAAATAATTTGTTTTGAAAGTTTATTTAAGTTTTAAGGGTGGCAGTTAAATTTTTTAATGACTAACCTTTCATAAGTATAAATTGAAAATGCAAATAATTTTTAAGACACATTCAAACCATATTACAATGGTAAACAAAATAACCCTGAAATAGCTTGCAATAATTAGTTTATCTGCCTCTTTAAAATTCAATTGCAACACTTGTTGCATTAGCAACATTAAAAGGTTATCTTGAATACACCTCAGCTAAGGACCCTTTTAATGTAAAACCACGAAAAAACAATCATAACTGGTTTCAAAGATGATCAAACATTTTGTACAGCAAAAACTCTGAAAAATCATCATACAAAACGTCATTTAGATCGTTTTCAAACAAAAAAGTAAAATCAACAAACACTCCAAAAATGCAAATATTTTTATCGAGCAGAATGGCAACAAAACAAGAATAATTAATTTACCGTGGATCGAACGGATACAGTTTCTTCATTATTTTGCTGAGACCAAATAAAAATGCCGCCATGAGATGATGGATTTACATTCGCCTGCCATTCTTGTACCAGAGGAACTCTGAAACAAAAGCTATTTGTTAGCCCTCACGAGAACAATATTTCTAAAAGACTGGCAACCCAACAAAGTTAGGGTTCAGAGAACAAATGATTCATTATATTTTTGACCACACCTAGCACAAAGCTATTTTTCAGTCTAGCATGTCCAACAAAACATGAACTCCACGCTTATTATAGCACAAAATATAATTAAATATTTCAGTGAATTCTATTTTTAGCGAGGAACTATTTACATTAATGCGTTTTACAGTGAAATATACTTTCAAAGAACAGGATAATACAAAAAAATAACTAAGCTGCATTTTGGGTTGAAAACTGTCATTTTAGTTAGTAGTAAATAGATGCGGTTGGCGGTTTCTAAGACTACAAAATTCAAAATAATAATCTAAATTTAATATATGTTCAAGAATTTACGATTCTACCACTTGGATAAATTAGTCGCATTTAACATAGTTAGCTATAATAGGTATAGTCGAAGAGAAGAGAACCCATCTTTTGAAATAAGGGTAGTTGTAAATGAAGATAACCTTGACCTGTTAGTTACTACTGGAACTGGTGTATTGGGAAAAACTCATAGACACTTCGCTAACATAATTTATTGATTAGCAAAGACAAGGTGATTTATTGATAACTTATAAATCCTTCATATATTTGATAGAAGCGTGAAATAACCATATTGTGATACTTTCCATTTAGTTTCTAAATTGCGCATTACTCAATGGAACCAATTTAATTAAAGATATTTTTTGTTAACAGACTATCAGAGGGGTAAACTTCTAAAACGCAACCTTTTAAAACAATTTGTGAAACAAAATCTTTAATTTTAAATAAGTTAAGGACGGTACGGATCAGCATTGCACCTTAATTATTTCAGATCACTAATCTGGGTTCAAGAAAAAAACTCACTAATTCATGCAACTTAAATGTTTTTAAGAGCGTTCACTGATTCTAACAATCACTGCAATGCTTCTTTCCAAGCATCCCTTTACACTAAATTATTTAGTACACTTAAAATTAGAATATTGTAAAAATATGGAAGTTGTAACGTGAGAGAAATATGAAGATGTTAAGAATATGCTATTTTTAAAAGAATTTAAATTTAAAGCAGTAGCGTCTATAGATATTTATTTCGGAGGGGTCCAAATATTAAAAAACAATTAGTCATAATCAGGTCCGATGCTAGATTTCTTCACTGGGGTTGGACCCAAAATTTTTCCTAAGCGCCCTCCAATACAGATTTAATAGGTTCAAAGCTTTTTAATAATTTTTTTGGTAGGTTTTGCACCTTGATGAACTCAATAAAAAATATTGTGAATAATAGAGTTCCAAGATCCTATGAAAAAGGGTTTTAACTCGCTTTGGTACACCTAATCCGAATTTAGGGGGTGTCCCCCTTATATACGCCCCTGATTTAAAATGTCAAACTTGCAGTATAAACTTACTTTCACCTGGTTATTTATTTCAGAAACAGAGAGGAAAAATTTAAGTTTATTTTACGAGTCAAAACTAAGTTTAGCTTTTAGCTAAAATACGAGAGTTATAAGAAATAAATTTCTATAATGGAGAAAATTATATGAAACTTTGCAATAAAAGCAAAGAAACCCAATCCACAAAATAAAACATTTTATACTACATTATGAACAACTAAAGTAATGCTTCGGATAAAAGCATTACACTATTACACTCATTTCCCATATTAACATTATAAATAGAACATTGCTTTCGCATTAATGGGAGAGATCCTACTCGAGGAAACGACTCAGTTCCTGAAAATAATGGAATCAATGCTAAAATTAGTCTTAACAATCTTGTGGATTCCGCATTAATTTGAGCTTAATGATGCCACAAGAGAATTTCTTCCGTTAAGACTTACGAAAGTCAGATTCTATTCGGTAAAGAATTCGGTTAGGAAGTAAGTATTTTTCATTAGGATTAAACAAACACAAAATAAAGTTGTAAAATTTATTTTCCCCCAAAGAAACTGTTCATTAGCGACTATGCATTTTGATGGTGGGTGTAACAACATAAATTGAACACACTGAATAAATCTTGTCTTAAGTAAAACAAATTCAATTTTCACGGGCCTTTAAAACGTCTGGGAGGTTTTTGACTTTTTTCATTTGATTTTAAGATTTTTTTTTAAATAAGATAGTTTTCTTATATGCAAGTCAAAATTGACATAAGTGTGAGTTGGAATTGACATAAGGATTGTGGCATAAGGAAGAAAGTCCAATTAATAGTCTATATGGAACAAACTCATAGATAATGAACCTGAGATAATTTTTCCATGATCCAATGATAACTAACAGGAGAAAAAAAATTCTTTCCTATAACTAACTATAGAAGAGAGCGGGGTAGGATGGGACAGTTTTTAAAAAGATATTTTTAAAAAACTAAATTTTGTTAGCACAAATTTATTTGAAACTTTCAGAATAACATTTTGAAATATTTTAACATATTAAAAATATAGACTAGACTAGATGGTAGTTATTATGATGAAAAATGACAAAGACAGAGAAGTTCATTCACATTCTAATAATTTATTTAAGGTAAAAAAACCAGTTATTCATCTTAAATTATACTTGTGCCCGTACTAGTGCCACCAAACTTCCGGTTGAGATAACACTTTGTAATTATAATCTGTTCATCGATAAGTGAACAGGCCATTTCTTGTGGGACAAGAAAATTCCCTTTTTCCCACCCCAAGTTTTAAAAATTAGGTTCTCACAAAAACACATGGTTTTTAAGCTTATCTCAATTGTTCATTCATAAAAGATATATTATTGAGTTCACAAAACACAAAAAATAATTTAGTTTACAAAACAGAATGAGATTAAAAATTTAACTTTTTAAAGTCTGAGTAGTTATTTACTTTTTATTAATTAAAACAATCTCTTTTAATTTACAAACTCATAGGTGCTTGCAGCTAAAATGATAAACAGCTGCACGTATGAAACAATGACACCTCTAACTGGTAGAAGACTCATAAACTAAAAATAAATTTATTTTTAAGAATTATTGAAGGTCTCACCCTACCCCGTGTCCCATCCTACCCCACTCTCCCCTACCTATAGTGCCTTTTTGACAAGAGCATGCTTTCCCTCGAGGAAGAAGGGTAACGGACATGAAATTTATTTCATTGCACCATTTATTTCAAAAACCGTTTCTTGGGTACTACACCCAAGTGGGCGATCGGGCACGAGCTCGAAATTTCAGAAGGCGCGAAAAAAATATCCAAGCAAGGGTATACTAGGAGAATAGACAGAAAAGCCCAATATCCTAATGGAAACCAAATCGCTTTCTGCCATTGGCTTTTTTAAAAGAATCCTACAGGATTGGTTTCATATGGTCCTCCCCATACTGGACTATGTGATGACCTCCCAACAAGATTCAATGGTTGCCAATGTCGCGATTTCTGATGACACTTCTATTTACTGGTCAGTAAAAACGGTAGAAAATGGCCTCTGTGAAGGTGAAGATTCCTTCAAAGGCTCACTCAAACTTATCACTTTTGATATTAATTTTGGAGGAATCATTTAAAGAGAAAAGTGTGAATTGGCGTTTCACTTTTTACTACTTCACTTTTCCATGCAAATAAGCGATTCACAGGAGTGAATCACTCAGGATGAACAGTGAAAGTGAAACAGTGTGAATGAGCTTACAGTGAAAAAGGAGTCGTGAATATTGATGGTTTGTCACATTGGCTCCTCTTTAAAAGGGATTGTCGTGTCCTCCGAGTTTTTCTGACTGTATCAATTTTGAATTTTAAGGTTATATTGCAATTTTCTTGCTTACTATTTTTGGAAAATAAAACATGGTCCAAAATAAGGAGACATCAACAACCCAAAGGTTATCATGGATATAATGCACAAGAATTGGCTTGGGTGAAAAGCAGAGGCGGATCTATGGGAGGGGGGCTTTCGGGCTGAACCCCCCCCCAAATGAAAAGTTCTACACTATATAGTATGGAATTTTATGCACCAAAATGAGTTAAAACCTTGTTATTTTAAGGTCAAATTTTCAAAAATTTTCTGGGGGAGGACCCACAGACCCCCTTGGTACTTGTAACTATAATTACAATCTATTTTATATTAAGTTTGTCAAAACGCAAAAATTCTACCATAAAATCTATGTCCGAATTTCGGATGAGGCGTACCAAAACGAGTTGAAAAAGTTTATTTTTTACTTAAATTTTCAAAATATTCTAGGGGAGGACCCCCAGACCCCCCTTTTAGTGATTGGAGCAGGATAATTCACTACCTTTTCCATATTACGATAATCAAGAAGATATAATTGGATTATGGAAATTCTTAGCCCCCCCCCCCCCCAAAAAAAAAAAACCAAATCCTGGATCCGCCACTGGTGGAAAGGACTGCTAATGGTAACCCTGGTGAAGTACCACATCTCATCACTAACTATTTTGGTGGTTACTAACTACCATAAACCAAATTGTTCAATTTACTGACAAGTTGATACTAAAACAACGGATTCATTATTGTGTACGATTAATGATGGGGATTAGGGTGACTACTAGCATTCCCCCTTTACTTAGGTTTAGAGGGAGTCTTCTT
The DNA here is from genome assembly GCA_963680715.1 of Tetragnatha montana. Lineage (NCBI taxonomy): Eukaryota > Metazoa > Arthropoda > Arachnida > Araneae > Tetragnathidae > Tetragnatha > Tetragnatha montana. The sequence continues at coordinate 32,559,056 of OY796686.1, forward strand.
ACATAGAATTTCACACTACCTCTCGTCCAGATTATTGAAAAGCCATAACAGGAAGACGAAAGCAGGCATTTCAGATAAAACTAGATCCCAAATCACACATTTTAAGCCCTTCCAAAAGAAGAAACGGAAAGGTCGTAAACAACGCGGGCATATCAGCCATCGGAACCATTGTCACCATAGCTGCTTTTACCCAGAGAGAAGGAGGCTGGCTTTATGAGTCCTGTTCTGTTTGCTTAAAACAGTGCCTGTAACGCCATTAACGAGAACGGGCGCGCTAAAGATCCGCGTTAACTCACTTAATGGCCGTGTTTATGGTGTCGTAAAAATTGGAATGGGGAGTCGCAGGTTTTTGCGACGGAAAAAAGGGTGATGGCAATATTGCAACGGGAAACAATCCGGAGCCATTATTACTGGCGGTGAGGTTGTTTAGTCTAATTAACACCGGCTAATGTCTGCATTCATTCGAGAACTGAACACAGTGAACAGCCTCGATTGGAAAAGTGTTGTGTACTGTCTTCTCCTGCTTAGAGGGTGCCTATTGAACATTGATTGCAAAAAGAAAACATCACCAGAGATCTTCGATTCAATTATGTAGTCTGTAGGTGTGAGTCTATGGAACTATAGTTGGGAGCAAATGCAGCTAATTCTTCGGACAGTTTAATAGCTTCTTTCATAGTCTAGTTCAGCATCAATTTGGACCACTAGTTTGGTACTTTCAATGACCACAGGCACAGGCACTACTAAAATAGTTAGCTGCAAATAACGATTGGTGACTCAACATGACGAAGGCCATTGCAACCTATTCAGTGGTCACGGGGTGTGTTTCTTTTGGACTTACGCGTGTTTGCTACTCACGAAGCTATCACTTGCTCCAGTTGATGGAACTGACCATTATATTAGCGTTGACTATCGCAAGTATCCATTAAAATTGTTACTGAAGTGGACTAACTCAACAATGATGGCTTTACAATGATCGTACAGATGTTTTATGATTTTTCATCCAGTTGGTCTAGAATCACACTATGTCCTCCCCATAGATTTTTTGGCAAGTTTGTTTGGCGGTTTCTTTCTAGTATGGGAGCATCTTCATCTAGAATTCAGGCGAGGAATTTTTTTTCGGAAATTTGCTTTTAGTCCAATCAAAATAAAAAATAGTCCAAAATGGACGATAGACCGCCAAATTTCATCCGTCTTACGAGACATACTCTTCGTGGGTTTAACCAAAACCACCTTGCACGCCGAAAACTCAACCCTTTCCACACAGTCCAACCATCCAGTTCCCATGCTTTTCACACCGCCAACCTTATCAGCCGCCACCCAGCAGCCTCACCTCCGAAAGCACACACAAACCGGTATCTCCCGTCATCCCAACAATAAATAAATAACCAACAACAACGACATGAAGAAGAAAAAAAAAGAGGAATTGGAGGCCACACCCGCCTTGCTGGCGAGAATGGGCGTGGGTGGACCTCGGCAGAGGGAATCACTGTAATTTGGAGAGGCCTCTTCTGCTCTTCTCGAGTTCGAAGGGGAGAGAGGAATTACTTCATTTCGGACTCAGATTCTGCAGGCGATATGAGTTGGTGGTTGGTTCTGTTTCCTAACCCCCTATTTTTGGTGGTCACGACACGGCAACCTTGGTTATAGGTGTTCACTAACTAGGCGGAGGAAACCGGGTGTTCTCTTAGAGCTGGGTTTGTGAGAGTTGTTGCTGTTTAAATTGAGTATAATATCATTTGTGTATTGTCTCTTCTTTTATTTGTCTTGGTTAATAAATTAGAGGTTAATGTAACGATTAGACGTATGGACGAGCTCAACCAGAACAATATTTTACTTTGACCGGAGGTTCAGGCGTACTTCTGGGGTATATTTCATAATATTATACTCTAAAATCAATCGTAAGTGTTTAAGAGTTGACACAGTTGAACTGATCATTAGACAAAAGTCACCCGACCTTTAAAGCCATTAGGCATAGGGAAATATCAAATATTTCATGAAATTATTATCTCCACAATACAAAATATTAAGCAAAGAATCAGGTGTGAACTTTAAGCGCGGGCATAGGCTGACTCTGTGGAGGAAGACCTTGAGGGACAAGTTAAAAAAACACTTTTTGAGGAAATTCTGTCCCTGATTTTCCCCAGAAATATAATTTTACAATAAAAAATAATATTCTAAAAAAAAGATTGAGAAATTTTCGGTATTATGATAACCATTCTCCAAAATACGTCCGAGTAAACAAGCATTGTAATAGTTTTTTTTCTAACTCATCGGCCTTTACAGTTTGCTCACTCCAAGAATAAAAAAAATTACCAAATATACGACTAACGATATCGTGTAAAGTTCTAATAAAAGTTGTGTGAGTTTGTGGAATCCCAAAGCTATAAACCGCAAGGTTTCGACATAATACGCGTAACAGAAGGAAAAATAATCCAACTTCCACGTTTACATCAGAGGTAACAGAGAAATGTAGGCGACCACAGACAGCTAAATGCGATAAGGCAACAAGCCACGTAAATTTTAATTTGCGAGACATTAAATTGCTGCTAAGTATGCACGGAGCATCACCGTAATTAAACCTAAGGGCTGTTCCTTCACTGTAATTGAAATGACAAACTATTTAATTCATTTGAAACGCGACAGCCAAGACAGCGCTTTATTTCTAGAGAACATGGCAATAGACTCTGGCAACAAATGTTCTGAATCATAAATCCTAATACTTCCCTTTTCTCGATGGTATGGGGAGAATCTCACCACGCGCAAGCAATTGTTACGAACCTCCTTTGAATTAACATGGACACTTTTTTTTTCTAATTTTAAACGTCTAAATCGGGAACTCTACTTGGTCGAAGTTAAAAAGAAAACTTGAAATAAATTTTCATTAATGAAGATCATCGATATACAACCTCACTATAGAGAACTCGGGATAAAGTAACCCCCGGTTATTTGACCGTTTCCCTATAGTCCGCCGAAACATACTTTGGTTTCGGGGAAGAGGAGTTTCGGTATTTATTTTTTAAAAAATTCCCTAATTTTTTGCACTTTCCCCTGCAACATAAAACAAAATCAGTTATAGTGAAGTTCCAGTAAAGGAAAAGAAAATCACATACCTAATAAAACCATTCTTTTTGGGGGGGGGGGGGCAGAATGAGTTACGGAGTTATGTTGATGCATTTTGTGGGTGTTTAATTAAAATTTCCTTTTTAGTATAGTACTATCAGTTAAATTTTTGACATCCTTTTCTCAATTAGGATTTTAATAAAATGTCAAATAGTGGTATCACGGTTATTGTGCTTACGATTCTGAAAGAAACTAAAATAATCATATAAAAATTAAAAACCGTTCCCCATCACTTCTCACACACATCTTTGTTCTTCCCAGAGCCTCGAACTCAACACAAGAAGTGAAAAAAGATGAAAAAAGTACTAGTTCCATATCACCCTTATCTTACCTGACAGATATACGGGCCTGAGTGACGGGCGATCCCTCTGCACACATGCACCGATACCTGCAGTGTATGCAGAAGGTGGGGCAGCAGGCACCCACATTGCAAGCAGCTGACGGGAACAACTGCTGGCGTTATCAGCGGCAGAAACTCCAAGTTTTGTTTCCATGACAAAAGTAGCTGGAAGTTAAATTTAAACCCGCAAAGATGAATCTTGGTTTTGGATGTCTACATGTTGTTATTCCAATTCCATAGGTAATTAAAATACGCTTTGATCCAAGAGAAGGTGGAGACTTTAATGTTAAAGTAGAGACCAGAGATTATGAAATAAAAATACCCACAAAAAAGAAAAGATAGCTACTAAACGATTCTCCTCGTGAAAAATCGGAATATTTTTAACCAATTTATGAACTTGACTAGAATATAGACAAGGCACAAATAGGGAGAATGTTTTCTATGGCCCCTGATATTACATAGACATTGGGGAAAGTGTCCCAATGTGGGATAGGTGCTTAATATGGCGGTTTCCTATATCTCCTCTATGCAGAATAAGACACGTTTTGTTAGTGTCTTAGGCTAATAAATTGGGTTCACGAATAACAGTTTTGACTTTTTTTAAACAATCGTTGAGGTAAACAAATTGTAATTAATAGGTAACAAATTAAACCTAATTATAAGTACTACATTTGTGTTAAAAAATGAAATAAGGAAACACTAAAAATGGTGGTAGTGGTAAACATATGGGAGAAATTAAGTAGAGACATAGTATTAGTAGTAGTCAAATATCAAAGGTTAATAATATCAAAGGTTAAGTCAAACGAAAAACTTAGTTAACATTAAGTGCTCTAATTTTTGCAAAGGCCGTATCATTGACGTAATAAAAAGTATACAGTGGACACAAATATTTATTGAAGCACTATAAAAGAATTCAGCATGCCACCTAGAGAGCGACGAAATAAAAATTATTTGATTACAAAATGGGATATTTAAAACAATCTTAAGGCCAGAAAAATAGATCCCTTAAGGGTCAGAGAACTCTATGAGAAACAGTGTCGTTGTAAAATCATCAGACAAAAACGGTTTGACGTTATTTATTTGGTTTTTGAAATTTTTGAAGCATAAAGATAAAAACTGCTTAGATAAGACTGATAAAAAATAATATGGCTGCAAGTAGTAAACTCACTATCAATTAAGAATGACAAGAGAGTGATGGCAAACATTGACAGACGCATATGAAACCAAGTCTCCAGAGATGTACGCACGCATTTAAACTGTAATATTTGTACATAAAAATAAATAAAACTGTAATATTTGTAATTACTCAGGGTGATTTTTTTTAAAAGTAAGGAAACATTTTTCTCTTGCTACGTAAGCGGGAACATCAAAAGATTTAATGAGCAGATGCATTTATTTACTGCAGAGATTAGATGATGTAAAGATAAGTCATTGAGGAGAACAGGTTAATCGAGGGCTGAGTACAAGATTAAACGGTTGACTATATTAAAAAAAAGCAAAAGTGAAACGATGTTACATCAAGAGTATATTTCGTGAGTGACAAATGAAACTAGGTTACACTCGGGGGCGTATAAGGAAATTTATTTCGTAGGGTAGCCGAATATTTTAGACTCGAATTAATAGACTCAATCCAGGATGTTCCATTGCTCTCTATGATAAGGGGAGGTTTCAGAGTCAACAGGGCTTTCATCCAAACCTGCCCATAAAACTTAAAAGATAGTTCAAAAGAGAACGAAACTCCGCTTTTTAATAGAGATGTTTACATAATATTGATATTTTCTCCAAAATAATATTTTTTCGTGAACTGCTCTGTTAGAAAGTGGTTTACCACCGAACTTAGCTTTGTTTGAGTGTATTAGTGATTTTTTGAGCCAGTGTCCAGGTTATTAGTATAGAGAAAGCTCTTAGTATGGCGGCTCTTTTCTCTTGGAGGCCAAATATTGACATTACACTATGAGACAAGCACCATACCAAATAAAGGATCTAAAAATAGACCAACATCTATGTTTATCTCAAATTATGTAATTTCAGACTTGGTCAACAATCATTCTAAGCAATGTACGTAATAAATTGCTTCATACGTAAAGCAATGTAGTGTAAACCCATGTAATAACAGTCAGGGTTTGAGCTATCGTTTTTTATAAACCAACATATATTACAAGAAAAATTAATTGAAACACCCATAAAGTAATAGAAGTCCCAGAAACCCATTTGAGAGTATGCTCATTTTGTCTCATTAATTAATAACAACGGAACTGAATAACGGAGCTTCAACAAATTCGGTCGGTCAAGAATCCTCAACCAGTTCCAAACGCCCTCTTCCTCGAAATTCCCAGTTCCGAGGCGTCCAGTATCCGGCCAAAATTCGAGAAATCGGGAAGACGCCGCAGCTGAAATTAATTACCCCGTTCGGCCGAGGGGAACCGGAACCATCGATCACGGAACCGAAGAGTCGAGTTGCATCGGCCGAATTAATATTATTTATCACCCGATCCGACTCCCTTCACTTTATATTCATCATACAAGCGCCGGATCCGCTCTGGGTTCGTTTTTCACTGGATGGATTTCAATTGCAAAACGATGGGGATGGAGTGGGATGGAGGAGTTCTCTGCTAACTTCAATTTCGGTGGTTGGGTGATGATGATGATTTAGTTTTATAACCATTCGAGATTCGCCAAATTTGGCTGTGAGTTCAAGTTTTGGTTTATATTTTCCAAATGCAGTGCAGACAACAGGAGAATGTTTAATCTCTAAGTTCATTAGATATACTATTTGGCAATGCCACCGTTCGTTTCTGAATCTTCTCGCCTATAATGTCCTAAGCTCGGCTCTTTGGACAAATTAACAAGTTTAGGCAAATCACACACACAGAAAGGACTTAAAATTCACCATGTTAAATTTAGCTGGTAAATAAAGGCTAATTTCAATTAATTCAATCGGAAGATGTACTGAACCACGGCTTACTAGATACTATACAGGCTAGCCGAGTACGGAAATCATTAAAAATCCAGATGGCAATACTGGACAAACTGGCAAAGCATATCCACAGTGTTGAAGGCGGTGGGTGATATAGGTAGGACTTGTGGCGATCCAAGCGGGAAAAGTTGTCAAATAGTTTTCATTGTTCAAAACTAGGCTAGCCTGTATAGTATCTATAGTAAGCCGTTACTGAACAGACCATTCGCATTGTAATCAACAAAGGATTGAGGCTCAATCCAATCGATTGAGAGGGACAAATATAGAGGTAGGGTAGGGAGAAACCACCAGGAGATTTTTCCCACCAAAGGTGAATCTAGGCGAAGGGGCTAGGGGCTGCAGCCCCCTTTAATTAAACAGTTCTTCAGATTTTAGTTATAATTCCTTTGCTAATTTGAATTTTATCTATTTCTTTCACGAAGAAAAATATATAAATATAAAAAAACCATATGTATAGTATTACTTTAAAGAAATTAATTAACTCTCTTTTAAAATAAAAACAATCATGGCAATCATGCTAACGTTTTGAACTGCCAGCTCCCTGGACGAAAATTCATGATTTGTCACACTTTAAAATTGGTGCATTTGAGGAAAAACTGATTTTTTTATCATATCTCAAATGCTGTGATAAACGAGTCCCGTTGGGTTCTTTTCGCAAAAACGCAATAATTTAACCCTAGAATTCAAGCAGAACTGGATTTTTTCAGAACTCGGGGAGAAACCAAAATACTACAGCTGTAAAAGCCCCGAATTTATCACTGTTACTCAACAGCAAAACAAATTCTTAAAAAAAAAACCCAACAGAAATTGGAATAGCAAAGCACCAGGCTGATGTCTTTCAGCGAGCAATCCATCTTATGTGAAGTTGGGTTTGACGAGAAACACCACGCGCGTTGCGAAACTCGAAGAAAAGTTTCAAAAAGCACAGCTAGCTGATTCAAGCGAATGACACACAGCGGCTGTTTTCACTCACTAAATAGAGGAAGAAACCGAGAAATTCTTCCTTAACATTTCCCTTCGCTAGACGAATGCGAAAGACGCAGCTGTTAGTTGAAACTGTTTAAAAGTTTAATGGTGGGTTGCAGTGCAGAGACTAGAACGGGACTACGCGATCGTAACGTTGAATATACTAGAAAATTTCCTATTGTGCTCCTCATTGATGGAGAATCTGGTCCTTTCATTGGTTCTTGGCGTTACGACGTAATCGCGACGTCATCATGCATGGGAAAGTTTCGACGTCACAATCGTTTTAATCGCTGCATGTAAACTCACTCTCAAGCAAGGGTTTCCAAAATATGTCCCGGTTGCCGAAAAAATTGAGCTAAAAAACTATTTTTTAAATATTATAGATTTTCAAACTTTCGGGGAAAACCTCACATCTCTATTTTACTCAAAATGAATATACTAAAGAGCTTTATGTAACTGACCCCTGAAACAAAAGTATACTTTCAAACCATAATACAACCGTGGCACAAAACTAAACTCCGCATGCCTATCAACAGGCAAATAGATAACTATCCGTTCTCCAGATCCTTATATACAAAGATGGGAGGGAATCCCCAAGTCTGACAATTAGTCAGCGACCGTCTGAGGATCGGATGGTCAGTAGATTAGTTTGCAGACGGACTGGGCTTATTATGGGATTGGATTCAATCCTTCAGACCAATCTTCAGACCAATCAATTCTTAGCCGCGCAGCATTGGGGATTCAATAGTATGGCGACGACACAGGAGCTATCACGGTGGGTGGTATAAGAGAATTAGAAGGACGATCCTTGGTATAAAAGTCGGCAATTTGTTTTGATAGAGCCGCCTATTGAGTCTGAGACAAGAAATGTTTTGGTTTCTAATTGTATACAGATATCCTTTTTGGATGTTAATTTCTTATTTAAATGAAACTTTTCAAATTGTCCAATTCAAAACTACCTACAAATTTTATCTTACGAGTTATTTACATACAGTTTACTTTCGTTAGAATCTGTAAATTTTAAAGTGATATCATGTAATTCAAATATTTTTTCGTTTAGATGTGCTAGGTTAAAACAAACGGAGGTACTTCCGTTGATAAGACTAGCAGTTATATAATGTTGTTTGACCTGTATTCAATAGACATGACATAACTTTTTCCACACAGTAGTAGGATAGTAAAGAATGACCTTGCTAGTTAACATTACGTGGCGTCCTGCAAATATCTTGATTTCAGCCTGGGTGCACACATTTAAGGACAAATGAATGAGAGTAAAGACATGTTTCAGACTGTCCTCAACAAAAACAAACTGAATAAACATTAACTCAGACTGAGCCAACTCGCAAAACTAGCTTAAAACATCAGAAAGAAGTAAACACAAGCCAGGGAAAGCTCGCCAAATATTGAACACGAAGGAAAGTCAAACCAAATTTCACCTCTTCGAAGAACCAAACACTCACTAAAAAAACAATGGATCCTCAACAAAGGGAGGGGAACTTCTCCCCCTCCCCCAAAAAAAAAAAAATTCATATCCCACACACACAAAAAGGTTTTTTTTACAGCCGCAACTCTTGATTAACACGGACGATAACCACCAGTTTAAAAGAATAAAAAAAGATAGAATGAATCCACACAAGCGCCGATGGGGAAGGCTTGATAAACGCACATGGGCGCGAGATATTAAATTTCGTGCAGGGAAGAACACACGCGGCTGGGCAGGCCAAGATAAACGCCGAGGCGCTCTCACACACGCCGCTTTATGTTCCCGCCGTTTCGAGAAGAGCAGGCCGCTTCCTTTTTGTATTATCTGGGCTGGAAATGAGGGGCTGTCTGTTAATTGCAATGGAAGATTTCTTCCTATTTCTGTACTATAGATTGCATTTGAAACAGCGTTAAAAGCTTTGAATGGCAAAGTGGTAAAGGTCAATTTAGGAAAGTCAATTCTTATATTGAGGAGTCTTATTTGGTAATATGAATATGATGGCAAAATTTTGCACGTCTTGTTCTTTTAGAGACAGTAAGAAAACCAATGAGGCGAAATAGTAAACATAGCCATTCGCTCCAGTGACCATGAGCGGTTATACGAAGATCTAGGAAGAACAATGCTCCAACTTATTCAGGACATTCCATGCTTTAATTTAATGGTAAAGGCAATGGAGAGATTGGAGAGGGACCTTGGAGTTTGTTTTTTAATGCAGTCAGGAATAGCATGCCTGCCTTTAAGTCACTATTGATGTCGCAGGGTCTTTTTCTTAAATCTGCTCAAAACTGATGTCCAGTAAATTGTAAAAAGTGAAATAACGTTTTACCATTCGAAATTTCTTGCAATAGCTATAATACTATAATTTAATAAATAAAATTAAACTATTTTTAATAAATAACTTAATAATTAAAATAGCTACAACTTACTTAGCTATAAGTTGACAGCTTCTCTGAACAAACCTCAAAGGGGCAATAAAAACCAACATAGACTGTTTTGGAATCGTGGAGTTCATAAAGGATGGGGACATTTTTCTTAATATTATCATGCAGACTATAAACAAAACCAAAAGGGATTAGTGAGACACCACGAAATTCAAAAGGGGAATTTAATGAAAGCCCCCTCATCACTTTCAACCAGAGAACAAAACAAAGAGTAGCAAGTAGCCCCGTGCACTCCATTCGATTAAATAACGTTCCTTTGTTTCTGTCTTTTAACTATCCACAGCAGGAGGGAAAAAATTCATTACTCCGGTGCGAGTATTCCCGTTTATTCTCTCTCCCCTCATCTAAGTGTAATTAATTCTCTATTGTTTAACGCCGTTTCTTCTCTCGGCGTTGTAAAAAACCCTTTTTCCCTCTTTCTCCTCAGGTTAAACGAAGGGTAAACAAGAGAGAAAGGGGACATAAGCACCTTTCACCCTGATTGCCATTTTTTGGTTTTCATAGCCTGGGACAGGGGAGGAGCAAGGGAGCAATCAAAGTTTACGGCTTGTCTCGGTTCTCTTGGGGACTGGGGGAGGGGTATTGAATCTCGGGTTAGAATCGATGTTAAGGGGAATAAGGATCGATTCTTTGGTTGATGGAGATGCATTATTGTTGCTGGGGTGTCTGGGGGATTCGTGTTGTTGAATCTTTTCTGGAGTTACAGGTCATAACTTTGTGTGGTGTAGTAAATAAAGATTTTTTTTGCTGACTTGTGAATAGTTTGGTTATTTCTATAACTAGAAGAAACTATGTATAAACATTTTTACCGACTTACCAATAACTTTTACATAGATAAGCATTTTAATTCGGATACTTGTTTTTTTATATAGTGTTCCTTCTTTTTTCTCTTAAACTTTTACCTAATTATTCTATTAAAAGGCCTAGATAATAAATTATTATATTTTGAAGAAGAATCATAAACGATTCATAAAAAGGACAAAATGCAAGAAAACGAACAACAACATTAACCCGTATCCTCGTCGAAAAAAAAGTAACAAAACAATTTAGAACTTCTTCAAAAACTCGATTCATCAAAGTGTAGGATGCTCTTAAATGGCTTGAAAAAAAAATTACCAATTGAATAATAAGTTTAAGAGGATTTGAGAGTAAAATTAGTAAGATATGGATGAAAACAATGACAGCTTATTATAGGATTTAATATAATTGTTCTTAGAGACAGTACACTAAGGTTAACAGCATTAAAATGAGTGTTTCCTTTTAATTAGTAACAGCAATAACTTTTATAACCACCGCAAGATACATTTATAAATTATCGCCACAAAAATCCAAAAGATGGAGCAAGATGTGGTTAAAAATACTACCAAAAAACCTCCATCATACCAGGGAATATAACTTTAACCAATTTAGTGGCGCCTAACTGTTATCACTTTCGTGTGAACATCAAATTAAGAAAATTTACAACAATCAAGGAAGATGCAGAAGACGAACATCACCATCCCCAAATCCCCTCCGACTTTCAATTACGCAGGGGGGGGGTGACAAGTGTCCGACGATTCATCAGGATGCTCCTGGGGATGACTGGCGATGGTCATCCATCATCCAAAGGGGGGATGAGGGTGATTAGGAGCGGCCAATTAGAGTCGCGGGCGAGATGTTTATGTATCAGGTGGGCTTCTAATTATTATATACGTTTCTGCGGGAAGCGAAGGATTTATCCGCAGTTAATCGTGCAGCGACTGAGATAGATGCCAGTTTGATGCGGTGATATATGAGCTAGTGTGGTGGACAGAGGGTGAGGCGAAATGGGTGATGGTGAAAATGGGGTGATGGGGGTTGAGAGAATTGGAATGGGGCTGTCTGTTGTTTTAGCCAGTGGATTAAGTTGAGGCAGAGTGTACTGTGAGTGGGAAAGTATGGGTGCTTGTTTGTCTTCCTATTATCTCTATCTCATTCCTTTTCCTTTCAAGGTTTCTACTTTTTCAATAGAACGAAATGTAGAGTTATAAGGGTTAATAGTATGCAATTTTTTAAGCTTTTGTCTTGAAAACAATTTTTTTAACGATTCTCTTATTATATTCTCCACTAGGAGGGTTTAAAATATCGAGTAAAATATATACGTCCCAATATTAATACGTTTTAGTAGACGAAGCTTTGAATATGTTTAATTTATTAGTCTCAGCGATCTTGGACCATTACTTGAGAGGACTCTTTATTTCTTATTCTTCAAGTTAAAATAGCAAAAAGTCATTGGTAAAATTTAAATTACCGATTATTTCAAAGTTGAAAGCGTCAGAGGCCTTGAAAGACAATATTTTTCTGAGCAACCAACTCTCATTAGTCGCTTTCCGGAAGTAAACAACGTTCTTAGTGGCATGGAATGTGTAAAGTTGATGCCCAAAACATATCCAGTTGAAACATTTAAAATGTAATTTACCTACTAGTTTTAACATAAATAATACCAATTATAAAAGTACCGAATATTTTAAATGCTTTTCCCAACAAATAATTTTTTTTAAATCTCACCCCCCTTATAAAAAAACCACACCCTTCCCCACCCCATAACGCTTAACACTCTTTTAAAAAAATTCCCTAACCACTCCAAACAACCCAAAACCACTCAGCAGGGCGACGTACTCTGGACAAAAACAATACCAGCACCTCCGGATCAATAACAGCTGAATAAATCACTGCCAAGGTGTGGGACAGATCGGGCCCAGGTACCTTCGAATTAATCACGGAGATCGGGATTTGCAGGCTAAGTACGGACTCCGGTCATTAGTCAATGCCTAGGGAGATTTAAGGAGCCGGATTAAGAATCCGGTTCCCCGATCCAGACAGATGAAAGATACCGGGCTTCCAATTTCCTTTCGCTCTTAATGAGGAATTTTTGGATCTTTTGAAGTGGAGCTACTACATTAATGCGGAATCAATTTCGATGGCGAGTGGTTTTGGCAGGTTAGCCAGGAACTTAAGGATCCTGGCTGGTAGTACTGGGGATTGGATTGATGTTGGACATGATTGTAGTGGTGTTATGCCGAGGAATTATAGATTAGTTAAATTAAGTTTTATCGGTGCTGAGAAGTTTTAGAGATCGATCTCGATTGAAAGGGTTTGAAATTTTGGTACTAGAATACAAGAACAGTTCGAAGTGTGGGAAAAGTGGTTGTTAATTATCATAATTATTTAGCAATAGATTTGACGATTGGTTGTAACAATTCTATGCCTAATACAACTTTGCAAAAAAAAAAAAAAAAAATTGTGGCCATAGTCCATTTGGAAGAGTCGGAAATTGAGTTAAACTGATTATTTAAAATATTTGTTTATAATCGTAATTTTAAGTCGATAGCTGGATAATGATCGGATATTGTATTGTTATCCAAAATACACCATTGTGCACAGTTGTGGGAAAATTTAACTTTAAGTTTTTAGAAAATGTTTGAATATGGAGTTGAAAAACATTCTACCCATCAAACCATGCATCAAACGCGCTTTAGAGAAAATCTACAGGAAATGTTTTAAAAACTACCGTCTTTGACGCATGGCATAAAAAGAGAGGGTACATTTTTACACACACCAATTATGACACCCTCTTACAAATTCTTAATTTTAAGTAAGTTATCGACATAAAATTACTCAGCTCTCTGTCCAGTAAGAATTTGTAGCTTTCAAGTTTTATTACAAGCTAGTCTACAATAAGCAGAAATAAAACAGTAACCAAACACTCAACTTGTTTATAACAACTTGTTTATAATAAACTCGTTTTATAGTAACAAAACGAGTGGAAGAGTTATAACATAAACTTGATCCTCACAACCTTTGCATTTTAAACACCACTATTAAAGAACCAGCAACACTATTTCTTTGACCTCAAAAAAATATATCAAATAAGACTATCCAGACGGATTAAACCAGTTGTAACCCAACAGGATTTGGCTTTTCACGTGTTGTACAGGTTTGAAGGGTCGTGGAAAAGAAAAAAAAATATGTCTGACGATTCTTTTTTAACAACTGACCTTTTAAAAGGTTCCATTTAGTAGAACTTCATAAATCATGAAGTTATGATGGGGATAGGCTTACTAAGTTCTACATATTTAAATCAGTATTAACAGCTTATAACTCAAGAGTTAAAATTTCCTATCATCGACCCTTTGTATTATAATTTTAGCGACACCAATCATGGCTAAAATACTAACTCCCTGGTAACTTAACTCATACTTTCAATTAAATTAATAGAATTTTTAAATTACTAATTCCTTACTTATAAAAATTAAGAGCAAGATATCTATTTTCCTTTTTTATAAAAAAAATCTTTGAAATTATTCCAAAATAACAATATTTATTCAGATATAAACAATTTAATACCAAAAAAAAAGTTGACAATTTTCAATAGGTCTTTAAATTTACCTTTAAAATGTCTAGAGATCCCTTTCACTGACTCTCTATACAAGACCCATGGATCTCTGGGGAGTCAATATCGTCCACTTGCCTGGCTTAACTGGTATGAAAGTTTTTTAACAGTAGAAAGGACACGAATTATAAATTAAAACACAGGGGAGATGATTAAACAAATTGAAACTCTTCGAATTATCCACGATTATTTAACATTACTTCAACAGAAAGTTGAAGGGACCAATAGAAATTTTGAATTAATGACATAAGAGTGACACTGTAATCACTAATCATATGCATATTGCACTATTTGGAATTTGGAGGTCCCACCCCACCCACATGAGAGTCACATGCTCTCTGTGATGGTGGTTCGGTTTTCAGACGAGAAATTTCCAGCCAAGTTTAAATATAACAAAGATTTTATTGACGAGAATAGCGGGAGCGACCGAACAACCGTCCTCACTCGACGGCGGTCTATCTCAGAATGAATCATACACAAACAACACAGATCAAACTCGTACTCTCGCGCGCAGATTTCGGTTGCTAATATGACACCTTCCCCGTAAGATATGTGTTTGGGGTGAAATCAAAAACACAGATATGAATTAAAGAAATTAGTAACCGAACACTAATAGTAACACCTTTGCATAATACTCAAAATAATATTCCATACTTAAGTACACTACTAAAATAAGATTATCATTATTGCTGCTCTAAAATATCATGTAAATACTTATAAATGCACAATTCAGAAATATAGATAAAGGATAGATAACTCAAAATATATGCTAAATACTAATAAAAATCACGATATGAAATTATTTACCCACACACAAATAACCAAGAACACAAAAATATACCATTCTGAAATTCTAAATAAAGCAAAATATGAAACTAGACTGAATAAAATATCTAAACTAATTACACCATTAACATTATTATCAAAATAAAATCACTGGTAAACAAGAAAATTACAGCAAGTCACTTATCAGAAAATAGTCTGGATAAGGCGTCGGCATGAGGCATTTTAGCACCTGGGCAATGTTTAATATTAATATTGTACCTTTGAATTGCAAATGCCCATCGCTGCAATCTAGCTGATTGTGGTGCACATCTAGTTAAAAATGACAATGGATTATGATCAGTATAAAATTCAATTTCTGAACCAAAAATATAAACTTCAAATCTTTTTAATGACCACACAATGGCGAAAGCCTCCCTCTCTATAGTTGACCATGACTGCTGGCTTTTAGACAACTTTTGACTGATATAAGAAATGGGATGGATTTTATCTCCAACCCGTTGAGAAAGACATGCACCTACAGCATGTTGAGAAGCATCTGAATGAATGATAAATGGTTTACCAGGCATGGGGGTATAGAGAGAAGGAGCTTCAACCAGAACACATTTTAATTTATTGAAAGAAGCTTCATGTGCTAAGGTCCAGGGAATGTTGTCAGGAACTTTTTTTTTAGTGAGTTCTGTCAAAGGATACACTAACTCTGAATATTTAGGGATGTAGTCCCTATAATAATTACACAAACCAAGAACGCTCCGAAGGTCCTTTTTGGTCTTAGGTCGTGCCAAGTTCTTAATGGTATCGGTTTTCTCAGGGTCTGGCTGATGCCTTCCTGAACCAATTATGTGACCTAGATATTTGATCTCTGAATTAGCAAAAGAACACTTTTTGATATTAACAGTAAAATTAAGTCCACGCAATTTAGACAAAATACTTTCAAGATGACGCATGTGCTCCTCCCAGTTCTGTGAAAATATGGCAATGTCATCAATATATGCTCTAGCAAAATCTCTATACTGAGATAATGCTTTATTGATCACCCTTTGAAAGGTTGCCGAAGCGTTTTTAAGGCCAAAGCTCATTACTTTGAACTGATACTGTTGCCGGTGAGTCTTGAAAGCGGTTAGTTCTTTACTTTCAGGGTCCATGGGTATCGCCCAATACCCTTTAAGTAGATCTAATGTTGTTATTATATTGGCCCTGCCAATGGAATGGATTAGGTCCATGGCCTCTTCCATAGGAAAGTCATCAGATACTGTCACCGTGTTCAAAGCTCTATAGTCCACACAGAGTCGCATGCTGCCGTCCTTTTTACTGACGCACACAATTGGATGGGCGATTTCGGCATCGCTCTCCTCTATCAGTCCAAGAGCCAACAGGTCGGTTATCTGCGCATCTACTTGAGGCTTCAGAGCAGCCGGGATACGATAGCAGAAAGGTTTCTTCCTCTCAGCACCGGGCTTCAGTCTGATACGATGAGCATCCACTTTGGCAACTCCAACCTTTCCAGTGAAAAGTCCGCTGTACGTATGAAGTAGAGACTTCAGTTCTTTAACCTTTTCATCATCTAAGTGGGATAAGTCCAAGAGATCCAAATTTCCTTCAGGTCCATCATGGTCCACAGGCGGAGTAGGATAGATCTCTCCAAACTCAGTGTCTTCCTCAAAGACAACTCCAACTGCGAGGGAGCGTGCATGATACTTCCGGATCTTATTGGCATGGCAATGACTGACCCTTCCGTCTGGTAATCTTATCTTGTATGAGTTTGTGTTGCAGCGCTTGATGATCTCTCCTGGACCAGTCCATCTTGCATACAACTTGTTTGACGAGTCGGGGATAAGTAGATATACCTGCTCACCGATTTGGAATTCTTTAGATGCTGTTCTGCGGTTAAAGTACTCCGCGTAAGCCTTTTGTTTGTCAGACGCAATCAGGTGTGCCTGCTCGGCGGCCTTTTCAAAATTGATCTTCTGCTCTTGTAAGTAGTCAACAGCCGTCTTCTCCATGTTAAGGGGTATAGCGATTTCGCCACTCCAACTAGACTTCAGTACACTCAATGGACCTCTGGCTTCTCTCCCGTACATGAGTTTAAATGGAGCAACTCCGGTTGTGCAGTTAGGTACTTCTCGGTACGCAAAAAGGAGATAAGGAATATATTTGTCCCAATTTCTTGGATCCATTCTTATGATGTGATGAAGAGCATTTTTCAAAACTCGGTTGTATCTTTCTACTAATCCGTTGCTGGCCGGATATCCAGGAGTCGAGAATCTTGGAGAGCACCCCAATCTGGTCACGAATTCTTGCGTCAACTTGGAGACAAAGTTCGTGCCGTTGTCACTAGCAATCACATTGGGAATACCAGTTCGCATAAAAATCTCTAGGAGTGCTTCGCAAGTGGCTTTAGCCGTCAAAGAACGAATCGGGATCGCCTCTGGCCATCTTGAGTGTTGGTCCACTAAACATAACACGTATTTATGTCTTCTTGCTGACGGTGGATCGATGGGTCCAATTATGTCGATATTTACAACTTCAAATGGTAATTCTGGACGAAGAACTGGGGTGATGGGTACCTTGTCGATTGCCTTCTCTGGGGTTCTCAATTGGCATTCATTGCACGTCCGACAGTAGTTTTTAATGTCCTCAGTCATATTTGGCCAATAAAAACTGTACTTAATTCTTTCCTTCGTTTTCTTCACTCCCATATGAGATGCAAACACCGATTCGTGGGCTAACTGCAAAACTTGAGTTCTTTTACATTCCGGTAACACCAGTTGGTTGACTGTTTCGCCCATAATTTTGTCTTTGTGAAATAGCAATCCATCCATCAAATAGAAATTACTTTTTCCTTGCTTCAAATCCTTCCTCACGGTTTCCAGGGTCGGACACTTCATCTGCTCTTCCTTCAAAGCAGCGCTTTTACTTTTTTCTATGAGAACATTTTCTTTCGTCTGTATCACTTCAGCACAAAACAATGAGTCATCGAACGCCGCGAACTCTTCATGCACGTGCATCGGCTCCTCGAATTCTATCGGCGCCTTACCGGGCTGGGTAGTTTCGGTTTCGAATTCGTTCGAATGATCTTTTTCCTCTTCGAAGTTTTCTCTCAACAGCTCCAACACGTCTGGGGGAATGATGCACTGTCCTTGAATTCTGTCAGTTATTGCAGCTACTACTTGAATAGGCTTGGAAAAGGTTTCGTTTCCCAGGGACATCTGGAAAGTTGCAACGGCTGCTTCGATCTTTTCTCCGAATGCGCTTTGGAGGATAATTCTTCCTTTTTCCCTTTTTGTTGTGTCAACGAAGTTGGAGTTAACGATTGGAATTTGAGTACCGGAATCAATAAGGGCTTGTATTTTCATATTGTCCACTAATACGTCCGTAAATTCCAGGGTTGATATATTAAGCTTGGGTTCTCTGTTTCTCAAAAATCCGGATCGTATTTCAGCCGTCAATACTTCTTCTCTTTTAACTTTTTCGGTTCGAGGTTTTCCTCTGTCAGGACAGTCTCTGGCAAAATGTGTTGAGAATCCGCAAATGTAGCATTCTCTGGTCATTTTCCTAGTAATGTTTTCGTCACGATAATCCCTTGTTTTACGAATTTCTTGACGTCGTTGTGGTGGCAGGTATTTTCTCGCCTCTCTTTCTTCATTCTGGCGTCCGGGATTGTAGTAGTCTCTTTCTGGTCTATCGAACTTTCTAGGAAAATCCTTTTTCCGAAAACTTTCCTTAATAACTTCATATTCTTCTATCTTCTCGGCCAATTCGGTAGGGGACTTCATTTCCATCCACTTTTCTAGAAAATGCTCCTTGATGTGGTCTGGTGTTCGTCTTTTTAATTGTTCGGCAACAATTAAATCTTTGAGTTCTTCGAAAGTCTTTACTTCCATCGCTTTAATCCATTCATCGAAATATGTGCTCAGTTCATGAGTAAAAGTTCTCCATGTTTTATCTTGAGTCTTTTGATGTCTGTAAAAGTTCTGCTTCAGTTTTTCAGCATTCATCTTGTATCTATTCAATATAAGCTTCTTCACGAAATCGTAGCTGTTGGCTTCCTTGGGATCTTCTCTGGCGATCATGTTGCAAATGTCGGTTGGTAAGACAGCCAGCAAATAAGCTACGTACTCTTCTTTGGGAACTTGTGCCATCTCTGCTTTCCGCTCAAAATTGATGAGGTATAGTCCCATGTCGTCTCTTCTCTCGTCGAACTTATTGAGTATACTGGACAGTTGAATTCTTCTACTTCTTTCTACTTCGCTTTCATCAGATTCCCTCGATGAAACAGAGTTGTTCCCAGTTGCTTCAATTCTTCTAAGTTCTAGTTCATGTTGTCTTAATCTTTCTTGTTCTTCTCGTTCTGTCCTTATCTTTCTTTCTTCCACAATAGCATTTAGTGAATTTTTCGCGAATCCCTCGTCATAGTCTGGACTGCTGGTAATTAATTTTCTCAAGTCTAATTTCGTCATTTCCAAAGATACGGTGAGAGACAGTTCCTTCGCTAGCAATATAACGTCCTCTTTTAATGCGCTTCCCAGGTACGCCATAGTTCCGATGATTCAAATAGTCGAAACCAAAACTTACTTCAAATCAAATGATTCCGATTCAAAACTTCTTAAAATCCTGTCGCACTGAGCCAGTGTGATGGTGGTTCGGTTTTCAGACGAGAAATTTCCAGCCAAGTTTAAATATAACAAAGATTTTATTGACGAGAATAGCGGGAGCGACCGAACAACCGTCCTCACTCGACGGCGGTCTATCTCAGAATGAATCATACACAAACAACACAGATCAAACTCGTACTCTCGCGCGCAGATTTCGGTTGCTAATATGACACTCTCCTTTCTAAAAATACGAATCACGTAGCGATAAATCAAAGGTCATATCTTGGTAAAACCGCCACTTTTAAAAGAGGTTTATTTCGGGCGCTTTCGGCTCAAACAGGTATACGGAAGAACGCTCAGGTTCAAGAATTTCTGGTCGGTTACTAATCTTTATGGACAGATGTAGGCGCAGCGGAAACTGTAGGCGCTCGGTTTCTTCAATTACATCATTCCTTTAATTGCCACAGCTGCATTAGGCCGAAAGAACGGTGGAGTTAAAAGGAATAGAGAGCTCATTGAATTGCTTTCTAAATTAAAAGGGATTGTGGCAATATCAACTGCCAAGCTAGACAGAATTGCATATTTTGAGTTCATGATTGTTTTTCAGATGGGTTATTAGTACATGGGAGAGAAGTTTAACTGATTAAATAAAGGAGTCGATATTATATAGGAAGATAAAAGCTAAAAAATTGAGATGGAAATTGAACACCATTATTAAATTACTTAATGAAAAGGCCATTTACAAAAACTGCTAACGAAAATGTCGTCGAAGTGCCAAAGACCCCTCAGCTTCATTTTCTAGCTCAAAAACTAGATAAAGAATTTTCTTCCAAAATATTAAAATCAACGAATGGTAATTACAGTACTGTCCTATCAATACACCCAAATTTTTTTTTGATTTTAAAATATTACAGAAAAAAAAACTTAAATAAAATATCAAGGGGAATAGATTATTTTTAAGACTTGGAGGAGTTTTCAAGACATTAAAGTTTGAAATATCGAGAGTTAGATGGTGTAGATCAAATGTAAATCCCGATAATGTTAACTTCACATTATTGAGAAGCATTTTTAAAATAAATTCATTTCACATTCCCGTGTTTATTATTGTCACATCATCCCAATAATAAACACATTTTCAGAGAGAAAAATTCTTAAAGGATTTGCCACAATGGGATATTAATTTATTAAATTACTGGGGATTAGTGAAACAGAGTACAATCTTCTATAATCAAAAGTAGGAAAGGATTTATCGTCTGACTTTCGAAGGATGTACCCTGAAATCCTCTCTCCAGATTTGCCATCACCCAGAAAGCGTCTGAATTCTTATCCTGCCATCTTTCTGTGAAAAGCAGCTTTTGCTACCCTGTAATCTTTTTGTCTACAGGTATTCCCATGTTAAATGTTTATCTTGCCACTCGCTATCATACGATGTCACGCATACACAAACCAAAGTGCTCTCTAGTTCGTCTCGGCTTTTCTGGAGGCCTCCCATATAATCCAGGTGAGCCATCTGCAGCAGCATCCATTCAGGTAACCTTATGAGCGAAACACGAGCGAGAAACTGTAGACAAGGCCGGCTGAGGCCGTCTCTCTTTACATTTGAATACAATCGGAAGAATGGCAACATTAGAAGGCCGCTGCGTCACTACACTGCGAGAAAAAAAAGCCGGAGGTTTCGGCCGGGTCAAGAGTAATAAATTTCAGCGGAAAAAGAAGTGCTTCAAAAAAAGAATGTGGCGGATGAGTTCTGTTTTCGGGGTGTGGGGCGTTGCCAGTTTTGGTACTACTGGCGCCCGGAATGCGGGGGCGGTGGCGGGGATTTTTAACTATAACCGTAACGGCGTTACGGTAAACATCGAATGTTGGGTAGTGAGGAGTGTCTATTCCTCACCTACATTTCTACCACCTTAATTCTGAAATAAAAATATCAATAAAATAATTTTTAAGATAATTTATGATTGATCTAGTCTTTTTCGTGATAATTCTGTAGCATAGAAAGGGGTTAATCCCTCACAGATGTTCCCAAAAGGTTCACAACTGTTCAAAATCGAGTTTCAACGCTATTTTAAAGTGTCAAATTTTCAGATGTCGTAATAGATACTACTACCAGAGATTTTTGACTAAAAAAGATTATAAGTTTTCTGAGAGCCAAATTGATCAGAATTTTAATAAATAAAAAAATGTTGCCATGAAAAAATTAAGGTACGGGTAGGAGAAAAAATTATTAATTCTCATTAAAAACCTCACTGCTGACTTATTTAACAATGTGTTCCCTTTTTTTCATTGAAAAAATAAATAAATTGGAATAAGATGCTAATTTAAGTATTCACTTTAGCACATCCAATTACCTCATTTCTACTTCCGGTCAACCAACCAATCCAAAAACAAAAACTCTTCCGTAGCATCCAAAACCTCCCAGAAGCCCGAAGAAATCAGGGGCCATAATATAAAAACTACCCACCGAAAAAAGGAAGATCAGCAATCCACAGAATGGGTGGCAGATAGAGAAGATTTCATTAGAAGCGGGGGAGGGAAGAAAGATAATAGCTCCTCCCCCCATTAGTCGGGAAGGGGGGGGGGATCATCCCAAGGTCACGCAAGAGGGAGTGAAGGAAGAAGGGAGGGGTGATTCCAGAGAAAAAACTACGCAAACAGACACGGGGGGGGATGTCAATGAATGTTTCCTGTTTGGCAAGACTGCATTCTCCATGCTTTGATGCAAAGGCAAGTGAGGGCAAGACAAAAATGGGTGGGTATGTCCAATTCTAGTAACCAAACTGTTACCTCAAGTAAATTATGTACTTAGAAGAACAAGTGTCGGGAAAGTAGTAATTCAACCGATTGATTAACAAGTAAAACTTCTTTCTCTAGTAAGAAAATTAAATACAGAGTAAACTGCCTCTTCTATAAACCCTCCCCCTGTTCAAAATTATCACTGCTTTAATCGGTTGAAATAAAATACATAGTGCATAAACTTAAAAGTAAATAACTTTGAAATAAAGGGAATTTTTAACCATTGCATAGTCATTGTCTTTCGTTTTTCCACCTACCGGAAATTCACATTTCTGACACCGGTCCATTTGAGCCCTCCCTTATAATTCAAGCATACAAGAGTAAAAAATTACAGGGCCATTTTTTATTACATTTATACCAACATTCAGGAACAATGTAAAGATGTCATTGTTTGTATGTAGTACATTGCATGCCATTAGCAACATCGAGGGAAAGTTTAATCAATACGTAAGCATTAAGAATTTCATAGTTCTTTAAATTCAGAACAAATTTTCATTTGAAGGTTATGAAAACCTGCAGAGAAGAACGTATACTACTTAATCACATTCTATACATTTCAAATCAGTTTATTCACCCATATATGATGAATGAATGATATTCAACATCTGCCGAAGTTAAATGCCAGGTTAAGATTAATGTTGAGAAAAAAATTGATTTATTCCTTCTGAAATTAATGAGGTGTTTTAGATGGGTTCATTCCCATGATTTGTGATGCATGACCCTGACCATTGATTGACACTGTGGCTTAACATCTGGCAAAAGTTTGAAAGATGCAAGAGCAGCATCAATCCCCAAATGACGCCATTAATAATCTGAGGGCTTAAGCTCATAGTTCTATTTTAAGGCGTAGTTGCTAACATAAAATACAGAAGGGATCCACAAATTCTTCCACAGATCTAAGTAATCCTTATTGAATAATATAATATGATTCATCTGAGCTGTGAAGTAAGTGACCTATCCTCAAGAACGTGAATCAATTCGCATATTAAATAAAGAACCACACACAGTCATTTTCAGTGATGCAAAAGAAATCATTAAATAAACATACAAAGTCAAACGAAGGACCGAAAAATTCTAAGAATAAAATAAGATGAATATCCAGGCCTACCAAGGGCGATAGTTTTGCTTGAGGTACAAAAAATCAATAGGTACTATGTTAGCTGGTGGAGAGACATTTTCAACTTCAAGAACAAAAATTATTGATCAAGTAGAGAGAAAAAACCTATCAATTTTGAAGAGGATTAGTAGTCTATAATTACCCAATATCCAAGAAATCAGTTTAATAATAGCTTCCAATTAGCTCTAAGGAAGAAAAGGTTATCTTCATTTAAGTTTTTAAGTATTCAACTTAGCCCAAGAATTCAATTTTGTCCAGAAAACAATACATTAAATGACTTCAAAGAGAAGGATGATGACAATTTCAGTTAAGGTTACTTCAAAATCTAAGCTTTTGACAGGACAACTTTGGTGAGAGTTCTGAGCAATCTTTGAATGATATTAACCTAATTTATTATGGGCGCTTCGATAAACAAAAATTAATTTGGTGAATCATGAAGGAGCAAGAAGGACGGCGATTGTACCGAGTAAAAAACAATAAGAATTATACATTGCGCCATTATATTAAGCCCTGTCGTATCGGGGCCCGTCACTATCCAGCAATCAACTTTTCATTCATACAGCTGGAATAATGAATGAATGAAAAACAAGCGATGTCCTTGACAAGAATGTGCAATGGAATGTCGGAGTAAGATGATCCATGCTGTTTTGGTGGCCTCAGCTGACATGGATCTCGCATGTCCAAACGTCATAACTGGGTCCGCCCCTGAATGCCCACGAGAAAGAAATTGGCTATCATGGCGATGGCGGAGAGACATAAATATTTGAACTTTATGATCACATTAAATAGTATTTTTGTGTACCCTCCAAGCCTATTTTATCCCAATGAATAGTTCCACAGTTCCAATTTGCCATACAGCCTTTTTTTTTTTAAGGATTTAACCTTTTAAAATTAAAATGTTCTAAGGGTTCATGGAATATAAAAATTAAACATCAACTAAATTACACTATAGTTCGATAAATAGTTTGGGACCATCAGTATGAGTTCTCACGATACTGGTTTTGGAGTAGAAAAAATGTGTATCCTTGATGAAAAAAGAGTTTGTAAGAACACACCACGATAATCCAAGAAAGGAAAATGTTAACATAGTAATTTTAATTAATTTGTTGCCGAATTTTTTTAAAGAAAGAGTTAATTAATTTATATGAACGCTTATTTACATATTAAATAACGTATAAAATTATCCCTTTGAAGACCAATTAAAAAAGTTTTAACAGACCAAACAACAGATAAACTTTTCTTTGCTCTGAGAAAATTATCCCTTTCATCCTGATTGCACCTAATTTCCAATACGATTGAATGCGAATTTCGTGCGGTCTATATGTTTGAAAGGTTAAAGAAATAAGCAACTGGAATTTTTAGGGGCCTTTCTACAATACATACACGTGTTGTTCTTTCTCCCCCTAATACTCTTTTATATAAATAGGAGATCCAAAAGTAAAATAAACACCTAAGAATTAAGGGCTAAACAATTTTTTGGTGAAATAATAGTACATAAATATCTGAATTACAGGAACTTATGAAGTAAGGCTCCCAATTAATTTCAACTTGCAAGCAGGTTGATAAAAAAAATCCAACTAATCATCTGCCTAATTCCATACATTAATAGTCCATATAAATATGGAAAACACTTCATATTTTCAATCAACTTCATCATCTCGACACGCAGCAGGGACAGATGCTCGCCCGTACTGCCTGCAATCAATTACGGCTCTACCGCTGTACATACTGTCAGGGATTGAGACAAATGACAGTATTAGCAGACACGGCAGCGTTCGTGATGGAGGTATTACGGGCGCTCCAAACATGGATTCCGGCTTTCAGTGCGACGCTGAATGAAATGAGTCACTGCAACAGTTGTTTGAGGGTGGGCCTGAGGAATTAAGAGTTTGAATTACTTCAGGGGTGAGGGGGGTCTTTAAATCTTTTGACCGGAGGGTCATAAAAAAACACTGCTGTGTTGCTTTGCTATAGAAACATTGGGAAATGAAAATTCAGGCGGACCTGGAAAAAGTGCCCGCCCGAACCTACGAACCTGGTTCGGGGGAAAGCCCCTGCCAGCTCCATAGGAGCAATACATAAGGTTTGGGGAAATTCTATTAGGTTCAGGGGAAGGTTACAACTTTTTCCAGGTCCGAATTCAGGAGATAAGAGGGTTGCGGATTTTAAAAGTGAAATAAAGATTTAGGAATTAGAAATGTGTCGAGTAGTATAGAAGTAAGCATAAGAACGTTTTATGCTTAAAATTGCTTAAAAAAATATAGGATACAAATACAAATATTGACGGACCAACAACAGGCGTGAAGCCCAACAAGGTTGGTCAACTCAAACCCCCGGATTCCCAGTAGAACCCAGAACGAGGGAAAGGTCTTTGAAACATTGAAAAGCAGAATGATTGGGAACAGACTCGGCAACGACATGTATGGTCTTGGTCTCCTCGAAATTTCTTTATCATTTGAGGCTTTTATTCGAAAAGGTTAAAAACAACTTTGAAGTCGACATTTTTACAAAGGAAAGAGGATCACTTAACATTTATGAATCGAGTGCCGCATCGATGGGGTGGGCCAACGGGACCCTCCCAAAAGCAGCTTGGTGAGAAAAGAGTACGATACTGCAATTTCGGTTTTTGAGAAAATCAGTGTAAAAGTTACTGTATTAATTGAGATACTAACAAAAATTAACTCATAAGCAAATCAATATATAAAGTCATCAGAAGCTAAAAGGTCCAAAACTTCAGAAAATCTCACTATATATAACCAACTCTCAGAAAAAATTTCTAGCTCTGCTACTGACTGAAAGAATGAGACTGTTCCCATAATGCTCTCTGGCCGCTCCTGTGGGAATATCTAGACCAGAAGAATTACCAACCACTAATGCTAAGGGCGAAGCAGACTTCCATTGTTTTGACTGTTCTTATTCATCAATTGGAACAAAGACCACTTATTCTATTGGCTCTTAGATCATGAGTAGCGGCTTCTCATCCAACTAAAAGAGACCGAAAAAACTACTTGGCTGTAAACATGCTCACTTTGGTTCAATCAATTAGTTGACTTTACCTCTGCAGCAAAGAATCACATGGTTTCTTAGCAGACATTCTAACTTAAAGACATTAAAATCTACATATTTACTATATTTCAAACGAAATCTTTCACCAGGCATTATTAGAAGTGCCTGAACTCTGGCCACGAATTCCGCCTTATAAAATGCTTGATTCATTATTACTTCCCAATATCGAATTTTCTAGTATAAAATATAAAATACTACATATGGAATAAATTTTATTCTCAATTAGCACTTTAAGAGAGCTTTAATTTTTTAAAAATATTAATTCCCCTCGTGCTCCTAAACCCATGTTATTTACGACAAATCAGTTCATTAAAAAATAAATTTTGAACAATCGTGTCTATTAAAGAGCAAGCAGAAAAATAATCGTAAAAATATCGAAAACTCATGCAAAATGAGATTAGAAAACCGTGTTGCATGAATCACAAAAATTATGGAAAGACGCAGAACGACGAAACATTTTCCCACTGCAGACGCGACAAAGAAATAATAAAGAAGCCACACTGTCGACGTAAAGAAACACTTGTTGAACATACCAGTGTCAGAAGGGCAAAGGGGGCCTCCAACAAAGTAAAAAGGAAAAGATTACAACTCTGAAAAAAAGTTTTCCCAACTCCCCTCGAATTAGTTATAATAAAGAATGTCTACAACAGGAAAAATATGTATTTCCGCTTTGTAGAGGGAGAATCGATAAAACGATTTATTTTATATTTATCCAGTTTTCATAAGAATGGATCATCCACTTTTTCAAGCCATCCCCCCGATTAGTGAACATATTATAAGGTATTATAATTTTATTTCTAATATTTTTGAAATAGTATGACAAAATAATCTTAGTTAGTACAAAGGAATAATTTAATTAGGTGTAATTTCCATCCATAATTTCCAGTAACCGTTTTTAACAAATGCCTCGCACTTCCTTTTGAGGAAGGAACATGATAAGAGACAAATGCCGAAGGGGGAGCGGTGGGTCCAGGTTTGACTAGGGGCATGGACGGACGCAGAGGGTAGCCAAGAGGGCGATATGGAGATATTTCCTCCCCTATGTCAATAGTTTCGACCATAACAAAAACTAAATCTATCCTATACCCCCAAATTTGGATTACCTCCTCTAAATTTTTTTCTGGCTACGGCCTACGACACTGCCAGGAGAGCAAATTAAGATATTTTTTTCAGGGGGGGGTGCTGTCCTTTACCTTTAAAAAAAAGGGAATATCATGAAAAATTTGGGCAGGGGTGGTAGTGCCCCTCCCTATACATTTTTCCATGATTTTGGAGAGGGGCACCAAAGTTGCGTAAAAAATCTGTTAGAAAAAAAATCGGAGAAATATTTAATACCAACACAAGTAAATACAATTTTAAGCCACGACTCCCTCTCATAGCTTTAAAAATCCGATCGATTTGGAAATTTTACTCCTGAAGTAATTTCATCCAACCCATGATTTTTCCTTAGGCACGTGCCCCCAAGAACAGAACAAGTAACTAAAAGGTTCCGCAGTCCGAGAATCGAATCATCCCAAACCGAACGCCAACTTCCGTCCACTTTCGAACAAGCGACAGACGGAACCGAGAGGAGAACGCACACCCACGCTTCTGCGAATCGAAGAACAAGCCGCTAAAAAAGAACAAACAGAAACCCTCTCCCAAACTTCTCCGAAAAGCCCCCGCTCGCTCAACATGTGACCGAAAGGCCTGTGGAGTTCCATCAATAGCGTAGCAGCGGCCATGCGAAACTTAAATAAAAATCGATCGGAGAAAGCGGGTCTTACCTGGAGTCGACTGGGACGGTCAAGGGGCCGAGAAGGTGAACGCCGGAGAGACGTCTTTGGACGAGAATTCCTGACTGGAAAGTGAGATTGGCAGAAATGAAGTCCGAACATCCAGAAGACACTTGAACCATTATGACGTGAAATCCGGAGGATCGAAAGACGTAGCGCCATCTGTTGGGAATGAAGGGAAGGATAAGTTCAGTTGTGTAGCTCACGATAGATTTGTTTTGTATTATTTTTAGTTAAAAAATTTATTGAACTGTAACCAATGGAAAATATTATTAAATTATGGGTTAATGTGACCTGGTATTTTGATTCTTATTCAATTATAAATTTTGTTAAATTACATTAATTAAATTAATTAAAACAATTTATTATTAATTAAAAAAATTGACTGGTGGAGTGGGAGACCACTAGGGTTCGTTCGAATACTACAATATATGTTTTTAATCTCTCTTGCTTCTTTTTAGGAGAAATAAGCCAACAGCAACCATCCTCGTTTGAAAAATAACTCATCAAATTTAAATTTTTGGAAGTTTTTGAAAATAAATTAAGTTAAAAATGTCTCACACTTGCATTTCTAAAATTCCTCCTCATTCTTCCTTTTCAAAAGAAATAAGCAATTAGAAATATCTCCCCTTCTCTCTTATGGGCGGACTTTATGGGGGGTCAATTTAGGGGGCAATGCTCCCCCAACCTTTTGAGAAAATTCCAAATAAGCTTGTTTATTATCTAAAAGCATTCATAAGTTTGACACCTATTCTTATCCCTATTGCAAAATCTAAAACTACTGTAGACATTTTGTCAAATGTCGATCTAATCAATATTATAAAAAAAGAGGTAGAGTGAGAAATAGGAGCTGAAAAGTTTTAACTTCCTTTGAAAATATTATTGGAAATACTGGTATCAACAGAAATATATAAAGTAAATTCGTATGTAAAAAGGTGTGCTTCCTAACAAAAACTGCTTCTCTATTAGCCAGATATTTTGCTCCTTCTTTTTAATAATATCAGATCACTTCATTAATTTAAAGAATAAGGAAAAAGTTAAGTATCATTTATTTACAGTCTTGGGAAAAAAACTATTCTATTTATAAAAAAAAGGTAAAGGGAACTGTTTTCAAAACGATTTATGTAGCACTGGAAATGGATTCTAATCTGAGTTCGTAAAAACATGAGAGAAAAACAACTTTTCAAGTAATAGTTTCTACTTTCCAAAAATTTTATTCTTCATTTTTTAAAACTCAAAAAGCATTCATTATGATGGAATTTTATTTAAATTCCTTATCATTCATTTAAAAACCAGTTATTCAAATTAACATTTTACACGTTGCATTTAAAAAAATGTTTTTAATCAAACATTGTAATTGGACTTTTTGTTTCAAATGTAAAGAAATCGGATTATAAAAGGAAAATATTGAAAGAACGAATTTTTTTTATAATTGAATGTGAGTTTTTTAAAAAGTTCTTACACATTTTTAACATCTCTCATTTTTCAGTTTTCTTCCAAAAGAGGTAATATAAATAATTTTGTATCACAATCCCGATAAATTGAAAAGAAGAGAATAATTATTGAATTTAAAAAATAGCTCTTGCTGCGTTACAAAAAATTCGTGTTAATTAAAACATAATGAATCAAAATTTAAATTTAACAAATTATTTACTACTTAAGGAAACCTTTTTAACAGTCTGGATTATAAATTAAATGAATATTACCATTCCGAAAAGAATCTGTAAATTATGATTCAGAAGGTTTTATATTTTACCATACTTATATTTATAAATTTACGAGCATTAAGAAACAGACATTATGTAAGATTTGAAAAAGTATATTTTTTAATGGGCTGTATAAAATTTTAACGCATTCAAATCATCAGAGATTATACGACAAATCTTCTTAATAAATATTTAATTATTCCAGATAGATTGGATTGAATTTTGAAATAAATTTATAATATTTTTCTATTGGAGGTTTTGTACCTTAAAGCTATTTAAAGAACATAATTGAGTACTCTTATTAAAAAAAATAAAAATCGGTACAATTCCGTTAGAGTCCCCGCTAAATATCGCCAATATCCAAATCACTAAATATAACCAAATATCAACAAATTTTTCTGACTTTTATTATTATACTGAATATTTATTGATCTAATTAAACATTTTAATTCAGGAGTTTGAAATTATTTATGAATATTTCTACTTTTTGTTGTCTAAAAGAACCGGGTGATATTTAGCGGGGGCTCTAACTGAACCTAAAAATCAAATAATCGATTACTCTTATTTTTTACTCAAGTATCGATTCTTAAAAGACTAGCTTTTCTCTATTGCAGTTTTTAATATTGAAATGAAATTTTTAAAGTCTACTATCAAATAAATATTAAGTCCCTTTCTCTCTCTTTCTTTGTCTCTATCCATTCTCTTATCATTCTTAATTCTCTGGGTTTTTTTCATCATTCTCCTCTTTTATTTATCCCCTTTTTTCTCTATTTCTCTCCAACTCATTCTCCGATTCTTTAATTCCTCTTTCGTTATCCTTCTCTCTCCTTCTACCAATTTCACCTCTCATCTTCCCCATACATTTCATCTCTTGTTCCCAGTTCCCAATCTACATAACCCTATTTTCTTAACTTATTCGTTTTACTTTAAAAAAAATAATAATAATAATAAAAAAAAAAAGGATTCTAGGGTGATTCTTCTATCGACCCTGTTTATATGCTTTTTACTCCCACTCTCTCTTGTTCTCTATCCTATTCTAAGGGCAGATGTGAAGGAATTAAATAAGATTATGGTTGTTAGTATCAATAAAAACAAAAGTTACACACAAAAAACACAAGATCAAATCTTTATTGACATAACCTCTCTGAACTGATTAAAGGATTCAGGAAAACATCTTTTAATCAAATCATTACTCTCGCAGTCACATTGATTTCATCATTCCACAAAACCGAATCAAGCAAGTACCAAAATCATGTAACAACTAAACTAACGAAAGGTGAGGTGTGCTTCACTCTGATTGGCTGAAGAGATGTCAATATCAGGTGTTTTGTTTATTTCAATTCCGAAATATCAAAACAATGCTCACAAAATATTTAAAAATGTTTAGTAAGGTTGTCTCGCAAACGTCCAAAGACCTTAATGAAATTAATTATTAAACTAAGGATTGACAACTTGACGAGAAACACACCGTTTTTAGTTGGAGAAACTGAAAACTTTTCTTCACGTTTTCCACACGTCTTTGCGAAGTTGCATCCGACCCGCAGTGTCTTCGCCACATAGTGCAGGTGCAAAGCGGAAAAGCCGAGCCTACACGGATCGTTAGAAAGCAGCAGCAGCAGTAAATGATGAGGGCGAACGGGACACAAAAGAGGGACCCTTATCCTGTTGTGTAATACCGGCCACAAAAAGGAGGACCGCCCATAAAACAGGGATAACAAGAGTGCCACTAAAACGCCTTTGTGCCGCATAATATGCCCGGCCTTCTTATTAAGAGAGCAACACTCCATTGGAATCGCGCTTTTTTTCACCTGGTTTTTTTTCCATCAGAGGTGCTTTTTTACTGATTTTCTTCTTGGAGAGACGTTTCGGTCTGAAGAATAGGTAGAGGAATCTGTTAATTTGTACTGTCGAGAAGTGGAATTCCGGGGTCGTTTTTGAGAATTGCAGTGCATTGCATTTGAGGATGTGGATTGTTCGCTTGTTAGACAAGCAAATATCTAATCAAATTGTTATTAGTAGTTTTTGAGCAAGTCATTATAAAGTTAATTTCAAGAGTTGAAAAAAATTATAAAAATTGTTTTAATTAATTAATTAATAAGTAATTAAAAAATTAACTTGTTAAATTTATTTTCCATAAAATAATTTTTTATAACATTTCAAACAGTTGTATATAAAGAGCCAACTTGGAAAACTACCGACTATTCTGTTTGAAAATCCCCTCTCATTGACTTTTTTTGTAAGTAAGAACCACATTATTAACAGATGCCTCAAAATATGAAGAAAAGTAATAAAAAAATGCATGCAATAAGTCCCCAGAAATATGTGGTTTCTGACAACCCAAAAAAGGTGAGCACCCTTAATTATTTTTATCAAATACCCTAAATAAATTTAATAACCGAGACATTTTTTTCTTCGAACGTTGAAGAAACATAGCAAGTCATTTCTTTAACTGTTTCTTATCCACTATCACACACATATGAGTATTGTTTTTCATTTTAATCCCCAAGTTTCAGCCGATTTTTTTTTTTTTTTACATAATCGGCAGCAACTGCGAACATTCCCTTGAGAAACCTCTGTCGACGAAAAACAAACTTCTCAGAAACAATACAATCACCGAACTCCCAAACAAACAACACATTAAACTACCCCAGCATCAGCATCGTTCTCACAAACTTCCCATTCAACTAAAAAAAACCCCTGCACTTCACCCAACAAAAAACGTGAACGACCCAATAACCATCACATAAGACGAGAAGAAGAAAAAAAACCCAGCCAAAATCCCTCCCTAATTACTTAATTCAAAACGAAACCCTCCATTCCTAACTATCGGCAAACTCGGTCGGAAATGGCCGAGTCCCACCGACAACAAACGAGCGGTGTCCGAAGGGTTCCCGCAATGGGCCTACTTTCGAGAAAAGTCGGCCTTTGATTGGCTCTTGCCGGGTGTGGGAACGGGCAGCGGCCGCAGAGCTCACGGTGCTACCGCAATCAAAATTAGAATACTATTCCAAACATTAAACTGCGATCTCGTTCTCCAGGCCTTTTATTGGCAAAGGATTCTTTGGATAGAGGGATTGTGTAGGAAGTGATTTGTTTGACCATCCCTGCGAGCGTTATTCACTTTTAGAGGATTTCACCTTCATTTAGCATCCTTTCTTTTAAAAATCGAGGCGAATTAAGTGAAATATGGGCGCACAAGTAGCAAATAAGGAAGAATTGTTTGAGCCACCAGTAGAACAGCCGAAAATTAATTTCGAATATATTCGAAGGGGATATTCGAATTTTGGGGGGATATGATGTCCTTTTGATCATTTTCTATGGTAAAAAAGTAAAATTTCTGACTTTCGAGGGGGAATTTTTCAGGAAAATCCCCCTTCCTTTATTTTCCTAGTTAACAACAGTTAGTGAGCTTCTAACAGGTTATAGGACAGAGAAATTATCAAGTTTTTTTTTTAAATCAGAAACGTGAGGAAATATTTTCTGGGTGTGTTTGACCCTGAGAGCGCCTTGAGTGATTCAATTTGTGGAGACGATTTTACCATCTTCTAGCACCCTCTCACTTAGTGAAAGATGACCGGACGTAACTAGATTTATTTTAGGTGGGACGGTCAAATGTAATTTATGGACTTATTCCACGCGCATAAGTTAAATAAAGCTTCCTAGAATGCTAAGAGGTAGAATTTGAACCTCAAGTTGTTTAGTTTTCGGCAACAATGATTTTTATGCAGTTTAGGAGCTCTACCCCAAATTTATTTAAAGTTGACTCTTAAAATATTGCGTTTTAATTCAGTTTCAGACATTTCAGACTTTTTGTTAACAGTAACACCCGGGGCACACAGCCCTCTTGGTCAGGGGGGTACACAGGGGACATTATAAATTTTTGATCAAAGTCAGTTTATAAACATTTATCCAAATTTCCAGGTGATGTGAGGGTAAACTTTCTCCTCCTTTATTATGGCCCTCAACTAATCAAAGAATGATATCTTTTACTTGAAAAGGAAAATTTAAGGAGATACCTGATGGGGTTCCTTTTGAGCCAATAGAATAGTGATAAATTAATTGATTATAAAATCAGGAAGTAGAGATCATAAGAGGATGTTTCCCAATTTGGTAAATTTGCCTTATTTAGAGTGCATTTTTTACATTTTTTGCGATTTAAAGTCCACAATGGCTTCAAAGTCTAATTATGTAATGAACTTAAATTCCTACTCTT
Organism: Tetragnatha montana; assembly: GCA_963680715.1. Taxonomy (NCBI): domain Eukaryota; kingdom Metazoa; phylum Arthropoda; class Arachnida; order Araneae; family Tetragnathidae; genus Tetragnatha; species Tetragnatha montana. The sequence goes on from OY796686.1 coordinate 32,593,342, forward strand.
CTAAATGTTTTGAACCCCTGCTTATGAAATCCTTCAAGTAATTTATCATTGTCACAAAATTAACATATGAGTGCAGAATTTGTGAATGAAACATTCTGGCATTTAAAATTATTTTTCCCTTTATCCCATCATGAATGCTTAAATTCATTAGATATTAACGCCACGTTTAGGAGCATGAAATAAACACCAACCAAGACAATAACACAATACAATACAACCCCTTTCCCACATAAAAAAGCCGGCTTCTTATTAAATGGGAAAACAATGTGTTCCTAGCCAAATATACATTTCATGCCGGTTAATTGAAGTTGGTTAGAAACTGGTCTGAAAACGTAGAGAAAAAAATAGGGACGATTAAATCGGCTAATCCCGAGGTTAAGTCGGGTTCATTAATTCCATTACTAAATTTATCTCTCTCTCTCGGCATTTTTGCTAGTCTAGACGGGCTCTAAATTTTCCCTTAATCCCTCGATTTCAGATTGGTGAAAGCCGTAATTAGAGGGTAACTTCTGTTTCGTTTCGGGCTTGTTGTTGATCTCAGAATATTGGTTGTTGGTTGGTGAAGGGAATTTGAAACGAGACTATTTTTACAGTGTTTCTTTTTTGTGATCAAAATTACCTAATATATTTTGTATCTCTAAGAACTCTGTCTCTTTCATAAAGTAGCGAAGACGTGGATATATAATTAAGTGAAATCAGATAAGGAAGTTCCATTTCCAAATTCCTTCCTTTTATACACATAAACTTGTGCATTCCGACGTTATTTTAAATTCCTAAATTCAGATTATCAAAAGTGCCTAATTTTGAAAACCAGTTATGTGGGCTTTTTTTTAAACTCATCAATAATAATTTAAGCTTATAGTCTGAAATTTGATGCAATATTTGTCTTAAGTATTCTAAGTTAGTACCTCAAAGGCAATTGATTTTTTTTCTAAAGATCTTAAAGAAAATCAAAACCAATTTTGAGATAGTTATAGAACTGTTAATAAAATTCAATTTTAAGAAGGTTAGTGAACCTTTTTTTATATTTAAAGAAGCTTAAAAGGCTTCATAAGATAAACTAATTTATGAACCATAAAAATGTAAATTTTTCCTCGGTATTATTAAGTTATTAATTACTTCATTCAAATTCCAGTTAACTATTATAGTACCTCGAGTTATTAGGAATGAGTGAATTTCAGATTAGTAGGATCAACTTTTACTAACATATTCAAGAAATGAGAAATAAATATTGTGGAATAAGTATGGCTACAACAGATTAACAGGATCAGATTTTAAAGGGACCTTCTAGAAATATGAAATAAAAATTTCCCTTAGGCGTTTCTCCTCCAATATATATAGCTCTTCTTCGGCTACTAAATAGCCTTCTGCCTTCTTTTCAACCTGCTTTAATGGCCCAATATGCTAAACGTATAAAATAATAGCTTACTCCCGTTCTTACATTTTAAGACACAAATAAAACTATTCTCCTAGTGCTTTAGCTGTTTCTACTTAGAAAATTTAGAAAAGAATTCATTACTGATAAAACCAGGGTTTGAATTTAATGATCCCGTTTGATTGCCCAAACCAGCTTTAATGTGATTAAATTTTTGGAGTATAGTATCTTAAAATTCGGGCCTGGTTTGAGGGATAAAACTCGTGTTCGGATTTTGAGTTTTATTGGTTTCGATAAAATCATGATAACTTTTGAGCCTTATGGTTTTACGCCGATAATAATGATTAAATTATGGTGAAAAATATATTTCGATAAAAATTAAAACTCAAACTGTGCCAAAGCATATCATTCACACCTCGCCAAATCCGCCAATATAATTTTTCGAGGATAGGCATTTTCTTCAGTATTTTTCAGAACAATCGTGTTGTCTCTCCATTGACAAATTGGCTTTCTTTCACACGATAAAAATTATTCTTATATTTCGAATTGAAAAACATTTTTTCAGAAAATAATTATCACAGATAATCATTAAAATTATGATCACCAGTAAATGATTAAAATGCGTTTTTCTTTTCTGATCGCAAACGATGGTCTGTTTTTGATGAAAAATGATCATTTTGATAAAATAAAATTTTTGATCCGATTTTGAGTTTTTTCACCGTCTCCATAATTATCAATTTCAATCCCTGGATAAAACCATTTATTTGTAACCTCATCAACCCGAATTCAAAGAGTAATACTACAGCACCTGGAACTAAGCACACAATTCTACAACACCATTAACACCTATGCTATTGGGAATTTCATTACAGGAACTACAACCATAAACGTATATGTTGCAGAACCACACAATACAAGAAAGTCCGGAAATTATTTACACGGTTGGGAGAAAAGAAATGTTTGAACAGACGGTAGTATCAGGAAAACGTTCAGTTAATATGAAACAGATGCTCAAACAAAGAATCTCTGCTAGAATAATATTATGGTGAACTGCTATTTTCAAAGGAACAACGTAATGTAATTCAATCTATTGAGGGACGAAAACCCTCCATTTGGTTTCCATTAATTAATTGTTATAACATGACTGACGAAAATGGGTAAATGGAAAGGCGAATGGTACACCTGTCATTTGTTGTGATCACAGCAGTGAATAACCCTTAAAAGGACTCTAATGCCGTCAAGCTCGTAACCAGATTTAGCTAACTATAGAAAATAAATAAGCATTAGTTCTCCAATAAATAAAGGCAATGAAAAAGTTTTGCTCCATCTCTAAATATAGAGTCAACTTGGTGGAAGGGCATTAAGCCAATTTTATGCACTAGCGATATAGGGTGAGCACATAAATAAAAGGGAATACAGATATAGGGACGTGACGTATAACTCCGTATTCAGAATTTTGTTTTTTCCTTAATTGACATAAAATATTTAAAATTATGCCATATCCTAATCATGATTTTTTTCTGGTTACACCACTAAACAGTGAAATAAATGTAAGAAAAGATAACTCATTAGGCATTGAACTTGGACTGAGAAAACCTTTTTCATAAATTAAAATAAGTAATATTTTTATATTTATTACGAGTTCTTGATAGTGATTCTAAATATTTTTTCCACTGCAATTACTAGGTTATAGAGGAAAAGCAGCTTTTACAGGCAACGTTGTTTTTACTGCAAAAACATCTTATAGTGGAAAAACAAAGTTTGAATTTTTACAAAACATACCCAAGTCCTCGCATATAAATAAAAAACTTGCAATGTTATTATTTATTATTATTACTTAAGGAAAAACAATATTTACAAGTAACGTAAGTATATATTTTTAAATGCTTCATTACTTTTATACAGGAAAAACACCAAAATAAGCAAATTTTGTAGTTTATTTGCCAATTAAAATCAATAAATTGATTTTAAGTTTGTGCAAATAAACCACGTTGTTTTTCTGGAATTTGTATAGCCTTGCATAGTTTGCTTTTATTTGATAAATTTTTTCACACTGTTATAATTTTTCAATTTAAAGGGAAAACATTAATAGGGTAAATTTACAGGTTACTATTATTATTTTCATAGCCATAAAACTCTGATATGAATCAAAGTCCTGTTAATATATTTAAAAAGTAATACATTTTCTATAACAATGAGTATTTATTCCCGTTACCCAAATTTTTCTCATTGTAACACAATCAATCGACCTTTAATACCAATGTCCCCCCACATCAACACCGTTAAACACCTACCTACCCCGTAACAAGAATACGTGTTATTTCTGCTGCATATTCCCTTCATTGAATCGGCTCGTATTGATGGCAATAATTAGGGGCAACTATCGGATAAGCGTAACGAGAAGAAATCATCGGCCCTTAATCTCCTACCCCATCGAAGAGCACATTACCTCGATAATAGAGTGTGGAAGTCGTTAGAGCAGCCCCCTTCATTAGAGGGGCCCGCAGGGAGGCCCACAAGTCAATGGGAACCTTCATCAGGTTGGCGGTCGTAGTTACACCTAAGCTTAGGCGAGTTTGATGGGCACATCATATGCCTGGGTAATCCGCATCATGTTGTTTCGGTGTAAAATACCTGCAGTAAGGCTGGAATTGTTCTAGCTTAAATATTAAGTTTTAATGTGGATAAAATTTGATACAAACAAATTTTAAAATCAAAATATATAATGTTATCATCAATCCGTCATCCCACACGATTTAGATCTAAAATTCAAAGGGAGAAGATGCCATGAGGGAGAAGGTTACAGGATAAGCAACCTTAGAAACTCAGATATTTCTCCTTTTTTATCACTTAAAGGCAGCAAATCCATATTTCCTTCTTTCTGGCTACAGCATCGACTATGACACTAGTAAAATAGGTTTCCCTAAACATTGTATAAGATATAAGACAACTGACAACGATTCTGAAACATAAATTTAAAATTGCAAAGATAATAATTGGTTTTTAACGTAATTTTTGAATCGAAAATTGAAATATTCTCAATCAACCCCTTTAATCAATTTACTTAATAGAAAGAGTAACACATATATGTAACCTTTTCATAGTAATTTTAAATGATATATTTTAACATTCGGTATTTAGTAACTGGTTATAAGAACAAAACTAAAGTAATCTAAAGGTAATCACGGATTGTGGTTGTAAATTAATCACAAAACCAAATATAGTTTTAAACTATCGCTAGAAGTATGTATTTTTTTTAATAAAAAATGTCCCCTCATTTTTCGTTGAACTACTAACGCATTAAATATTGAGGAACTTTCCCTGGGATACTTTTAGCAAAGTTCCCTAGTTTGTCGGTTAAATGGCTAAAAATATGAAGCCAGAGAAAGCTCTAAAAAGGAATTGGGCGAAAATTTATGATAGGACAAGATAATCTATCACTTAAATTTATGGAGGCAATAAAGTTCATTTCAAAAATTTACGCCTTTCTCGACCAACTATTAGCCCCTTCTAGGAGAACGACCAGAAAGGATTAAAAAGAGAATATATAAATATTCAAAAGGTATTAAAGATAAATTTTGTTAATATTCCATCAAAGAGTATTCCGCTGTCAAGGCTGGGTTAGGAAACATACTTCATTCAAGCTAGTCTAAAACAGAAGATTTTTTTTTTTTGCATTAATATACTGTGACACGTTCCAGCCAAGCAAAAATAATGTAACGGCCTTTAAAGTTAATTCTATATCCTGAGGGCTGCGTAAAATTAAAAGGATGATGTGAAAATAGGGTATTTTTTTATTATCTCTACGAGGTATTTTGTGTGAGGAGTGGTTTTCTGAGGGTGTGGATGAAAAACGCTTTTGTGGAGATGTGAAGAAAAATTTGTCAAAGTATATTATCAAGGAAGACCTTCCAAATTTACAAGATAAACATTTCTTTAGAAGCGTTTTTAAGGTGACGATTGTTTCACACAAATATTTCTTGACAAAAAGTGTCATTCATATTGGGAATTCAAAAGAATAAATAAATTAAAATTAATATATTTACCCAACTTTTTTTTATTTAAGTTAAAAAACATTGACGTCTTTTGATAAAGTTAAAAGTTATATGAAAAGAAAAAACGAAGTTTCCGTACTAAGTTATCTATAATTTTTTCTAATATATTTCTAACACAAATTGCTTAAAATTTCACAATTTTACCATAATTATTTAAGTGCTAAATAAAATAAGGTAAGTTTAATGGTATAATCTAAAATGATGAGGGTTATATGAAATTTTCTCAAGGAGGAACTTTCATACCTCCTGATTTATGGAATATTGAAGTCCAATTACAAAATGTCATTAAAAAGTAATAAACGTAACATTTTTTTTTTGAACTTTTGAAATAAACTGCTAAGACAAATTACCTTTTTGAATGAGTGGTAGTTGTATTCCAAATCTTTGTCAGTTTGGCATAAAACGACATTTTCCCTTTCGTGATGTGAAGATTGAGGCTGACATCAGAATGGCAAAAACTAGGGTAAAATCCCTTGAAGAAAAAAAAAACTATTAATAATGCCGCAGAAATAAAAAAGTGTTCTCAATTATAGATTCTTTTAAAGTTTATAATGTGGAAAAATTGGTATGATCGATTAATATTTTAATTTTTGTTAAATAATTTTTAAATTTTAAATTATTTAAGTTAGGGGGCATCCATAAATTACGTGAGGTCAAAGAGGGGGGGGGGAGGGGTTTGGAAAAATCTCACCAAGGGGGGAGGGGGGGGTCGATTAAAATCTCACGTCAACCTTTTAAGTTAGAAATTATACGATTTTCTTTGTTTTTTAAGTATGAGAAAGGAAAATCCTTTTTAAAAAGTTGTAGGTAAATCTCACGTGGGGGGAGGGGGGGGGGGTCCAGCAAAATCTCAGTAAATCTCACCAAGGGGGGTCCAGATTTTGGAAAAAACACCTCACGTAAATTATGGATGTCCCCTTAACAGTTATATTAGTTCTAACAACCCATTATCAGTAAAATAGGAAGCTTTATCTCAATTTCATGATTTGTAGAATCTTTAATTGATGAATGAATTGAATTTTAGAGCGGGGAGATTTGAAATGTTGCTGTGAATTGCTATATATTAAAATAGGCTTATATTATTTTTTTTGAACCAATTCAACACATTTTTAAAAAGTACTTAAAAGTCTCAAAAAAATTTACTGCACCATAGAACTGTTACAAATCGTATTTTTCTTTGGAAATTATTTTTTTCAGAAATGGTTTATTTTAATTACATCATGAAAATCACAAGGAAGCTCTGAATAAATAATTTTAAGACTAACGCATATTTGACGGTAGGTACTGAAAGTCTGTTTGTATCTGCCGATGTAATGTTTTCTACAATTAAGGGAAAATCTCCGGGAAAGCTGGAAAGGAAAGGATTTCGCAAACTGAAGCTATTAAGTGTGAAATTTTTTAAAATTCCACCAGATATAAAATTTTATATCTCCCTGATATTAACCCAGATAGCACAATAAAACCATGGCTCTCCGATTTGATCCCCGAGAGGATGAGCATCGCTCATAATATCTGATTTAATGATGAGGTAACGCATAATCAATGAAACAAAGTTTTTTTAAGCAGCAGTAATTAAGATCGAGCCTCGTTAAACCAATGAAGAATCTATTTAAAGACTCGAAAACAAGTTAAGCTGTTAACCAAGGGGTTAGAATGACAATGAGTAACTTCTCTATATGAGGGGATTTTGCATCACTTTTTTTTTTTTTTTTTGAATTTTCACTTTCTTTTGGCTTTCAAAGGTAGATCAAACAACAAAATATCAAAACCTTGAAATTTGTTAAATTAAATTACTTTAGCACATAGAGGAGATGGTGGTGAAGTAAGCAATGGTAACCCTAAAGAGTGACTGAGATAATTTCCAGAGAGACGACCAAAAACCACAATCACGTGATGACCGCAAACACGAGACCACGGTCACGTGACAGCGGTTTTACTGAGAAAATGTTTTCACTGCCGAACTCTTATGACGTGCAGTGTTGCTAATGCGTGCATTCTGGGGTCGCGTTTTGTCACCAAGCTTTTTTTACACAATCACTGTCTAGGCTAGGCCCATACAATATTGCCAAGATTTGGCGCATGCTTTGAAACTGCTAAGCAAGCGATAACACGTCAACTCATCGCCAGAAGCCCTGCCAAAAAAACGGGTTCTCATTTTCGGAGTCGATTCAATGGGAATTCTCACTTTACACTCTTTAGTATTCGTATCATACATTCCTATTGGCCCTTGTACACCTCGGCTTCTCACCCATTTATTGTCCAACAAGAAGTTTTACCTTTCCCTGAGGATTCGAACAAGCACATTCTCTTCAGAAAAACCTTTCTCTAAAACAGAAATTTAACAACCCCAACAAGTTCAAAAACATAAAAGACATTCTCGGAAATGCTTCCACCTACATTAGTCCAAAAGCAACAGTGCCCTTGGCAGGCGGCTTGGAACAAAAGCGAGTGGGGCACACTTCATTAGGGCTGCACTCAGGGCGCAAGTGACCCGTTCGCAAGAGGGGCCGGGGTAATTTATCACCGGCCCATCATCGATCCGGTCAGCCCCAATAAATGCCCGCGATTGGGTGTAATCTGGCAACAGCTGCGGATCGTCAAAGGGCTGTTTAGTGGCTGAATGCTTTTTATCATTTCTTCAAGTGAAGGGCTTGTTTGGGAAAGTTAAAGGAATAGAATTTTTTTTACTGGATTGAAAGAAGCTTGTGTTCTGGTGTTGTTTTAGTTTTTTGTTGTTTTGGAATTTTAAAAATAATCTCTTAAAGTTTGAATGCGCTAAGTTTTTTCACTTTTTAAAAATTAACAAGTTTTTACGCAAAATAAAAAAAGAAATACAATAATTATACAAAAAGGTAAAAAAACACTGATAACTTTACGTCATCTCTTTTCTTCACTCTATTTTAATTTATCTCATAGTCTCTAATTATTTCCTTTTAATTCCCCCTCCTATTTCTAATATACCCTCATTACTAACATTATTCTCACTTCTGCCTTTTCTCTCATTTTTATTAATTTAGAAACAAAAATAACACAAGAACAATATACATAGTCGCTTTGGACCTCTTGGTCCTTTTAGGTAACCAAATAATAGTTAAGAGGATAAAAAACACAAGGTAACAAAAAACTTGGTATTTGTACGTGTTCAATAAAAAAAGTAAGACAATGGCAAAGATTGAAGCAAGTCATTAGGGCTCAAAAACGTTTTTACATCACTTCGCCTACTTTTATAAAAAAAATTTTATTGCCCCCTTTAAATGTTCAATTAAACTAATATTTTAAGTCTCCTGGTAATTATTACTGGTATTTTCAGGTATATTAGGCGTCCCATTTAACTATTCCATAATAAAAGTAATAGATATAAGAGTAATAATAATATTGTTATAATATAGTATAGTTACACCAAATAAACCTGAAATATATTTTTTAAAAATACTTGAAAATGTAATAAACGCTTCTAAACATCCCAAACAACCACATTTTTATTGAGCTTACGACTGCCCCGCTGTGAAGCTTCATTGTTCACTATGAAGAGGTGATATCGCCTACTTCTTACCACTAATTCCCACAATATTCCCACTTTCTCTCTCTCATTCCCTCATTCTCGTTTCTATTTTCTCCATCATTCACTTCTTCTCATTCTCTGTCTAATCCAGTTTTCCTCATTATTTCTCTCTCAGAGGTTAAAGAATGAGAAAGCAAGTTAGCATCAATCATAACACTAAGCCAACACCGACAAGCCAGTTTCTCTTACAATCAGTCTACATATTGTACTAGGATGCAATTCCTCGAGCAAACCTGGATATACCCAATAAAAAACCCATCAATTCCCAATTTTTCATAGCCTAATTTTCCATTGTCTTCATTAGTCACTCCTTTTCATTCCCTACAATCTTTTTTTGTTCTTGCCTCCCATTATCTTTCTCATACATTCTCTATCATTTCAGAGTAAAGAGAAGATGGATTAAAAAGCAAAAAACAAGCTAGTATTAAACTAACCTGAACATAATAAAGGACGTAAACCCTCGAGTAAACTGCACTGCGTAGGTATTTCCCGGAAAATGTGCCTCCCAACTAAACCATTAAATGCATATAACCAGTAAGTAAGCTAAAAATAATTCTCTCTCTCACACACACAAAAGCACTTGATAGTTTCCCGACATCTATCATCACCTGCATGAACAACAGATTAATCCACCGAATCGACCCAGCTTTCCAAAAACAGAGCGGCAGATAAAATTACGTTTTGCCGAAGTAAGTAACCCGTTTTCCGATACTCCCGAATAAAAAAAGGGCTTATCCCGAAAGCCGGAGCAGCACTCTTCTCCAGCAGATAAGACCTTTATCCCCCGAAATACTTTATTCCCTGGATCCCATTAGCTTTTCTATCTGCTCCTCAATATTTTCCCTTCCTTATTGACTGGGATCCGGCACTTTGAAAAATACACCCGAAAAAAGGCAATCATAATACTTCGACAAGGAGGAAAGAAAGGGACACCCAAAGGCAATTTTAGAGTGGAGCTGAAGAGCGTATTGTGAGAGGGACATCCAAGTCCGCTTATGCACTTTCCACGACCGCCATTTTTGGCGGATGACAACTTGAGAGGGGGATAGGGGGATATCCCCCCTCTGCTAAATCAACTTTCACCCCGCGACAATGTCAGCAATTTAGAGGAGTTGAATGGGGAAACACAATTTTCGTCCCGGAGAATATATGGAACTGGGCCTCTTTTCAAATAGGGAAAAAGCGGGAAAAATAAAACGGGAAAAATTTCGCATTGTTGGCCTCGGCCGGCCATCTTGACAGATATTCCTCCGCGCTCGGCGGCCAAATCACCCACTTCCGCTCAATAAAACCGCTGGTACGAGGTAGATCCGCGGAAGGAAATAGGCATTAGAAACTATAAAAGATCGAGGGGTCGGATACGGATACCATATATTTATGGCTATCGGGGTACCAGGGAGGGTATAAAAATAAACAGCGTCCTGGAGAGGACTATTTTTTGTGCACGGGAGGCGGAAGGATCATGGTTGGAAAAAGAGGGGATCTTCAGTCTGGCTTATTTGAAAAGCATCGATGCATGATCAGGAGAAAATTTTTAGTGGGTAAAATATATTGTTATGCAAAATGACGGAAATTTCAATAAAGATTGCCTATCTACGTGATGCTTGGAAAGAAACTCATTATCTTCTTTAGACAAAAACAGCTATTGCAAACAAAGGGGGAGTATTATATTCAATGGAGGGTGATGGTTAGCTTAATACTTTGGGATGTAAGAAAAATATCGTCAATTTAAATAAAGGGGAGCATGTCTGGGACCTTAAGTGAAGCAGAATGATTGGCAGGACTTCTGGAGCCTCAAAAGGATCTGGAGCTTTAAAAAGAATCTTAGGGGGGTCACTGCTCTTTTTTGTTTCAATAATAAAAGGGAAAAGCAAATAACATTATTCATTAAATAAACTATTTAATTTAAAAACCTATGTAACAAAAAGTCCTTAGCTAACAATTGACATTTTTAATTAATTTGGTAATAATTGAAGGATGCAATTATATAAAAGGATTATATAAAATTCAAAGTTAAGAAGGAGGTTTCATGAAGTGAAATGCTTACCAAAATATCGAGATAGAAAGGTTTATTGAATTCCACAATAGCATCGTGTAACAAGCAAGGTTCATGAGGTTGTTCCGAAATCTCCACCGTTATAGATGATTGTTGTTCAGAAACTGGAAGAAAAGTAAAATTACCTTAATAAATATGAAAAAAAGTAATATAATTTGTGATTTCAAAGTATAGTTAATGTATTATTTTAGAAAGAAATGCTACTTTTGTTTGAAAATATTTTTTAAGTAAAAAATATAGTAGTTATACTATATGCCCTAAGTAAAAGGGAATCACCCATACTTTAAATAAGTTACTTTTATGATGGAAACAGTACAGAAACAAAAATAATTTTATTCTTTTATAACTGTGCAACATCTACGATTATTTATCCTCCTTTTAATTACCTACAAAAATAGAAAAAGGAAACAAAAATGGAGATTTCTGGGATAAATGCTCCACTCAGTTTATTCGTTTTCCAACAGATTTCTGCTCATTCCAGCAGAAAGGAATCCACAGAAATCGAGAAAAAAGCCCCCAACCAATCAATACAGACGAAAAAAAAAATGCACACTTGAAAGACAAATGCAATTATTACAAAAACTCTCGTCAACCTGAAGCTCATTAATTTATCATTATTCAATTCGAACAATGGTAATTTTAATTAGAATGGAAAGGCTTCCGAGAACAAATGGAACCAAAACCGAGTGCCTGGCCCATTGTCAAGAATTAATTTCATTTTAGCCGCGTTGATTAAAGCGGCATGAAAAATTCCGACCGGAGAAAAATGTAATGGATTAGGTGTCAGCCGGAGAATCTTCGCTGCAAATCCAATATGGACGTCAGGTGAGAGCAACAATCCGACTTTAAACGTGTTTGCTTAATGAAGACAATGGAGTTAATTAGCAGAAGGGATTCGAATAGTTTCCCACCCGGCCGCCATTTTAAAAAGCTCTCTCTCACACAAAGAGAAACTTTCCCTCTAATTAATATAATTAAACTCAGCGGCGACACGAAGAAGAAGAAAACAACAAAACTCCACTCTCACTTTCTATCTCTTTTTTTTTCGTTATCTTTTCTTTCGAATTCTGGATCATTTTGCGGCGACAGACACAAAAGAACACTTTAGAACGGTTCCTAAATGGCAAAATGGCGCCCGGAGGCATTCGAGAGAGCGCCCGGTTGTTAACAAATGAAAAGCCCAAACGATAACGCTGACGTTGCCAAAACGGGGGAAGGGAATTTTGCTTAAATTTTCCCGCGGCTTTTCTGATTGCGATAATGAATTGTGACAATCGCAGCAGAACTCGCAGAGGAAGGAGTGCAAACTCCCCAATAAGTCACGTTTCCCATTATCAAAAAGGAAATATTTCCAGGCCTTCGGTAATTGTTCGCCATTTCCAAAATTATCCGAGTATCAGATTTCTGAGACCGCATTGTTCGGCCCAAGTCTTTTGCCCTCTGGTGAACGACATCCGACGCTAATGTCCTCCCTCAGCGAAAGCCTAAGAATACCTTCTTTACAATAAATAAATGTAAAACCTTCCTCTATCTCCGTTTCATGAGTTGAGTGCAGAAATCGCTATAATACATAAATGGAAGCATTTACAAGTGAAGCATTTAGTGGTATTAAAACTGGAAATTTTAACCTTTGAGACAGACCAAGAAAATATAGGTTGTGCAATATCTGAAAAATTATGCTTATTTTCCATACTTTTTGTATTATTTATTGCTTTGAGAAATGTATTTAGATGTATTATATCATATAATCCAATTTATACGACAAGTGAAAATTTCTTATATTTAAATTTTCTCTGCCTAACTAAATTCCTTCAGAATTAAGCGTTACTCGTGTGGTAGCCAATAAAGCAAAATGAAGAAAAAAAGATTACGCAGTTCTAAAAATTTTGATTCTGTGAAGTAGGTAAATATTAAAATGATGAAATTATCTGCAATGTTAAAGTATGAAGCCCGACATCAATAGCAGTCCTGTCCTGTAACACTATAAAAAGGAGCTGAGGTGTAGCCAGTTTAAAGGTCATTTGCAGACAATTTCTTTAGCCAATAAAGGAAAATTTCTTACTTTCGAAGGGGAAATATTCCATTATATACCTAATACAAAATATACCTCATATGTATATTATGTGTGTGTGAAAATTTTTGCGTGATGATACCCGCACTTGCTGAAATTATTGTAACAAAGCTAATACATATGTACCATTTATTACACCTTTGTATGGCAGCATTATTTCAAAGGTAAATTCTTCGCCTAGTTGATGAAAATTCCAGACGCAAAAATATATTACCTTATCCATACTGTTCCCTCTCCAACCATTTTTCTCCACAATATTTTTGCATTTCTCAAAGCAATCTCACAACTCTTCGCTTAAATCTCATGAAAATCGAAAGATCTGAAACAAACCCTCCGAACAAAATACCGCTCACTCTTGTCTTTTTAAAAAAAAAGTGGCAACAGCAACATCGGGCGGCCCGAACCACCTGCTCTCACACCCCTTGAATAATTTCAAACGTTCGAAAAGAAAAACGGCTGCGCCCCTATCTGCGAGTCCAGAACATTGCCACATCAATCTTCTTAACGAGAGAAATAGGGGTGGCAAAGAACTTAATTGTCTGTCCTTACTACCCCCACGAGCTGCCAGTTTTTGTTCTTTTTCCACAAATGAAATGCCCCCGCAGGTGATATTGAAATGAGAGCCCAGGAAATTCCGACTGTTTGTTTTGCAGGTGTCTAATTATGAGTAATCTCTGTACGTTTTCTGCAGGAAGTTCGAGATTAGTTTCGTAAAGAAAGTATCGTTTGTTTTGTGAAATAACCCCTTTGGAATAAATGATTTGTGCGGGGTGATTTATTAAGATAGTTAAAAACGCGCATCCATATTTCAGGACTAGTTTGTTTGAGAATTATGAGGAGAACCGTGTTCTATCTTAGGAAGACCCAATTACCTTTTTTATTCCTTTTCTCTCCAAAGAATAAAAAAGTGATTTAAAAAGTTTTCAAAGTTTCCTTTTCCATATAATTTATTCCAAATGTTCACTGATAATGTACAGTACTGGAAAAAAAAATCGACTCAGATTTTTTATCTCCGGAACGGCTCGAGACACAAAGACAAATAAGGTACCATTTTTCATCATTTGAAGTACTCTTTAAACAAAAAAAATTTCGAGTCCTTAAGGGGTCGTCTTCATATCGAACGAAGCACTAACTTTCTTTTTTCCTATGGAAGACCTCAAATATTATATTTTTTTCTGAAAGATCACCCTCCATAACCCCTAATTACCAAGTTTCACATCTCTGCGTCAACAAATATACCCCCCAAAAATTCTTTAAATTTGGAAAAAATCCAGTAAGTTATCTCTTGATAGCAAAAGATTTGTATCGGTCAGAGCTTAAAATTGAATTTGGCTTAAATACATTTGGCGACTTATCTCTGAATTGGCTCATTTTTTTTCAAATACTTATGTGTTTAATTGTTTGTTTTGTTTAGGGGATTTTCTAACTATACATTTTGTGCGCTTTTTCGTGAAGAAGCTTATGTGAAACCATTAGGAACAATTTTGCTCCTTAGAATCTGTAGATTCCGAATTGCGATGATGGACACTTTTGGTCTGGGACAGGGGATGGTTAGATAGGCACAGAAGAGGAAAACGAGTTTTGAAGTTGTGTTTTAAAGTCAAAATGGTTCCATTTATTCATTTAATTCGTTCAAATGCGCCATAATACAAGAGAGGTGAAGGAGGACTAACAGAATATAGAATGTGGAAAGGATCAGTTACCCCCAGTCAAAGGGGTGAAAGGATGTAAAAATTTGTATGCTTATTTTCTCTGAGGATCATGTTTATAGTCTTAAATTAACTTAAGAGAGGTAACATTCTTTTCCTTACTCTCAGGCGTGAAAGTATTACGATAGTAGAAGTCTGGCAACGCTCACTAGGCATAGGGGAGGGGCAGGAAAAAAACTCGAAATTCTGTGATAACTAATTAAAAACAATTTTTTTGGCACCAAACTGCGGTTGAATGTTTTGTAAATTGACACCAAAGATGGGAAAAATCCATAAAACCGATTTTCGAACGGTTCTCATTTCAAATAGGGGCGAAATGGTGTAGAAAACAATAAAGTCAAATTCTTAACTTTTAGGCCGTTTAAAAACTTTTTCTTCATGAAGGAGCACACATTTCAAGATAATTTTTCTCTTTATACACTTAACATTACGAAATACCATGGTAGATATCTGAGACCTGCGATTAGGGAGGTTGAGAGGGACAGAAAAGATATTCCAGTTTTGATACTGTTAGTGGAAAAAGAAATTCAAAATTTTCTGCTTTTAGTAGAGTCAAATGCGATGCAAATAAAGGAGACCGATGGTTGACATGCAGAACACTCATTTAGAAAAGCGTTCCTTACATTGGAAGGTGGGATAGAAGGGTTATATGGAATAATTAAAATTCTTTCCAATATTTTTAGACAAAATAGTGTCTATTTTAGTGAAATAACATAGAAATCAATGTAAGTTGGTTCCATGTACAGTATAGAACTGGAAATGTGAAAGTAAATATCTTTCACCATCGACCGGGTATAATGAGTGGGGCAGAAAAAAGTTGAAATTATATTTTATTGAGAGAAAGAGTATTTATCCAGTTTACGAGCTTTTCAGAACTAAAAAAAAAATGTGATTGGGGACACTCGGGTTGTCTATCTTGAGAAGCATAACTCAGCTTTGGGAGTTGGAAGGATGAAACAGAACATAAGAGGGTAACCTTTTATTTTTTGAATAATGGCGTGAAAATGTCTTAAATAGTTAGATTAACAATGACAGTTTTCCTTCTCATACTCCCCAGAATGGGTCACCCGATGGTGTAATTTGGGACCCAAGACTGGGGAAGGTGGACGGCGCAGAAAAATGCGAAATATTCTATTTTAGTTTGATTAATAATCTTATTAAGATTGTATGTTCCTAAATTGAGAAAAATGTATAGCGGCCATGCATGAAAGCCATTTTGAAAAGCGTTTATTGGAGGGTAGAAGGATGAAGTAGAATATTAGGGAGTAATACATATTTTGCTTTTTCACAAAAGAGTGGGAATTTTTTCGGAAAATTGTATTAAAGAGTTATTTTTCCCTTTTAACTCCATGTAATATGACATGTATAGGCGGAATCTGTATTCTGACACAGGGGAGCAGAAAAAAATATTTCCTTATTACTATTTTCGTCTAATTGATAGCTCGTCTCTAATTAATAATTTCGTCTGTAGATATTTTTATAGTAGAGTAGTTATTTTATGATCACACTGAATCTCCCGACGGTGTCACGGACGTTTCGCCAACTCTAAAATTTCCTACCCCCCTGGTTTCCTGTTAAATCTTCACTTTAAAAATTTGTATGTGTAAGGCTCCGTAGAGCACCCTCCCGACTGCCCTCGGGCAGCATGATTCGAAACCAATCAGAACACTATTTTCAGATGACATCCTTTTCCCATGTGCTTTCATTCTTTGAAAGATTTTGTATTCTTATTTAATTAAAAATTTTATTGATAATATTTTACGTTATAAAGTAGTAATTTTAAACAAAAAAAATAGTATTTTAATAGAAGTTTTGAACGTTATCATTCACATTTATTCATCTCTTAAAAATCAATTCATCAACTTAGTTTCAGAATTATATTCTTCTCATTTTAAATAATAAAACTAATTAATTTTGCAGTAAAAAGTTTTGAATTCTGACTTTTTTTTTGCTATTGAAATTTAAGAAATCTGGAACTAAATTCTTAGGACATTGTGGCATGTGCGAGCCACTGGGAGATACCGATCCGAAGGTCATACGACTCAAAAGTATACTCCGGAGTTATAATCGCTTCAGTCGGTATATATAGCCCATTTGAATTACTTGACTCTTATAGTGGTGAGTAAGCTCGCCACAGTACTCCCCCTCCAGAATGCAGCTGGGCTGGATTCGTGAAACCGAGATCTCGCGGCTAGGTGAGACGCCGGGAGTGCGGAGCCTATGGCCCATGTTCGAATATCCCGAGGCGTGAAGTTGCGAAGCCGAGAGCGAAGCGCTGCGAACCCAACCACAGCGAAGAGGGTGGTTTGGAGCTGGTAACCGTAAGTGAAGGTGGTGAAGGTGCGTGTTCGTATACCGGGTCACCAATGTGGCATGTGCGAGCCACTGGGAGATACCGATCCGAAGGTCATACGACTCAAAAGTATACTCCGGAGTTATAATCGCTTCAGTCGGTATATATAGCCCATTTGAATTACTTGACTCTTATAGTGGTGAGTAAGCTCGCCACAGACATGTTTTATCAAGCTTTTTATTAGTATCATTTAATAAATAGTATAATTTATTTCATTATTTCGGTTACAAACTGAAATAGTGAAATAAAAAAGTAATATTCAGAATCCCCCCTCTATGTGTAATTTGATGTAATTAAACACCGAGCACAAACAAATCTGGTAAAAAGAGACTGTAAGGCAGAGAAGTAACCTCCATTACTGAAAATATCAACAAATCCGTCACGATTCAAGAACTGTATTAAGCTGATTAGAAAATAATGCAACAAATATAAAATTATAAGCAAACTGGAATATAAAATTAAAAACATGGAAGGTAATTTGGTGATCCCTGCTAGTAGTTTTATTAATGCATCGGCAAGTAGTTCGGGATGGTTCTCTCACTTTCACCAGTCTTATGAGTTTGGCTCGATGGTTGGCGACCGTTTTAAGACAGTTGTTTCCTGCAGAGTCCACAGAAATATCCTGGCCTACTAGACAAGGTTCAAAAAAAAGTTTAAATAGGAAATTTAACATGGGATGTTTTAAATTTTAAAATTTTTTGGGGGGTATATTTGTTGACGCAGAGATGTGAAACTTGGTATTTAGGGGTTATGGTGGGTGATCTTTCAGAATAAAATATAATATTTGAGGTCTTCCATAGGAAAAAAGAAAGTTAGTGCTTCGTTCGATATGAAGACGACCCCTTAAGGACTCGAAATTTTTTTGGTTTAAAGAGTACTTCAAGTGATGAAAAAAGGTACCTTATTTGTCTTTGTGTCTCGAGCCGTTCCGGAGATAAAAAATCTGAGTCGATTTTTTTTTCCAGTACTGTACAATCCTACTTGGCTTAAATTTTCTTTTTCTTACATAGTGGTTTATACCATTACTTCTGTAACACTGTTTTTCTTCACTCTTGGGGCAACGAGTTCTTTTATAGAGAAAAATTGTGTAACTCAGATATAAAATATTCACACATGAGAATTATAACAACGCTTTCTTAAACAAAATCCTAAGTAGGGGACAAAAAACCTAAAAAAAAAGACTAGCATCATTGAGTAAGAACAAAATCCCTTCATAAAAAATCCCTTCGAAAGAATAATGCTAAAGAACATTTGTTTGTGGGAGGGACGTAAAAAAAAAGAATATTTTACTATAAAAGAGTGATATCTACCTATCAGGAGTAAAGATAGTATTCGACGTGCTATTGAAATCTGAAGTACAGAATAATTTGAAAATTCTTGGTACTTTCTAAAGTTGGGTTTCTTCCAAAAATTGGGTCTTCCGTTTAACTCTCGAATACAAGAGAGACTCTAATACGAAAAAAAAAAAGTTTAAAAAAGTAAAGCTTTATAGGGTATGATATTTTTTACAATACAGTTGGAAATGTTGGAGAATATTCTTCTAAAAATATTTCTTACCAAACAGGTTTGTTTGAACACCAGGGCAGTGCCCAGTCTGTTGGAAAGTTTCCAAACCTTAGTTAAATGAGATAACTGAAATTCAATTTCGAGTGAATGATCTAACCATTTGGCTAATTGTTCACAAACTTTTTTGCAGTGCAGAAACTAGTACTATTAAGTCTTATTTTTTTTTCAGTACGCATATAAACGGGTTATTCAATTTTAACCCTTACGCATCATTTAATTGCATAAATACTTTCTCGATCAAAAAGAACCCCACAGCGTCTTGAAATTAGTTCGAACAACTTTTCTCAGGACGTCCCCTTTAACAAAAAAAGGAACGGAGAGCAGATTGAATTAAGGAAAAGATCTTTTTTCCTAATCACTTAATCCTTTCACGACTGGGTTTTTGGAGGGAGGAGGAGGAAAAAATTGCCCAGCAAGAACAAGATGTAATGTAAATTCCTTTGTCAGAAAGATACTCCTCAATCTCACTTTGATGCATCTCCCTTTTTTCCAGGCAGCGAAATCTTGCCTGGAAAAACTTAAAAACTTTCCTAGGCAAAAGAAAAGGAGGTTCGCTTCATGCAGCCACGGTTGACTCCACATTTCCGCTCGAGTTGATATTTGCTATCGCTAGATGGCGCTTCTTTTATGGTAATGGGTTGTGCTCTCGCTTTGTCGGCTTCTTCGACGTAAATAATAATGATAGGGAAAAGAAGCGGGGATAATAATAAAAAAAAGGGGAAGTACCAGGGATTTCGCGATCGGCTGTTTGCAGCCGCGGTGGTCTTTTTCATTTCCGGTTCTATGCTGATTCATTAAGCCGGGACCGGAAATTGGGTCCCTGGTGGTTTTTTGGCTTCCACGCCCCACTTTATTTAATGGACTTTTGTTTGTTGGAGAACTGTTGCCAGCAATTATGAGCGAAGAAATCATTTAAATGCGTTTTGTGGCTGCTTAATTGCGGCGGCTGACATGCCGGAGAACACATTTGGGGTGCTTTTTTTCCGACACATTCTTTAAAAATCATCGTCCTCGGCTTAGAGAACGCATTTGAGAATCGTTTTTTCTTCCTACAAAAGAGGATTATCAAAGGAGAAGGGAGGAAATGATCGTAAGAACATCCTTAAATTTTATTACTTGCCTGTTGATGGCCTAAGCATTCAAGGGAGACGTTTGTTTTATTCAAGGTGATTATCTTTCGAATAACGATTCTATATGCATGGATATTTTGTAAATTTTTAAGACAATAAGCGTTTTACTCTTAAATAGAACTACTGAAAAAAATCCACTCAGGATGAAAGATATGTTCTTTCTTTTGAAAGTTAATGTGTTGAACAACGATGCAAATGCGCAGACTAACTGCTATCAAAATATAGCAGGGATTTTTCACAGTATTAACTCTCCATACAAAACAGTGTGGTTCCCAACTCGAAGAAATTACCGGTACTCTAGCCTTGAGTGTCATCATTCATGGATCATCCTTACCCTGTATCTTTTTGTTTCTTAGAATCCCTTTTGCTTTTAAACCTCTCTCTGCTTTTCACCTTCAGTATCTCTCATCCATTCAGCATCTGTTTGCTCTTTAGCATCATTTTGCTAGTCTCGGCTGCCCTTGTACATCACTTTCCTCTTTAGCATCACTTTGCTAGCCTGCCCTTGAACATCCATTTGCTCTTTAGCATCTCTTTACTTTTAAGGATCTCTTTGCTTTTTAGCATCATTTTGCTAGTCTCGGCTGCCCTTGTACATCACTTTCCTCTTTAGCATCACTTTGCTAGCCTGCCCTTGAACATCCATTTGCTCTTTAGCATCTCTTTGCTTTTTAGAATCATTTTACTAGTCTCACTCAGCCCTTGAGCATCACTTAGCTCTTATATATCCATCAACTTTTCAACACCCCTATTCACTTTGCAGAATTTCTGATTTTATGCCTTTTTATTCACTTATACATACATACCCTACCCATGCATTGCTGTCTCGCATGGATATTTTAATTTCTTCAAGTAATCCCTAAATTTTTTGAAGTGTCTAGAACCTCATTGACACCTTTGCGAACTATCTTCACAATCTTACGGATTACTGATGTAAACTATGAAAAAAAGATTAAAGGAGCGAGAATAATTATAACGATACTCATTTCTTATATCATTAAAAGATAAGTAGTATAATGTTTAATTTATTGCCTCCTCATAAGTTAGGTTTATTCCACACTTTAATGAAAAACTTTTTTAATTACTAGAATTGAGAACATCTTAAATTTTTTACGCATCAGCTGAAGACCATTAAGTGGAAATACTTCTCCAGCATGTGTACAGTACACCCAATCCCTGACCTAATGGTCAAACTTCCCGACTTCCCCAGCACAAACTTTTCTAATTGCCTCTTCACAAGAAAAGCACCGTCAGCAACACACATTGTCACACAACATTGTCCAACAGAAACCCAACCCCATAACTCCCCCAACCCCCAGAAAACCTGGAACGAGCTACACCCATAACATCGCGGGCCTTATATTTTGCGGGCACACGACCATTGCCATCCCAGACCAACAAAAAACCACCGCCCTTCCTCATAAATAAATCGACGACTCTTATTGGAAGGCAACGGAAACCTTTATGAGTCGAAGTGAAAGTAGTTTTCCCTCTCCCCTTGTCCGGTAACACGCTCCCGTTTTACTTATTTTTTATTTACTTATTATTTTGCCCCCTTTTTTTCGGGGATGATGTGTGGCCATATCGCTCTCCAGGAGAAAAAACCTCCAAGAGCGGCTACTTGCTGATGATTGGCGCTTGTCTTCACTTATTTGAGAGCAGTCTTTTCGGCCGGGATATATGAGACTTCCCTGGAAAGGTTTTTCGGTGTATTTTTTCTCGGGTGTCCCATTTTCCTCTTTCGATACTTATTCTTTCTCTGATGTCTCTTTCTCTTTCGATCGTTAAGGAGGGAAATTCCGTCCCCTTTTGTCGCTGTAATAGAAAATATCCTCGGTTCTTGTGTGACTTTTCTTTGGGAATAAACACGCCCCAGGACAAGAAGGTCCCTGGGCGAAATTGTCTTTGTTGGCCTCCCTTTCCATCTTCTTTAAATCATCTGAGGATCGTCTTAGAAAAGGGAATTGCTGGGATTTCAAACTTCTTTAATTATTGGTTCTCTTAGTTATCTTTTAAAATCGTAGTTAAAATATGCACCAGTATTAATCTGTATACACACATAGGACTTATATAGTAAGGAAAATTTTCCTCCCTTTGTCTCCCTGTTATTCGTTCTCTCTCTACTATCTCTGTCACACATTCACTCCTTCTATCTTTCTGTCCTTTCTAATTATTTTTTCCTCCAAATTCCTTTCTTTCATATTCTACTTCTTTCTCTCTTCCCTTATAATCTCTCTAATTCTACCCATATCTTTTTCCTTACTCTAACTTACTGTCCTTTCAAATAACTCTTTCCGTCTCCCTTTCTTTATATACTTTTCTCTCTCTAATTCTTTCCTTATTACTACATGCCTTTCACTTTCTCATTTGTGAGTAATGAGGGTAAATGATGAAATAAGGAAGTTAGCATTAATGAAAAACCATACCCTAAAAGCATACAAAGACCCATATAACTTTAAGGCGGCATTACAAATAGTCATACAAGTTCAAAGCCATGGGATGACTGAAATGGGGACTGTGACAAAGGGACCTGTTACGTCTCACGACAACAATTACTCATTTAGCGGTAAATTAGCCAGAATGTGACTTCATACCGATCACATGCAGTCACGGAATGTGCATAGTCGGAAATTTCGGACATAAACCTCTCACTGTGTAACTCATTTAGTCATAAACCTGACTCAATTTCCACTATCACAGAGGCGTTACAATCAGGTCACTAATTTTATAACTATCATCAAAATGGGTACGAAAGCTAAAACACCTGTCAGGTAACGCAAAATAGAAATTCGAGATTACAAATTAAATAACCAAAAATTCTCCCTCATATTACGACTTTTTAAGTTCCAAGCGGAATCAAGGTTGTTCCAAGCGAAACCGATCTAGTTTCCCCATCTACTCGAGGCACCTGTTATGTAGGTCACTTTCTCCTCGATTAATATGCAGCTAAGTATGTCACCAGGCGTTCAGTGTGTGTATTTAAGATATTAAACTGTATCAGACATCGACGGGGGCGTAGCTCAGATGGTAGAGCGCTCGCTTAGCATGCGAGAGGTACCGGGATCGATACCCGGCGCCTCCATTCAGCTTTTTTTTTAAGGATTTAAAGAATTAAAATTTTTAGTGCATTTTTCAAACAAAGGACAATACAACAACAAAGGAAATACAATTTTACAAGTAATTGATATGAATTTAAAGATAATACAGTTCTTTTGTTAAAAATCTGTATTATTTTTTACTTTTAAAATTACCAGTAAAAAGTCAGTTTTTTTTAATTAAGTCTATTTTAAAACGATAAAAATATGTTTTTCTACTCCTTCTTTTAGACCCAATAACATAATTTAGTTGTAGTATTTCAATTTTATTTTTTTATAGTTAGATAAGTAGATGGGGGCATAATTTTACTTTAAATAAAGATTTAAGGTTGCGTTGTTTATGGGAGTAAAAAAGGGATTTTTTTAGTATTCCCCCACACCCTTCAAAAGGAAATTTAATATAAACTCAATACATACTCGTATACTTCTATTTAAAATTATTATTATATTATTATTATATTAATTATTTAAAATTATATGCCCATTCATTTAATAAAGTATTTTGCAAACATTTTTGTGAAAAATATTAAATTCAACTCCTGTCAATATTAGCATGTCTTATGCCGATGGAATTGTGTTTTCTGTTTCTTTCTGTCTCTGAAATTTTTTTACTGCTAATCCAAGGACATGAGAATAACAGCATCAGTAATATAGCCTGTAAAAATTTTTCTACAAGTCCACAATCACTACCGTTACGCAATCAAAGCTCTCTAATTCTTAAAACACAATTAATGTAGGTTATAATGATATAATGTAGCTAACCAGACTTTCTTATGTCAATAAAAGCTTCAAATGAAATATTCATTTCGTCACAGCTAACGCAAGACCTCAAAAATCCTCGCTGCTCCCTCCAGTAACAATATCCCAAAAATATAGTCTACCTCAAGCTCCAGTCTTTAATGATCCGTAAAAAAACCCACACTTTTAACACACACAAAACTTAAAAAACACTCCCAGCATCGCATTAAACTCTCCTTTATTGAATCTTAATCTCCAAACCCCCTGAAAAAAAGTGCCTAAAAATAATTCGAAACCTCGCAGAGAAGAATCCCCAACCTCACTCAACAAGGGACGGTGCCTCAATTATTCACTCTATCGTATTAATCCTTCCCAGTCAAGGAAAGGGGCCCCCAATCAATCAATGCCCGAATCACCCCTTGTAGCCCGCCCACAATATCCACCCCCTTCGGCTTTAATTGAAGGAGCTAACAAGTTGGAGAATAACTTTCTTGGGGCCGCCATTGAAGAAAAAATGAGCTTTGGCTGCCAACTTTCCGCATGGGAGATGGGGAAAAAGTGTTGTGTTTTTTTTTCCTGCTGGGATTTAGTGCTGTGCAGGGAAAAAAGCGTTGGTGAGGTGTTTGTTGGGTAAAGTGGGTGAGTGTTTTTTAGGTATAAATATGTTTGGAGGGTTTATAAGGTTTTGTTTAGTGGATATGTTAGTTTTTGCTTTGTAAGTACTGTCTCTAGGAAATAGGAAGGAAAAGAAATCTAATCGAACGATTTGATAAAGGGTAAAACAATTTGTATAAAGTATCTGAAATAAGTGGGAGCTAAACAAACTATAGTTATTCAATACTTATTTTGAGATTTCATGAAAATATCAAATGTAATAATGTTTAAACAGAAAGAAATCAAATTTTTATATCAGTAACTGTGATGCATTCTTCTGAACTTCTAACCGTTTAAGATTAACCGAACTCGAATATAAAGCTGATTTTTACAGATCATAATACTTAATGCGTTTGAGTTATGATATCTTAAAGAAGGAGGAAGTTCACCCCTTCATATAGTAAAGACCCACTGTTTAAAAAATAACGCAAATTAAGTGGGTGATTAATAAATATAATTTAAAAAAGTGTTTTGAAACAAGTATCGATAAAAGTACAGAAAATTTGACTTTTTCATAACACATTAAATGAATTAGTAAGTGAATTAGTAAATGAATATAGTAAAGACCCACTGTTTAAAAAATAACGCAAATTAAGTGGGTGATTAATAAATATAATTTAAAAAAGTGTTTTGAAACAAGTATCGATAAAAGTACAGAAAATTTGACTTTTTCATAACACATTAAATGAATTTATAATTAAAGTGAATTGATAATTATTTTAAATATATTAACTGAAATAAAAAGTAAAGATTTTTTCTTTTATTTATTTTTATTTCTGTTTGTTAAACCATTATAAAAATCTATCCCGTAAAAAGTAAATCTCAACCGAATAAATTATAACCTATCCCTAAAAAGGTTTAAAATTTGCTAAAGCAAAAATGCATTACTTTTTATAGCAATTCTCATTTCAGGGTGGTGGTGGCTGAAATTCCTCCCACACCTAAAAGGTAAAGAATTTCGCACAGAAACCCTGGTTATTTTGCGTCTGTCCAGATGAAACTATTTCGTTCGCCCCACTTTAAACTCGAAAGCCCTCTAAACGAGCCTCTGCATCAGAAGGCTCAGCTAGATTTATCGCGAGAGATTCTCCAAGACCCGAAACAGGGGCGTTCGCTCCTCCAGTTTTTCCTCCGCAGATGAGGCGACAATCCGCTCCGACAGACAGACAGCACCGATTGATGGTGACAGTCGCAGCGGACCGAATTTCACCTGGCTTGTTTCTCTCCCAAGTTTCTCCTTTTTTTTCTCTCTCTCTCTCTGGAGTGTCTTTCCTTTCCAGAATTCCCTGGGTGCGGGAAGAATTCTGGGTGTCGCGATTTGTTACGGAAACTGAGGTTCGAGTGACAAAAGTGTTACGTTCGAAAGGTCGAGTTTGGGATCTTTGGCGAACAAATTTTCTCTAGTATGGGAAAAATAAAAATGCGTGATAAAGTGTAAAAGTCCGAATTGAGAATTCGGTTCTTCATGTATGCTTTCCACAAAATTTTGGGGAATCCTTCATTTTTTATCTCTTTCCCTTGACTCATTGAATCTTGTTATCTTCGTAAGTATCTGATTATCTTGAAAATACTCCTTTTCCTCTTTTATTCTCTTAATTTCTCTCTCTTTTTTTGCATCAATTGATTTTGATTGTATAATTTGATCTATCAATCTTTCTCTTCCGTTTTCTATCATCACTTTAATACTTTTAGTCCTGACATCCTTTCTCTTTCTGACTAGCTCTTTTTTACTCTCTCCTAACTCAATCTTTTCATATTCATCTCTTATATCAAATTACATCACCTCATCTCAACTTTTCTTTTCCATTTTCTGTTTATATAAATAAATAAATATAAATAAATTTTATTTCCATCATACAGACAAAAAATCCATTTACATGAGGAAAACAGAGGAAGACACCGAATACATACACATACATTCAAATTACAATAAACACGTTCAAAATACAATAAACATTAAACAGAAAATTACAAAAATGACTGAATTACAAATTGTTTATATAATCAAATTGAAGTTTTTTAAACTATCAAAGAATACGTCACTGTGCTCTGGTAAGTGATTTATTATTTTTATGAATTGTATTATTGTTTGTTTATTTAAATATGATTTGGAATAAAAAGGTTCTTTTAAAATTTTGCTATTTCTTGTATTATATGGGGGAACATGTATATTTATTTGATTTAATATAAAAGGGCAATCAACATTATTATGTAAAATATTATGGAAAAACTTAAGAATAATAAGTGATCTGCGCTGTTCAAGTAAGATTGGGGTTTCAGAATTGGTACAATTGAATCTAAAAGATAAATATCGTAGAAAATTTTTTTGCACTTTTTCAATTATATTTTTATTGGATATGCTTGTAGGGTTCCAGACCACAGCGCCATACTCTAGTATCGGACGAACTAAAATATTAAAAAGATTTAAAATCACTGATATACTACTAAAATTACTTGTTGATCTTCGCAACATTCCCAAACATTTACTGGCCCTCAAAGTGATGTCCTGAATATGAGCGTTAAAATTAAAGTTTGAATTATAGATGATACCAAGATCCCTGATGATAGATTTTCTGGATAATATGATATTATTTATTTTGTAACTATATAAAAAAGGATTAGATATAGGATTATAATCCTTTTATATAGGATATAGGATTAGATTTATACTAAAATACCGATCAATGTAAAAACCGGCCAGTGAAATCCTGTTAATAAAAACCAATTATCTCTCTCTAAAGCTATCATATTCACTCTCTCGTTAAATTTTTAGAATTTATTTTAACTCTCTCTAATTACCATTTTCTTTTATTCTCTTTCACCTTAATTTATTCTCTACTTTTTCCTTTATTCTTTTATGCTTTCATTCTTCATCTCCCCCTTTACCTCATTTAAAAGATTGAGCTAAGGAAGGATACACAGAAGTTATTAGCCTTTATCTACACTCCATAATGCATACTGAAAACCCTACAGGAAACTTTTAAACTTAATACGAGGGTTTCGGAAATCTTTTAAAACTAAATTATTGATTGCATACAACAACAGCAAAGCTAAGGAAAGCTACAAAATCCACCTGACCTTAATTGTCAATAAACGCTATTGCCAGATCCTCGCACAAACCACCAAGAGCGAAAATCGACCATCGCTTCAAGAAAACCGAGAAATCAATAAAACGGGGAAAAGAAAACCATTTCCAACTCCGTGTCATTACCGAGTAATTTAGAGTCAACGGCGAACAAAAACCTGCCGCAAAACAACACAACCAAAACCTCCAAATTTCACTCGTAAAAAGTTAACACGGGCGCCATTTTGACACGAGTTTGTTACCTCCCGATTCGTTGCCATCGACCGGTAGAGAAAAAAATTCCGAGAAAAAGGTGTAAAGTCGGGCAGGATGGATTTTCCGGGTGATTGAGGCAGGAGGTGCAATTATGTTAAGTGCGGCAACACGTGCAGTGTGCGGCGGAGAAAAAACCTCACTTCCAGCTTTTCGCTCATTACTCAAGGGCCCGGGCTCGTTAACAAACTAACGCCACCGTAAAAATCGTTTTTTTTTCTTTCCTCTCCTCCTCCCACACCGACGGGGCTAGAGCGGCCCCGGGTGTTCTTGAGAACGTCTGAGTTGCGTTTTCGAACAGAGAGCTCGGGGGTGTATCGAAGCCGATTTTTGTTATTGTTCTGTGACATGCAATTTGGTATTTTGGAGAGTTTTTGCGAAAGGAAAGGGATTTAAGTTTTCTAAGAGACGCATTGTTTATGTTCGTGTCGTGACGTGGAGGCTAAAAGCTAAACAGAAGAAAGTCATAAGAAAATTGAGAAATCTCACACGTTTAGAAAGGCCGACTTATGTTCAAACTTTATTTTACAGATTGAAGTTTTTTTTTAACCCACCCATTTGGTTGCATGGTTCTTTGATATAACTAAAGGATTCTAGTAGTCAAATTAATATAAAACTGATTAAATTAAGGGGGAGATTAAAAATAATAAACTAAATAAATACTATATGTAATCTATAGTCATCATTCATTTTGAGAGCATTGTTTTTGTGTTAATCAGTTAAAAATTAACTACCCAAACGCTTAGATATAGGCTTATGGGGCTATGTACGAAAATTAATTTTTAAGTATTTATTATCTCAGGGGCATATAAAAGAGGGGGCCCGATCCCTCCCCGAAATTCAGACTAGGTGTACCAAAACGAGTTGAAACCCTGTTTTTTAGGGTGAAATCTCCAAATATTTTCTGGGGAGGACCTCCCCCCTTTTGTATTTCGAACCATAGAGGAGCGAGATAGTAGTGGTAACCCCAAAGAATGACTAAGATAATTTTCCAGAAAACCCGCCAAAAACCACAAAAACCTGGAAATAATTTTCACTGCCGAACTTTTATGCCATGCAGTGTTGCTAATGCGTGCATTCTTGGCGTCGCGTTTTGTCACCAAGCTCATAGCTGCTTTTACAGCCAACTCATCGCCAGAAACTTGAACCGGAGTCGATTCAATAAGAATGCTCACTCCACTTCTATTTTCCCTCTATGCTTGAAACTCTATTATTAACAATTTATTTGATATACTATTAGGTTCATCAAGATGTAAATCTTATCAAAAAATATACTAAAAAACTGCACTGGCCATTTATTACATTCATGTGATTGATATTTTGGATTTATGAATCACTTTATTAAAAGTGGACATCAAATCTATACCCCCCTACTTCAAAGATGTCTATATTAACATTTTGAATTGGCTGACCACTATTTTTGAGTCTAGAGTTGAAATCACTTATAAAACTAAGTATTTGTACATCTAATAACCAAAAGAGAAAAATGTAAGAACTCTATAATAATTTTATGGGCTAGTATTTAATATGGAAATGCTATTTTCAACTAATATTCCCACTTTTATTACCAAATCCTTAAAAGAATTAGAGTTAAGCTATGAAAATAGACCTGATTACTCTGTTTGTTGCAGAAACCTGTCAAATGCAAAAATTTCAATAATTTTTTATGCAAAGAATAAAAATGTTAAAAACATTCTTTTTGTCTATAAAATACCCAAATGAGGTCTACTTTAAGAAAAAAATTACTAAACACCTTCATAAAAATGTCTTGCGGATTCTGCTTGGGTAGCTGGTCATGGGTCCACTCAGCCCTTCATCCTCTCGGGGTCGATAAAATGAGCACCAAGCTTGCTTGGGGAATCAACTGGGGGTCCAGCGTCGGGCTAGCCACCCGGCCTGGACACAAGCTAAGTAATTAGCACCCCAGGCCCGAAGGCTATGGAAACGGAGATGGGCACCGCCTGATGGGCCACTAGGCCCGGGCAGACTTTGATTGATTTGATTCATAAAAATGTAGTGAGCTTCAATACAGTTTTTCTTGTTTATCTCAAAACAAGAAAAGTGGCGTTAGACATGTTTCTGAAATAAGTGATTCAATTAAAAAGACACAATAATATTTCTTATTTCTCTGCAAAAACCCTTTTTAGGCTATGCGTATTTAATGCCAATCGAAAGCTTTGCTACATTACAATCATACGCTTGGCGTATTTGTCAATATATGTTAAATTTTTTTACTGTTCGACTGGTGAGCTTGTGTAGAGGTGCCATCTGAACCTTTGAACGGATCAACAACTCTAGTTAGGGAACAGTTTCTTATTCGACAAATGATTTTTTCCAAGGTTTGAAATTGATAATTATAGAGACCGAAAAACCTCAAAATCGGAAAAAAATTGCCACTTTTAAAAATCAGCGTTTTTTTATCATCAAACAAGGATCATCGTTTATCAGCAATCAGAAAAAAAAACTCGCGTCGTAATCATCAATGAGGATCATAATTTTAATGATTAATATGTGATCATTATTTTCTGAGTAATATATTTTGCTCCAAAAAATAGTAATCGTTTTAGTCATGTGAGAGATCGCTAAATCGCCAACAGGAAAATACCTCGATTATTCTAAAAAATACTGAAGAAAATGCCTATCCCCTCGAAAAGTTAGATTGACGGTTTCGGCGAGGTGTGACCGATAGACCGATACGTTCGGACGTTGTTTGAGTTTTATTTTTTGATCAAAGCAGTTTTCATAACAAATTAATCATTATTATTGGATTAAAACCGCATCGTTCAAAAGTAATTATTATTTTTTAATCGAAACCAATAAAACTCAAAATCAGATTCTTTACCCCAAACCCCAACCCAGACCCGATTTTTTAAGATTTTACTCAAAATTTAATCATTAAACCAGGTTTTGGCGTTCAAGCGTACTAATTAAATTCGAACTCTGCAAAATATTTTCACTATGTGACGCAGAGGCGAACCGTCCCGTAGGAAATACGTTAAGATTATTTACTGTTTAACTGGTGAGCTTGAGTAGGGAACCATCTGTCCTTGAGATGGGATCAAGCACTCTAGTTAAGGAACAGTTTTGCATTCGACGATAATTTTTTCAATAAAGTATATATGTTACGGGAAATGTGATAAATCGGGCATTATTAATAATGCCCGGGCAATGTGATAAATTCAATGGAATTTATCACTTGGCCCGCCTCCACTTCGGGCATTATTAATAATGCCCGATTAATCACTTTGCCCGTAACATATATACGATTTAAACATGCAGACAAACCCCAGATTCCTCTAAAGAATAAAACCTCACAGTCGAGCAAGTTATTTCCGAAAACCTCTCCCACGACGAAAAAACACAACAAGCTCGATATAATACAAACGCATGTAAGGGGAAAAAAGCACCTACTTGTAGATACACCCTCATTCAACACTAGAAAAAAAATCCACTTGAATTAACGCTTCAGAGGAACTGTTTGGCCATCAATAAAAGAAAGGTTGTCGTGATTAATTAGAACCGATTGTAAAAAAAAAAATCGGAGCCGATAAGATCCCCGGATTAATTGAATCTCGCAAAAAGACGAATGTTTAATAGGTGCGTGGGGGCTAATTAAAGACAGACTTAATTACAGACTAAATGAAACCGTTAAATCTGAAAGAAAGGAATTTTTATCCGCCGAGCAGTTGAAGCTGATTAATGAGCTCCATGGGTAATGGAGTCAATTGTAGAAACAAAACCATCGATCTGTGGAGAGGGGAAGTGCAACAGTTATTTCAACAGATAGAGAAGGGAAATACAGTCCAATAACAATGAATTAGAAATTAGAGAATCAAGTGATTACACACAGCATGAGCTATTTCTATTATCTCAAAGACGTCGTTGGAAGATTACAATGCTGTTACAGTTAAACAAAATAATGAAATAAAATTATATACTTAATACGAAAAAGGTAGGTATCCTGAATGACACTTTTAAAGGAATGTTACCAAAGTTTCATATCTTAACAATTGTACTACATTTTAAGTTTGTGTTGTTTAGCCGAAAAGGAAAATTAATCGAAACTGTGATCGATAGAATTTACTTCTAACGATCAGAGTTTCGATACTTGCTCGATACTGCCTACTATAATATTAAACATCATTTTATACAATTTAAGAAACGCATAAAAACTATATAGCATAATACGAAAGAGGAATATTTTCTAAATCTTTCAGTGAGCAATTTTGAAGATTCATTTCACAACTTTTAAAAGACAAATTGAGTTCGTTCTTTAATTTTCTTTGAAGTACTTTTTCGTTTATTCCACTATAAAGGAAAGTAAACTTACCAATACCTCAAAAATATCTAAGAAGGTTTAATATCTAAAAGGTTTATTATTAATTAACTATTTCGGGATAAATAGGATCTTTTTGTAGATACTTCAGAAAGAATTGAAACATTTTATTTAGTTTTTATTTTTAAAAATATTCACTATTTTTTCATACTACTAAAATAACTTTTATCAAAAAAAATCTCAATTGAAACATAAGGATGGAGTAATAGACTTATTATTATAAGGCAAACACAGCTTCATTTTAACAAGTATTTTAAAAGTCACAGTATGCCTTTTAAACTACGAACTAAATCATCTCACTTTATTCCCACTTTATCCACCTTCGGAACACCGAATCAACCACAGAGCGATATTAAAGAGCGTCACACACCGTCCAAACGTGATCCAACGGCCGCCGCAGCCAACAGGAAATCACGAAGGCTCCTTATCGGACTCCCTCATCCCGAATATACATCGGAAACCAAACTCCTTCATACCCGCACAACATATCATTATCTACCTACAACCGACCAAAGCTGGATCAATATTGGACGTCGCAGTCTGGCGGCTTTATCCGTATAGCGATTATTGTTTGAATGATTTCCGAGGTATATAGGGAGAGAGATTGCGCCCGGTAACTGATTGTCGCAGTCGCTCGTAGGCATTTTCTGTAATTGAAATACGTGACTCCTCTGATGAGCGTTGCATTTTGGAGTGAGGGGGTTGTTCCGAAGTAGGGGTACGCCGTTTTGTGTTTTGTAATGAATTGATCGTATGCTGACTTGTTGAGGTGAGGAGTTCACCAAAAGACCAGTGTATTAGAATAAATTCGTGTTAATGTTAAAAATGATTAGTGATAAACAATCACCACTAAATATTTAGTAAACTAACAGTCATGTTTATAAAAAATCTAACAAAGTTTGTAAGTACATTTATTACTAATAATTATAATGGTGACGGCGAAGATTTACGTTTCTGATAATTTCAGTTAAGCAATTTTTTCAAATCAAAGAGGGGATGAATAAGTAAGAAACTTAGAACCATCGTTATAACAGAAAAAAAAAAACTTGTTATGTTTTGTTGGAACGTTTTTCTAAAATGGAGATCATTTGAGAGAACTTAAAACCAAAGGATTCTATAAAATTTATGACGCATTAAGTTGTGAATCAGTTAATATGAAACTCTTCCAGTTTGATTTTAACCACTTTTTTATTGCAACCTTCTGTTCATCTTTTATATCGAAGAAACTTTCAAAAACTGAGAAAACATCATGAGAAATTAAAAAAGAACCCTTACATATCCAGTTTATTTATCTTCCAAACAAAAATATCCAAACTTCAGACATCAAACACGCCTTTTGTTGACGCACCGTCGTTAATAAAACCAAAAGGAGCTTCCATCCAAGCATCAACAAGCAAGCAAACCATCCTAACATGCCTGGAGGGTTATCCGTCCACAAAACAGTAGTCGACATTCCCCTTATTTTTGCTTCCCCCCCTAAAAAGAAAGCATCAGCTTCCCCTCAAAAATCCCATTCTTAAACACAGTATGCGCAGCGCCTAAAGCTATTAATGAAAAGCTCACGAAAGTTTCGGTTCAAAGGCGTTCAAACACGTCTCTGCCATACCTTCAAAAACAACAATACTTCTGAAGAAAGCTGCTTTTACGCCAGCGTCAACACATGGGATCACACCCCAAAGAGCATCCTACACTTTAATGGCATTCCACTGACGCGGTTCTTTTATTTTTTTTCATCCCTAAAAAGAGGGAAGTCTACTTCCCGAGAGGGATTTTGATGGCGCGATCTCATGAAGTGTTTTTTTTTTGTTACTTTATCGGTAGTTTTCTTGAAAGGTAGATGGGTTTCTACTGTTGGTACAACTATATAGCCAATGAGACTGAAAGTATCTAGTATGTCATCAGTCAATTAAAAGTATCGCGACTAACATTGGAAAATTAACAGAGTATGAAGTAATTTAAAAGTACAAGGTTTAGTTTCATATGAGCTTCTACGAGTGACCATAGCTTTCCAAAATACAAAGACAAATTTTAGATGGAAGATATAGACTTTTTAGATATTTTTCAGCGAGTTCGAGTCAAAAATGTTAGAGCAATGTTGCCTCCAAAAATGTTTCCTTCATAGTAAAAACAAAGGAGCTGTTTTAGGAAACCATCAATTGAGGTGCTTGCAGCAAAAATGAGCCAACTCCATGGAGTTAGCTCACTCTGTTGCTGAAAGTACCTCAATTGCTTGAAACTAAGTTTGGTGGAAATGGGTCATTATGCTCAGCTCATAAACTAGTTCATATAAATATTCGCTAAACACACTAAATATTCGCGCAGTGAGGCTGAGTATCCTTTCCTATGATAAGATTCACGTCTTCTCGATGGTTGTGCTGACAGGAAACGTTTCCCAGAAATCAGAAATCTCTACTAAGAACTCCTGAATTCGAAACAGGAGAAAAAAAAATTCACTACAAAAATTTCAAAAATTCACAACATTTTCTAATATTTTAATAATAATATAGTCCAATGAAAATCAACTTCGTAATATTTAACATAAGCTTCATGCATTTTTGAAGGCTTTAAACAGCAACTCTTAAATATATTCAGTAAAACTTCTGATATAATTGGATAATATACAGATATCAATAAAAAGACTTAAAATAGTAAGGTGAAATTATGAGTAAATTAAAGGGAAGCGCCCAAAAGAAAACTAACTCAATTTTTTTTCAAAACAGTAAATATAATTTAAAATTGCTTAAAAAACAAAGATAAGTTTCCTTGAAAATTTAAAAGAACAACCGAAGTTTAATGTGCTTCATAAACATCGTAAAACTAACAACCGAAATAGATAATCAACTAAGACAATTTAAAAGGAGCATTACCTCAAAATTAATATCTACTCCATGATAACGAAAACACATCCACAGGGGAAAAAAAATAAAATCACTCCCCCAAACAACACCCAAAAAGCCCACCACCGAACTCATTTCCAGCTCAAAGTCCCCGCAAAAAGGAGGGAAAACTCCGGAAGAGAGAGGGATTTAATGGCCCGATCCCAAGAAATATGTTTTCGAAATCCGCTCCCGGAATTTTCCCGAAGAGTTGAAAGTGAAATGGCGCATGCGGAGAGAGAGAGCTGCTGGTGCGAGCCAGTTCGTTCCGGAGAGCCAAAATTCTAAGGCCAAGTTAGTTCGTTAATTCTAAGGCGGCAAAGTTCGTTCGTTAATTCTGTCTTTGTCGGGTCTTTAAAAGACAGAACGCGCGATTTAAATTAAACGGCCGTGTAATTAACACGGGATTCGTTCCGTGAGTTTAACTTTGAGTAATGCGGATGGTTTAGTCTGAGTGACTGACTTGAGACGGGGGGATTTTTCTTTTCGCTGTGGGGATTTTGAGGGATTTTTGTTGTGGAAAGAAGGAGTGGGATTTAATTTGGAGTTTTCGTTAAGTAATGCGGTGGTTATGGGAGGTGAAGACTGAAAGTGTGTCGAGATTCAATTAAGTTGACTTAGTTACAATGATTTAAGTTAACAACAGAGAAAAAGAAGTTAAGATAAATTAACTCTCTCATCTGTCGTTTTATACATTTCCGTAATGACATTTTTCATCATCATTCTACTCTGAAGAAGAACGTTCGTTTTAATTCTTATTATTTTTAAATTTTATAATTTTTCAGAAAATAAATTGTAGTTGAACTTATAATAATTTGAAATTTTAAGAACTTATTTATTGTAACTTATGCTAAGGGGTAATTTAAGGGGCATGCATTTTAATAAATTTTAAATTGAAATATTCAGAGCTATATAAAGGAACCCAAAAAGGTTCGAACTATCCAATACTTCGAATTAAAAAAATAAAATGACTTTATAAAAAGTTTAAGGGACTAATAGAAATCTTAAAATTATACCCCGACTTCGAATTAGAGACCTTCGAGTGATCCAAGTTTCACACTGTAGTTGATTTTACGCAATAACAACATGATTTTGAAGGTGATGAAATTGAAGGAGAATTCAGTTTACATCGAACAGCTCGGAAGGTGCACTTCAATAACTTTATCAGTGGTATAGCCCTTAGGAAATTAATTTACAAAGGAAATTAAATTACAATTGTAATTTAAAATCAATCCTCGATGTATTTCACACATCGTCACCAAATCTCAACCAAGATAGTCACAAAATAGTAATAAATTGTGTTAAGCAGAAAAAAAAACCCTAACCCCTTCCCTCCCACCAAAAGGAATACAAGAGCATCATCCCATTTCCCTACTTTATTACCCACCAGCGCCACCAAGCGGCCGGCGGTAATAAAGCCCCACGCTCCCCATAAAAACGTGGGAAGGACCCCCTTTCATGTGCAAATGATATCACGGTCCGCCACCTCCTCTGCGAGGGTCTCAACTCAACCCCCTCCTTTTCATTTCCGTGCCAAAGAACACTGGCATGATTTAAGAGACCCAGAGCTTGTTTCTCGAGTTATGGGGGCTCTGAATGCGAAAGTGCGTTTTGCGCGAGGAGGGACAAAAAGGAATGTTTAGTGCGGGCACGTGTGGAGGACCTTTATGGCGATATGCCGCTGGGGTTTATGGCAGATTTTTCTCCAGTTTTTGAGGGGGTGACGGAATTTTGTAATGCGGTTGTGGGTAATGAGGGGGTTTATTCCTGGGGAGAGGGGTTGGGAAAAGATTATGTGTGCTTTTTGCTGTGCTTCTGAGGTCTATAAATGTATCGGGAAAATACTAATGTAGAGTAAATGCACCAATATCTGACCGAAGCTCTAGTAGCTGAGTATGAGTTTATATGCAGAAAAGTTATTATTTTTTTTCGTATGTCTGTGTTTTATTATGGATAGGACGACATGTATAATGCATTTTCAATCTTTCATGTATTTTTAAGATTGTAAAATTTAAGTGGTCTGGAGATTTCCAAAATTCAAATGAAAAAACATTCCTCTCTAAACTAAACCTTAACCCTCCGCAGAAACTGTTGTGACGCGCTCTTTTTTACTCTTGCCTTCTTTTACCAATCATTCACTTCCTTAGTTTCTCTCTCATATTTACCATTTCCACTTCATAAGATTTACACCTCCCCTCAAGGACCAACCAGAGCGTTCACAGAGCGACTGGTAAGCCATATTTAGACTGACAACAATTTGATAAACTAACCAGAGCCCTTCCTCACATTTTACAAAGTGGAGTTGGGAAATGTGAGTTTCTGTCGCTTTCCTCGTAGCAATACCAATTTCATACGTTTTTGTAAACATATAATCTCTAATCTCAATGTTGTATTAGGGCGAGTGTGCACGGGCGACATTTGTCACGGTGACAAAGACAAAAACAACGTTGCTAAGGCTGTTGTTAGGGGCGGGACATAGAAGCATCCAATAGAAGCATTCGCACATGACATCACTGGAGGATAAAAACAACGTTGCTAAGGCCGTTGTTAGGTAAAGTCATGTGATTGAAAATGCTCTATTGTTTTCTAGTGATATTTTTGATACTAGTAATCCTGGTCGCCGTGACTTTAGTCACTCGTGCGCGCCCAGCCTTAATAGTAAAAATAAAAGGTTTACTTGTCATCAGAGAATCTCCATAGGAGACTGTAAATTCATTCCAGAAGTAAAGTTCTGCTACCGAGACATCAAAAAATGAATGGCAAGTAATCTTTTAACGCTACTTTAACTTGTATCAACTAAACTCTTACATAAACAACCCTTATCGAACAACCCAACAATTCAAACGAAGCCTTCAAACCCCTGAATTTCCCTCCTAAAGTTGGCAACGGAGGTCTAGCTGGATATTAGCGAAGCGTCTCGAGATCTGAATTTCATAGCGCCTCAGTGTTGATGAAAAGGGAGGCGAGGAAAAAAACCCCGGAGAAACGAAAAAAAAAAAAAAAAAAATTCCGGCGAGGCTCCAGGAAAATTGCGACTCCCTCCCTCATTTGCATAAAGTGCCAGCTGACAATATTACCATATAAATATCGGCATCGTCATTCAGAGTCTTGCGGAACAGAGGATAGGGTGGTGTCACTAAAAATAAGGGCAGCTATTGTGGCATCAGGATAGAGTTTAAGACGATTATTTATAACTAGTATGGGTGGGGTTTGTAACCCTCTCTCGTCCCCTTTTCTTTTCGAGGGAGGGAAAGTGGTTTTAGAGGACATTTACATTGTTCTTTTCTGAATTTGCTGAGAGTTGATACTGCATCGGTAGATCTAGCAACCAGTTTTCTTGAACTTGGCTTTTATTAAAATAATTGAGAGACGTTGCATATAAATTTGGTTGTGGGTAATGAATGATATTGGGAAGATTGAATTGAAGTCATTATTAGTAAGAATAAAAAATTTTATTAATAAAAATATTTGAAAAACTAATAATCAATGAACGGTAAATATCAATCCGCTAATGTTAAAAATCATAATCAGCTGTCAAAATGTCTGCATCGAATTAACGTTCAACAAATTTTCGATGATTAATTTGCTGTTACTGAACCCAAATGGTACCTTTAATACATTCCGAAATAGAAAAACGTTCACCTTCACAAAATATAATGTTCAAACCGATCTTTTAACTTTCGTATAGAAAATGAAATTGGTTATTTGCGAAGAAGTGATGCTTAAGATACTCGATGTATGCTAGACCAAACAATACTGTGAATCGTGGTATTAAATCTGCAGCATATTTCTTGGTGAAACTAACAGAAATCCATATATACACGAAAAAAGAAGAAATTACGAGTATAAGACAGGAATAGGTTTGCCGTTATCAAGTAAATATAACTAACTCATTGGGAAAAATTTAAACTTTGCTTCAACTAAATGAGATTTGAGTGGATGATAATCCAAGAGGTTCATGACCATGAGTGATAAGTATACTATAAGGGGTTGATAAAGTTTTAAATACTGAAAATTTAAATTGACAAACTTCCATGGAGTTGATACTTTGTTATCTTCTGATTTATAACTGCTACTAAACTACAACCTTTAAAAGTCAAAAGAAAGAGAAAATTTTAAATAAGAACGCACATTGTATGAAAAAAACCG
Source organism: Tetragnatha montana (assembly GCA_963680715.1). NCBI lineage: Eukaryota > Metazoa > Arthropoda > Arachnida > Araneae > Tetragnathidae > Tetragnatha > Tetragnatha montana. The sequence continues at coordinate 32,632,404 of OY796686.1, forward strand.
TTTTCCAACCACCTCGTATACAATAGTTACTTTATTGGCTTCTAACCCACTCACTTCTATATTGGGTGCTGAGTAAGTCACCCTCAAAGCCAGAAATCAATAGAAAATACCATCCACTCCCGACAACACTGCAACTACACTTTCTGTCAACGCCAAGTCGCACAAAAAGAACGAAAAAAACCCAGGTACGCCCCACAAAACACCCCACCCCTCATCAATCACCCCACAAGGGAGTGGGGGGGGGAGGGAGGGAAAATATCTCATAATCACCCGAAACCCAACACAATAAAAAAACACCACCGACCACTCATTATACACATTACGACAATAGAAAAAGGAGTTAATTACTGGCGATTATTCGCCTTTTTTGGCGACCAATTAAAGGAAGAGGACTGACAAATAACGCGCAATTATGCGACCACCGGCAAAAAGAAGCTCTGATGAATAATTTATAGTTAATAATTAACGGCGCTTTTTGCAGAGAGAGAGGTGAGACTGAATCTTAAGTAAATTCGCCTCAACCCTCCCTCCCCCTGCGGAAAGGGGAGATTAATGGGGCAGAGACCCCTCGACACGCGATGCCTGTTTAATTAATTGATAATGACTGCTAATGAACGACTTTGCGTGGGATTTACTTGGGGTGTTGTTTATTGAAAGCGAAGAGGTCATTTATTTGGCGAGATCTTCTTGAGGCGATTAAGGAAGAAGGGGAGGGAGAAGTGATTGGTTGTTTCGTCGCTGTTCTGCTGCTCTTAGAATCTTTCTTAACACTGCGATTTGGTAATGAATCGAGTTTTTCCAACTCCTCTCGCTTACCAACCAATGCACTACACACATTATCACGTAGCTGCATTTCTGACAAGTATATTCTGGTACAGCGTAAATATTAATACCTTCTCAACTAACTAAATTTGAAACTTGTTAATTAAGGAATGGAATTTTTCATAGAAAAATAAATGGATTTTCTGTAAGACCAAGCAGCAGCACGAACGTTCAAGATTCATCCACTGTTTGTCATGCATAGCCAAATTTCATTTACTTCTAGTTGCAGTTACGTAAACTTGACATAGGTGGTATGAGCTGTGCTACATATATTTCTCCACCTCAAAAACTTCGTTGCTCCGTGTCATGGCGCATGTTTCAAAATGTATAATGAACGATACCTAAATGAATGATACCTAAATACTTCAAAAAATCACCTGATCAAGAAAACTTTTTGAAATTTAAGTTTGTCCCTTGATACAACTTTTTCAATTGAATTCAGGGATTGGAGAGGGATTCATCTTAGCTTTAGTTTAACTTCAGACGAGATATAGTAGATAGTAACTATTTCGGAATTCATTTGATCCCTTAGGAAATTTGATCCTCGTTTGAAAGGAAAGGCATTAATTAAAAAACTTACCTTCATTTTTGACAGTCACCGTAACTTTCAATTTCCCCGGGGTGGCTAAGGGAGGAGATTGTCCAACCGGTGAACTGGTGTAAAATGAAGTTGAATCATTTTTACTATGGAATTGCCAATGATAGAGCAGACTTTCTTTTAATGATGGAACTTCACCTAAACAAAACAGAAAAACAGACTTAGATATATTTTGCATGAAAATGATAAATATGACAAGGTTAATGCAAACAAACTTCATAGTCTAAAGCTCTACATATTTATCATATCTATTTTAAAGTTTTAATCAATGATTCAGGTTATGGTTATAATTGTATTAAAGTTACAGTAGGTGTATTTGAGATAAAAATTTAAAATGGTTAATCCTCATTCCTTTATTTCCAACAGTAGCAGATCCAGGGGCGCCGACTCCGGGGGTGCTGGGGTGCTCGAGCAACCCCAATGTTTTTTGTGGGGGTGCGCAGCAACCCCATGAAAAACCTATTTCTAAAAATTTTAGAAATGAGCTAAATCCCAAAACAGGAGCGCCGGCGGTGGGCAAGGTCGATCCCCGAAGTCTCCTACACCCCACTCCCACGAGTAAAAACAAAAACTTGAAAAGGCAGAAATTGGTGACTCGACCTATCGCAAGTTCGAAGCTTCCTCCCTCGTCTCGAACAGCGTTATTGTTTACATCACTCAAGACACGAGGTTGCAGAAAACACAAAAAGTTCCCGCCACAGAAAGGGACCTCCCGGCTTTTTCGAGAACCCTCAGTTTTTGACAGGTTTAGGAGGTTATAGTGACGAAAATCACGCGGAGAGAGGGCCGGGTGACGCTATGCCTTCTCTTCGGATTATCCTTAAAATTATGGGACATGTGACCATAAAAAAGAGACATATAGGGGGTGACATTTGTACTAGAACTACAAGAGGTCATTTGCAGTTGCACTTAGACTTTGGTTGTGATCGTATCTGTCTCTTAACGTTTTCCGCCTACATCGCTCGCTGGATTTTTGATTTTCCATAGGTAAGAACGCTTTTATAATTACTCGAAAAAAGTGAGGGGAGCATTGATTATCCTTTTTCTTAATTAGATAATAATTACTTTTGATGTTAAATATCTTTGTGACAGGGGATTTTAAAAACTATCCTATTTTGGTCTTAAAGTTAATAAAATAACGCCCTTTGTTTGAAATTATTTTTATCCATAAGTATGCTTTTGAATTCTATGAAACCTTTTGAACCTGTCCTCACTTTTTCTAATCTATTATTGGTTCCCAATTCAATAACATCAAAAATTAAAAAAAAAAAAAACAATTTTTAAAATCTTATGAAATTACAATTTTAATAGCACAATTAATCTTAAATTAAATATGAACTTGTGGAGGGAGCGCTTAAGTGATTTTTAGGATTTTTCTTCACTTGAAACTTCATAAGATTCAAGAAGGGAACAAGTCCATATAACATATATAGAATAAAAATTCCATTACTTATACAGTTTTTTTTTTTTCAATTTTCTCAAAACTTCGTTTTTGGACTTATTCCCTTCTTGTAACTGACGATTCAATTATACACATACTTTTAAAAAAGCTACTTAGCTATTTTAATGCAAAAATTATTTTGTTTACAAAATGTGTGAAACATCAAATGTTTTTTGTATATATTCGGATTTGATTCTAATATTTTTTGCAGTCCCTTCAGTTTTTCTATTTAATGTTCACTGTGTATAATTTTTATGAAGCCGAAACCAGGCTAGAGAAATTACATAATTGCAAGAAAGATCGCATTTGAAGTTTTTATGATGCTTAGTTGAAAAAAAAAGCAATTCATAACTTATTAACTAACCTGTTAAATATAAGTTTTGGCAATTTGAAAAACATCAACATCTTAAAAGAGTTGAGAGAGATGAGTACAAAAGATAGGCATTAAAAACTATTATTAACATAGGCATTTTATCCAGCTTTTTATATCGATTTGCAAAGTAGAAATATTCATTCTTATAACTGATGATTTTTTTGCGAGGTAATGTTAATTAGATTTGAAATAAATTGATTTAGGGGCTTCTTTAGCTCTTTTTGTCTACTTTTTCAAGAGATTTGATGTTTAACTAACCAAAGTCAAATATAATTATTTGGCATATGCGAAAAATAACCACAACTTAAAAGAGTTGGGTGGGATAAGTATTAAAAACTGTCTATAAAATCGTACTACTAACACGACTTTAGCACTTCGTGGTATAGATATTTACGAATTTTGAAAATAAAAATTTCATAAATTTATGTATTTAAAGATTTTTAAACAAATGAACGAGGAAATAGTGAAGCGGGAAGTAAATTTTATCAATAAAATGAAGTCTTTAATATGCTGAAAATGTTAAAATGTACAGTAAATATTTCCTGTTTAGCACACCAGTATCTATTAAAAAACTCTGTTTTTTTTTATTCCTTTTGGACTAAGGAAAACAATATTTTCAGAAAGTTTAATCCAAGTTTTGATGTGGTTAAAAATTTTAAAACTACTGGTGGCTGATAATAGTTACAAAAATTACTTTAATTGGAAAAATCTATAAAAAGTACCGATTAAAATGTGTTTCCCCCCTTATTATATAGAAAAAGGAAATACCACTCATGATTGAATTTATCAATAAATTTTCATAAGATCCAATCCAGATAAAAATTTTAATTGAACGGGCTTTAATTCTTGTGAACTTCATCAGGGTATATACTAAATATGTATTAAAAATGCTGGTTCAAACATGAAAATTTTATAAGTTATTTGAGCAACCCCACTGATTTTGAAAACCCGGCGCCCCTGAGCAGATCAGAGAACTTTGGGAAGAAGCTCTGTAACAATTTGGGTCGCATTAATTTAAAATGCTTTACAAAGCAATTTGAGAATGGAGACAGGTTTTTATAGTAGCGGATCATAAATTTATTTAGTGTTAACTGTGATCATTAGAAAACTGTTATATAGTTTTACTTTTTCATGTTAGGTATTTTTAGTGATCTCTTAAAGTTCAGTTTTAGTAACTAGTTTCTCTTTCAAACTTAAATTAATTTGGATTCAATAGATTTTAAAACAAAAAGAAAATGCTCATTGTTGGTTCTTTTTTATTTAAATTGACAAAAAACTCCCCACGCACCACCAAGTATCACATAGAACTTTAGTAATTGCTAGTTATTTAACAAAGCATCTCCCAGCACAAACCCCTTGCCACAACAAGACCGAACCCAACGAGACATGCCTCAGCATGTCCTTAATAGAATTAAGAGCTAATTGCCAAAACACAAGAGTCTACAGTGCCATCTGGAGGAAATCAAGTGTAATTGTCCGCTTCTAATTACGCACCAATGTCTCGCGCGGACGACATTTTCCGGGAGAGGTAATCGCGCCATTTACTTCCACTTCCACTTGGTCCGCCATTTTAAGAAAAGAACCATTTCCACTACTCCCGGATTATGGCGCGGCGATTTGCCTCTGCGAAGTTTCACGCACCAGCTAACCTAGAGATGCAAATTGCGCTAGTTTTTTTTTTTTTTGAAGGTAAATAAAGTGGGGAAGGAGTTGTCACATAACTTAACTATTCTAGTGAGGGTACTTTGATTCCATTTTTGAAATCACGATTAAATAGTGGATCTTTCAAAGGGAATGTCTGCACAAATGTATAATTTACCTTCGTAATAAATTTTTCTTCGAAGGTGTGTACTAGATCAACCATAAGAAAATACTAATATTGTTTCCAAGGTATTTTATACAAATTTATCAAATGCTCAGTATCTACATCTGCTCAATGGAATAAGCCAATTGAGACAAATTTCTCTTTTACCGTCATTCTATAATAAATATAGAATAAATTATATAATAAAGAATAGGTTTGTCACTTCAGAAGATATATATCAGGTAACTCTCCAAGTATGTTACTTAAGGGTTTGGTTAGTCGTTTTTCACTAAAAACACATTTTCTATTCGGGGCATCTTGCTAATTTGAACAAGCAAAATGTACTTCACTAGCAAAATGTATTTTACGCTATGAATCGTTTCGTTTTTACATCACTTGCAATTGAAGGCAAAAAAAAAAAATAATTAGAATATAATACTTTGTTTCAAAAATATTTTTACAATTAACTAAACAAAAACGGTAAAAGAAAGATTACTAACCCACTAACTAGGTTGTTTCGAAAGTCTATGGTAAAAATTTTTTTTTCGAATTTCCCAGATGCCCCCCCCCCTCAAGTTGTTACAAATACTAAAACATTATTACCTGCAAATTTTCAGGTCTCTAGGACGATTTTTGACCCCCGCGCCCTTCAAAAGTAGGTTTCCCATGTTAAAGTATAGGGAAAATATTGAAAATATCGTCATTTTTGGTTCTTTTCAATTTTACGAGCCTGAACGCAATCAATATCGAATTAAAACCTATACATCATCTTTAGGACATCATTGCCTCAAGATCCTATCGGAAAAACATTCCATGGCACCTACTGGGGGGTAGTTACACGGGGGTGAAAAGCGAGCTTTCACCGAAACACAGGATGCTTGCCGCGGGTGCTGGTTATGCTCGCCGGCGTTTGCGGAGGGACCTGGATAAAAGCCTATTTAAGTGTTTATTGAACATTTTTCCTAAGGTACCTCGTTCTATTCTGTTTCTATTAGTAAAAACCCATTAGTTAGCTCCCGCCGCTAGCGCCCACAAGCATCCTCGTTTTTCGGTGAATGCTCGCTTTTCACCCCCGTGTAACTATCCCCCAGTAGGTGCCATGGAATATTTTTCCGATAGGATCTTGAGGCAATGATGTCCCAAAGATGATGTATAGGTTTTAATTCGATATTGACCGCGTTCAGGCTCGTAAAATTGAAAAGAACCAAAAATGACGATATTTTCAATATTTTCCCTATACTTTAACATGGGAAACCTACTTTTGAAGGGCGCGGGGGTCAAAAAACGTCCTAGAGACCTGAAAATTTGCAGGTAATAATGTTTTAGTATTTGTAACAACTTGAGGGGGGGCATCTGGGAAATTCAAAAAAAATTTTTTTTGAAACACCCTACACTAACATACATCGATATGGTGAATATTCTGTCATTATTCGTATTTAGAATCTGATCACAAGTAATTTTGAATCAATGTAAAGGATTAGTTTTCGTAATAATCTTCACAAATAACTACAAAATAAATTTACCCCCAACAAATATTTCTTAAAGTTAAAAATTAAATCAGCATAGCATAATTGTAAGAGAGCTTCATAGTTTTATTCAATAACAACTCATTCAAATAACTGAATAAATGCAAATAAAACTTTATTGGAGGTCTTTGAATTAAGGTTAATTAAACGGAAACTCCACAACATCATAAACAAATTTACCCATGTTTTTAAAAAGTACACTGACCGCAAGCTGTTATCTTAATTGAACGATAAATAACATCACTCATTCGCTCTACGACGGCATTACTCTTTTTACAGCTTGCTCCACATGCGACGTTGCTGCGGTCTCACGCAACAATTTTTCGAAACAATAAAAAACTTCCGCGAAACGCATAAAACACAATCACCATAAATTTATCTTTGTCTCCTAAAAACGCAAAAAGGCGGCATTACACACATAGATCACCGCGTGAAATAAGTTTGCAAAACCCGCTATTGCCACGGTGACATTTTCTCGATGAAAAATGGCGGCCGTCTTTCTTCGGGATAAGAAAAAAAAAATATTCCGCTCCGAAAGTGTCTTTCCCAAAGTGTCAGTGAGGAACAAGGCACCGGAGAAAAACAGTTACTAAAAATACCAGCCATCAAATTCGTTATTTCAGTACCTGCAGGCACCTAGTGTACTTTTGAAATCTATCTCTCGAAGTAACGGCGCAATTTGAGATGAAAGGAAGAAAAAGAAATAAAGTTGGGACTGCGAGAGTTATTTACCCCCTCTAGAAAGTAAGCTACTTAGAAATTTTTTTAGTAAAAGATGAAATATTTTTGTTGTAGTGCTATCGAGGTAAAAGCTAAAGTTAGTTGTATACTGTTGTGAATAAAGTTTCCATAGAAATAAGGAAAGTAATGTATATAAAAGTATGTAGTTTAATAGTTAACAAAACTACTTTAGTAAAAGTTAGTCAAAGTATGAAACTGTAGCAAAGTTCTAGAAAAGTTCTATTGAACAAAGTTAGAAGCTTAACATCGTATGTTGGTATGTACTCAATGTAATATTATTTCAACTGAAATTTATCCTGTACTTACTACTGAGAAATTCACTGGTTTTATAAAAGAACTATAAAATTTTAATGAGAAGAAAAAAAATAAAATAATGAAAAGACCCATAACAGAGAATAATAGTTAAAGGTAGAGTTTTAAGCAAAATGTGTAAAAAAATTAACAGTTCATTTACTTATTTATTTCATAATGAATAGTTTTCAAGTTAATTAAAAATATAAATACGTATAATCTATTTTTTTTACTTCAAAACCTTTTGTAACATTTTTGTTTTTAGTTTCTGTGTCTTGAAAACCTTTTCTAATTTTAAAACGTAACCTTTATCTTGCTTAAAAATCTTGAAGACAAAATTGATCTTCAGTAATTTGCATTAAATAGCATTGAATAATAACCATTTAAAGCTTCTTACAAAGAATTTAGTCTTTTTTGTTATAAATGCTTAGCATTGTTATATTTCATTTTAAAGTAATCTATTTCTTTACTTAAGTTTCCAATACTATTTTCTAGCAACTGACCTACAGAATAAGCATCAAACATAGCTAAGTAATAAATTCCATTATTAAGAAAACCATCACACATAAACTCAGCACAAAAACTCCATACAAACACTAAATAGTAATTCATCTTGAACGCGATTTGAATTTCCATTCATGTCACCAAGTCGATATTTAATTCAAAAGTTGATGCGTATCTCCTTGATACAAGTCAGAAAATAGCTCATGCGTGAGTCTGGCGTATGAAACATTTTGAGCCCGTGGACTCAAAGTCTCCTCGTATTTCTCCTTTATGGCCCCACATATACGAAAGTCATTTCCCAGGTTTTGAGAATTTTGAAAGGAAATGATTGGGGAAGGGATTGGCAGTCTCCCCGCACGACGCGAAACGAGTTTTCCCCGCCGAACTCCACTTCCCTGTAAAAGTTGTTTTTCCTTCAGTGTACTTTGCTTGCAGTGAAAGTAACAATGCGCGCGTTCAATAGCGATGCTACTTACTATGTGTAGGTTTTCTGCTTGCTCGTTGCGATGGTTCAGATTGCGTGCGTGAATTCATGGTAAACTTTTGTATGAGTTGATTGAGGGTAAATAAATTTGGTTGAAAAGTAACTTATACAGTTACTTGGAAGTATTTATTCGAAAAGGTTTTGCATTGCATTGAATATTTTGATGACTTCTGAAAAGGGAAATCGAAATCCTTAAACAAGTACGTTTTCTTCAATATCTTTGCTAAAATTAGAGCTATATTTTTATGAATTGAAGTCTCAGTAATAAATATTACTTTGAATATTAAAAATGTATATATTTATTATTAGCATATTTCTTTTCCCTTCAATAATGTATTTTATAGTCTGAATGAATGAGTTTTAAAAACCATTTTAAATCAATTTCAGTCAAACCAAGGTATAAGGTTTTTATTTAAACATTTAGTAAGATTATTCATTTCACATTAATCGAAAAGGTCTTTAAACATTATCAAATTAACAAATTTAACAAAAATCTTATATTAGTTAAATATAAATGCAACAAAAAAGACTACATTTTAAACTATGAATAAGAAACTTAGTATGTATACTGAGCTACAGACTAAACAATAACATAAGATCCACAATTTTTTTTGTCTTATACTCTTTTTTTGCTTGAGAGCAGAACATAAATATTAAATCAGTTTATGCTAAATATCATAACTTTTTAAATAAAAACTATTCTTTACAAAAAATATAGTTATAACTCTATTAAGGCCCTTTTATTTTTCAAAATTCATCAAACCTTTTCTTACCACAAAAAATGCATTACCTCACACATACATTAAAAATATTTAAGATAATAAAGTTTAAAAATATACTAAATGTACTTTTGATTATTTTTCAGAAAAGAGGTGAAACAGAATAAAGAACATTTCTTGTATCACATTATATTTTAAAGACTTATATACGTCTTAAATCTGAGAGACATAATTCAACATAAACGACACTAACAATACGAAAACCAGCATTAAATTTCCTCTCAAACTACCTCAACACTAAAACCCCCTTTCACCAACTAAAACCCCAACTTCCACTTCCCATTGAATTTTCCCAGACACTTCATGTTTAAGAAGAGACGTCGTCGCATGAAAAACACTCTTCTTACGAAAAATGACCACCGGTTATTCAAAAACGGATATTATTTAGCGAAGGCTTTCACACAGGGGATGCACGGAAGTCCATGAGCGATGGATACGTATGGGCGCTCGAGAGAGAGAGAGACTGGTGATTCATGTCCTGCGTGTTTTGTCGCGACAGCTTCCCTAAAATGTGTTTCGCCGAATTTCTCATTCGTTGAAAAAGGAGGCTTTCATTCAGTGTTATATGGGGGGTTTTATGTGAATTAAATTTTTTGGGGACGTTGCCCTTATTTCATTGTTGTCACTTTCTATTTGGGCTTTTCTTTTGAGGGGATATGAGGTTTTGTGGGTGTTATGGAATAGGTTGAAATGTTGGACGGGTTAGAATGTTGGGTATAATAGTTAGAGTGATAATAAATGGAGGGCTTAGAATTATGACATAGTACAAATTTAAGGTAAGGGCATCATAAAAACGTTCGTAGTATCTGAACATATTCTTGTCGTATATAACCTCGTATCTGTTAATCTTGTCGTATTACATAGTATTGGTTGTTAATAGTCTATTGTTTTATACAGGGGTAAGAAACGTATGTTGCTAAATAAGAAAAATATTAGCTCACAAAAAAAAAATCTAATTGAACAAAAATGTTAAAGTATATTAACTTAATTATCTATGAGTTGATCTTACATTAATTACCATCTCCCTATTGGCATCAGATTAATCTTCTCTAATTCGTAGAGTATTTTAGGATAATCTAAAAATAAAGTTATTGATTTAAATATAGGTGCAAAAAAGGGGAAGGAAAGTTTTGAAAGAATAATCCATAATGCATTTACATAAAAGATTAAATGAAAAAGATTGAATTAATAATTCAAACTGAAGTGTTATGGAATAGAAGGAATCGTAAAACATGAATAAATTAACGTTGTTTGAATATTTAAATAACGTATATATCTGTGTTATATCATCCGTAAAGTATTTTAAATATGTTAAGTTTTATTGTTTAAGTATTTATGTAATCAAATGTATGGTTTTTTTTTTTTCGATTTATAAAACCCTGCTTCATCTCAAATGAAAGGATACAATAGTATGGATTTTAAGAACTAATACAATATTTATTACACATGCGTTTGAAAAATGTTATTTTATACGACTTCTAAACATTATGACACTAATCTTAATCGATAAAAACATCATTGATTTCTTCGGAACGCGGGTACGAACTGCGGAAACAATACAAGACTCCACCTTCCGAAGAAAGACATATTCCATTTATTGTCACTTAACCCACACCCTTAAACAACCGCATTGTATAAACGCCCCCCCCATTTGTGGCAAAAATATGGTAACCATACAGAGAAAAATCCATAGAAGGAAGGCATGTTTACGAGATCCATTCACGTTCAATAAAAGCAGTTAGGTCCGTTTGTGCGGCGGGCGTTTCGTGCATTTGAGAGCCTTAATAATTCACGGGAGGTGTGACAAGCCGCCACGTCGTTTCGTCTTTTTAACATCTTGAGCCTGACTTACTGCGTTTGAGGACAATGTATGGGGAGTGATACGATTGTAAATTATGAAATATTCATGCTTTGGTAGATAGAGGAAAGTGGGCATGCTTCAGGGAGGATATGTAAAACACGGAAATCTGCGTATATCTTGACGCAGGTTCTTATGCCGGAGTCATTCATATGTAGTGAATGTGACAATCTTGTGTTGGTACATAGTGGTTGTAAATTTTTCCAGCGCGTTCTTTAAAAGACTTGGGGACTTTTTGAATAGCCGCATGCACTGATGTAGTGTCGCTATAGATCACTAGCGGCCCAGTGAAAATCTATTCCAACTGTATGTAAAATATGTTCTTATAAAGTAATTAATTCCTTAAATTTATCCTCACAAATAATGTTTTCGAATAATATAATTATTTTAGGAAATAAGGTTTTATTTCTAAAAAGTAAGCAATCTTAAACATAAATATTTCATTTTATCAGGTTTATTTGTTGAATAGAAAACTTTTCATTCTTTAAAGTTGACATTTTAAATATTTCGTCAGGGGACATCCATAAACTACGTGAGGTCAAAAAGAGGGGGAGGGGTTTGGAAAAATCTCACCAAATCTCACCAAGGGGGGAGGGGGGTCGATTAAAATCTCACGTCAACTTTTTAAGTTAGAAATTAAACGATTTTCTTTGTTTTTTAAGTATGAGAAAGGAAAATCATTTTTAAAAAGTTAGATAAATCTCACGTGGGGGGAGGGGGGGGGGTCCAGCAAAATCTCAGTAAATCTCACCAAGGGGGGAGGGGGGTCCAGATTTTGGAAAAAACACCTCACGTAATTTATGGATGTCCCCTCAGGAAGAATTGAAAATGCGTTTAAAACCCTTCATTTTTTAAAGCTTTTCTTTATTTTCTAATATTCTTAACAAAGCTGGACAAAAGTAGCAGCATCCTTAAATAAAAATTTTAGTGGGGTGCCATGATTTAACACTAATTATCTCAAAAGCTCCACGACTTTGATACTTATGGAATATCTTGCACTATTAAGCAATAAAATAAAAGTTCATAAAGGTGCTACATAATTTACATGTTAATTACACATTAATTAATAATTTACATATGAATTACAGAAATAAGAATAAAGAAGAATTAAAAGAGATATGAAAACCCCCCCATTAAAACACCCCAAACGTTGCGTAAAATTAATGTAAGAAAAACAATCGTCATCAATGACTTTCACATTAAAACAGTGTTAGTTAAATCTCATCACACATGAAAAAAATAATAATCACCAAAACATTAAAAACACCCCAATCTCGTGTTTATGAGTATTTTTGAACGATATTACCCCTTTAATTCCAATCCTCCTCACCACCTGTAAAGTCACTTCACGCAGCGACATTGATAATTAACTTTTAAGATTCGACACATAACAGCACCCCATGAATACCCCCCACTCAAAGATCCAATCAGAGCGCAATTCATCCATCGCAACAAGCCTCCAACAAAGCGGCTCAAATTAGCCACCAGTTACTTTGCATGTTATTATTCAAACTTCTCACTCTTGGGCAGCACACGGGAATTAGGCCCATTCGGGGCGGCGTAATTTCGGGCCCATTCAGGCGGCCTGTTCACGGCCAGATAGGGCGGCCGGGGCGTTATCGTGGGGCGCGGGTGACGGGGATTGTTGTTGTGATAGCGTGGGGCACAATGGGGACCGCCCCCTTCCCCTGATAACGCGTGGGTGGGCGGTGTAATGCGAGGTGTCATGGGATGCTCCGGGTTGTCGGTGGGTTGCTTGTGATTAAATCATGGGATGGGGGGATGTATAAAGGGATGTCGGTTTTAATAAGGTAGAGATACTAATAACAAGGGTGCAGCTAATTTCAACTCGAAATCTTGGGAAACTATTAGAGAAGCGAACCTTTTATCTGGAATTCCAAATTCCGGAATGCTCCAAAATCCGGAAAGTTTATAGATTTACCAACATTCTTGTTCCTTAAGGTATTTTCTCCACAAAACTTACGGCATGTCTTTCAGAATGACGTAGCTACAATGTAAACGCACATAGAATCGATGATGGGACCGGATTCTTCAAAAAAGATTGTTAATGCAGCAGCCTTGCAATGATTTTTGAATTGGAACTATATTTGTGCTTTCTAATTAAGCTCGAGAATTTCGATAAAACCAGGAATTCATGCTGTTAAAAACACCAGAATTCCGGGACTACTCCGGAAAAGTAGAACCCCTGTAATAAGTAAGTTATGGGTCTTACGGCCTTATTCATTTATACTTGACCAGCTCGATATGTCAGATGTTAAAAAATGAAAACAATACCTACTTTGGTCAGACAGCAGTGAATATAAGGCCGTTAATAAGGTGTGTAGACAGACTTTACAGTAAGGTCTAATGCTGACCGTATGCCATGTAACACGGTATACGGTCAGCACCCACCAGTTTTGTACAATTCGATTTTTAAATTTCTTTTAAGTAGTTTTAGTAATAGCAAGGTATAAAAGAAGAGCATGCTTTTTAAAGAACTTTAGATTATAATTTCTGTATATAAAATGATAGGGCACATAATATTTCTCATGAATTTTATTACAAAGCCCATGGTTGGTGCTGGAATCAAGACAAATTTTAATACATAAACAAGAAAGAATACGCTGTATTTCAATACATATCAATTGTTGAGACTTAAATGTTATAAATGAAATTGAATGTATGATATAAAAAGGCACTGATAATACATTGGATGATAATTCAGTTAATACAACTGAATACAGAGAAATCCTCACTGTTTATTTTATGCTGAATGCATTACATTCGGAATTTTTGCGCTGGATAACGTCTGTTTTAACTCTTTTAGAAGGAAAAAAAATTTAAAATATCATTGGTACAAACACATTTTCATAACTTTTGAAGATAAACTGTTTAGTTCCGGGAAAGGATCAAATTTAATGTAAAATTTAAAAGTTTAAAAGGCGTTGCATGAATAAAAGGAAAATATGCATATTCTAATGTATTCCCTATAAATATTTCGTAACATTTAAAACATCTATTTGTATACAATCCGAAGCTTTCCAGCATTAAGAGACAAAATGAAGGACGGAATATTCATTGTCAAAAACGTAAATCTGCATTTTTCCGTCTATGCCAGAGAGAGTCAATAAACAAGCATAAAACATTCAACGCGTATCTGAATATAAGAAACGCAAGGAAGGATTAAGCAGAAAAGACGACGCAAAATCCCAGATTTCCCCACCCCTCAAAAAAATAAAAAAACAACCAACCAACCAAACAAAAAAATAGTGGGGAAATTTATGAAGTCTCCGAAAAATAAGTTTGAAAAATACTCGCGGAGAGAAAATATCGAAAAATACCATTCGTAATTCTTAGAAGTACGCTTCTCTCAGCATCCCGGTTAAAAAAAAAAACTTAAAAAATATTTAAAAAAAAAGAATATATATGCGAGAACGGGGTTCATACTTAGCAGGGGGGGGAGGGGGCGCTCTCACTTTTTTGTCCGCAAAAAGACGCGGTAAATTTATATGTATTTACTTTTCTCTCATATACATGTATAAGATTGAATAAGCAAATAAAAAACTTTACACGCCTAAACGCGGTGAAATTTCCTCGAGGAGGTAGGGAAAGAAACCAACAAAATAAAAATCCGCCCCGCGATATTTTTGCTGTTTTCATTTATTTTGGCATTACTTAAGATTTTCTCCTTTTTCAACATACGGGGGAACTGGTCCCGCGAGCGTCACAAGTTTGATTCATCCTGACAAGTTTATGAAGAGAAATTACTATAAGTTTTCGGCTGGCGGGCATCTAATTCTAACATACGGCTATCTCAAAGCCCGAGGAAGGTTTATTGTCGCCCTAATATATCTATCTCGACCTCCGTGGCTTTCTTAACTGGATTTTTTTTTTCGTTTTGTTTTTAAGAGAAAAAATATTCTGTGTTTTTGGTTTTTAGGGTGTTTGTTTGGAAGTGATGAGAGTCGCAGGTCGCGACCCGTATTGATGGGTTCTCAGTGGATGTCAAGGGGAGGATTTGCAGGCATTAACGTCAGAAAAAATGTAATGGGGATCTGTTTGTTCGAAAAGAAGGAAATTCGACATGAAATAAGGTAACTTGAGGGTTTCTTTCGGACAAATTATGCAATTGTTTTCGTTTGAATTTACTGTACGATTCCGTATTCTGTCCCTTTAAAAATAGCTTAAAAAATTTTAACTCCAAATATTTAGGTATTGCCAGAATTTTATTTATTTCATCAATATGCCTGCACGTTTTAAAAAGTTGGCTTGTAATTTTAGCCGATATTTCTGTTACTTGTCTTTTGAAATAGATTGGTGATTTCAACGGAAAAGATAACGGAATTGTACTGAATATATGCTAACAGATATTTTTAGTTCGATATGCAATCAAGAGTTTTTTTTTCATAAAAATAAAATTGCGTGTCGAACAAAGCGATTTAAGTCGAACAAAACCAGATAGGAACATAAATCCTAGCACAAAATTTTTTAACGTATAATAAATTGGCTTGTATCCAAGTCAGTAAACAGAATGGGAGAAATATGAAAGTATGTTATGAAACTACAGTAAACAGAATAAGTAAATTGTACTTTTGAGTAATGTATCAATCTTGATTGCTATAGAAACAGAAATACTATTACATTGAAAATGAATTCATTCTGACATTTGTATTATCAAAGTATCTCAGTAAAATTCAGGTTGTTTTGACGTATATAATTATTCTATCGGTATCAGTACTCTTCTGATGCTTTCATACATAATTTCTTATGTATTCAAGTATAAAAGACGGTTCACTTTGTAATCCAATTTATCTTTCTCTTCTCTCCACTATGCCATAAAAATAAGAAAATGTTTAAGAAAATTTCCCAGATTACAACAAACGAAACAATGAACAGTTCATGTTAAATCTTCAGACCGAAATTTTCAACACACCGAATCAACCAAAAAAACATTATCAGCCAACAATCTCCATTCATCCCAATTACCACTCAAAACAACAACCAAATTTATAAACACCACACAAAAAACTCACCTTCCAAGAAATTGAACCGGATAATTAACCTATTCCCGGAAATATGATATCCAGAGTTCTCCCCGATTTCTTTTCCCCTAAAAATCCCTACACCCACAGCTTATCCAGTAACAAACTAATTAACGAAGCAAGCAAACAGCTACGAAGTTGGCAACGACTCCGTTTATCTTCACGGCCGGGGTAACTTTGATTGATAATTTGATAAGGAAAGCGCATCTTCATTATCATTTGAAAAGAAGAAGCGCGATGCTCAGTTTCCCCGCTTCTGGAGAGAGAGAGAGAGAGAAAGGGAGAAAAGTAAATATGGAGAAGCTCCGTGTATGTCTTGTATTGTGTTGAATGAATGCATTTTACACAGGCGAGGGAATCGGTTTGAAACACAGAGGAGCGGGCTGTTGTATAATTTGAGTTTGTTTGTTCCGACGGGTGTTTGAAGGCGGTGTAATTAGCACGAGGGGAGACAGTTTGAGAATGTTTGGGACAAGTAATTGCAGCAGACTTTGAATTCGGAAATAGATTTGTTGGTGGAGGGACCAAAAAACAATTTTTGGCATTAGAAGTGCATATGTTACGGGAAAAATTTACTATATAACCTGTGACACATATACTACATTTCAATAAAGGAATATCGGTAAACTATAAGAATTTTTATAAGTGTTACACGAGTTAGGATACTTTTATGTCATCGTGACATTATCAAAAGCGTTTTTATTTTAAATAATAGTTAGATGTTAGATTTTAGAATAATTAGAGTTGAGAGAGGAGAAAAATTTTGTTTTAATATTATGCTTAAATTTGAGATTTTCCGTAAATTTTGGCCAGAAAAAATTACAAATTTCCTCAAAAATGTGAGAGTGTAAACTGTAAGTAAAGAGTTTTTGTTATTGAATTAAGTGTTTCCAGTAAATTTGTTCAAATGAATATTGTTAAAATTGTCATAAGAGAATTCTATTTTCTAAGTATGGACAGATACAAACTTGAAAAAACTGATCTGATATCCTATAGACCTTAAACTCATCACAGTGTAGTGTTAAAAACTATGTTACTGTAAGAGCTATTTAAGGGTAAAGTAGCACAACTCAACTTTGAAAAAAAAATCAGTCGATAACAAATTCCAAAAAAGGATTGGGAAACCAACATTGATTCATAGAAAATATTGACAGCCCATCAATAAAACAGAAATCATCATTGTTTATTCATATTTCTCACCTAAAGATGTTTTATATTTCTAACAATCTAAGCCTCTCACTTTCTGTAAGAGAAAGGCAAGATCATATCGGTGATTAAAGCATCGATTTAAGCTGAAGTTAATGGAATGTATTCAGAGAAACTACTAAAACATGCATCCTTCTATGCAAATTAAGAAAATATTTAATAAATAGAAAATAAATTTAGTATGAGTGACGAACTAAAGCTGTTGAAGAGCTAATTCATTTCAAATACACCTCTACATTAACCACAGCTCATAACCATTTGTTAAATTCTAATATAACTTTAAAACACTGAACCTGTCTAAGGAAAGAAATTCAAATATTCAAACAGGACGACCTACTGACAGGAAACCACGGACCCCCATTAAAATGTCCGAAATAGTTAACGAATGAATTCTAATTTCAAATGAAGATTGACTACACCCCAGCATCTTGACAGTCAAGCGAAGAACGCCGGCAATGATTTAATAATTCAACCCAGCACCCAAGCAACTCACGTGTTGGCCCCATGCATTTCAAACGACCACAACAACCCCCGGTCTTATCTACCTGCTCATATTGCGACAACACCCGTAATAACAACACCCCCCATCGGAATAAGGGCTCCTCTCCTCTCATTAACAATTAATATGCGCGTGACATATTGTACATGTAATTAAAGTCTGGGCTATATTAGTCCTTAATTAAACTCGCAGAGTCTTAATGCCGCGGAAGAAAATCCCTTTATTTCCCCACGAATTCCCCTAAGTACGCCTGATGGGATTATAGTGAGGGCCGCGTAGGTAATAATATTACGGCCTAGATGGCGCAGATTAAGATTTACTTCTCGGGAGCGTTTTTAATTTCGCTTATTCTTGTTGTTGTTTGTGCTGCGCCGCGGAGAATAATAATTGAAAAGTTATTTAGTCGTTTGCGGGAATCGGGGTGGGGTGGGGGGTGGTAATGACCCTCGGGGCGGTGATTGTCGCTCATCGTCGATCGATCGGTGTCTTCTTGGGGGTGGTTCTGGTTTTGAAAAGGCGAGTTTTGAGTTGGAGGATGGTTTTAAGTGGAGAAATAGTGTGCTTTATTTGGTTTAAGAGCTATGTTCGGAAACGTATTGCACATAATGGACACGACATTATCATCATCATCAGCTATGTTCGGTTTATCTGTATCATAGATTACATTCTTGGAAAAAGAGAATAAGCACTTGAATCTTCGTTTTGTTTATATTTTAAAATTAAATATGTCCCTTTAGATTTTTGAACCTTTTACGATGCATGCTTCCATTCATATGAAATTTGAAATTGCTTTTTGATGGTACTATGATATCATCTTGCAAACATAAATCATGCAATCTTTCCTGTTTTTAAAACGACAGATTTAAATGTTGCAAAAATAGCCATTAGTGGGCTTTTCCAGCAGTCATTTAGAGTTATGGTTTTTATAGGGAGTGACGAAAACGTCTATGAAAACTTTCAGAAAATAATTCATTTTAAAACAAGACTCTTTTGAGTTTACTCTTTAAGCTTGTTACCATTGTAGTACGATAATTTTTATTCATATTTGAAATCATAACTGTATGGTAATGGTAGACTGTGGTGTCCCGTACGTGGAACCACTTTAAGGAGTTATAAAATGGAACGATTTCGTCTATCTTCCTCTTTCATCCATTTCTTTCCTTTTTTATCTTTCTCTCTTTCCCCAATTTCCTTTCTAAATTCAATAAATCAAGTCACCTAAACTAAAACCATAGCTCTAAGTTACTCAAGTATCCTTCTACAAAAGATGTAAGATTTTCGTGTTCTGATGTTATTATCATCGACATAAGAAATAACTCCTCTTTCTTAAACCCAATCCTATTCATTCGAAACGAAGTCGATATAACCATCCTTCGTCACGCCACATCGATAGCACCCCCTCGGGACTATTTATAGTTCTTAAACGAAACTTTCTCAATAATCTTATTCTCTCTGAACCCCTTCTATTTCTGACGAATTAGCGGTCTTTTTCTGGCCGTCTATTCTCGGACTCGCGCCGCTACCCACAGCAGACTGTTGCCCATCGCTCTCTGGCGTGTTTTCAGACCTGTGACAGCCGGTCGCCATGGCAACGCACCGCGAAGATTATTTTCGTAAGCCCTTCGCATGTGTATCTGTGAGCGGAGTATTCACGAAAGTGAGTGATGCGTGCTTACTTTATCTTGCTTACGTTTCCTCTCTCTCTCTCCCTACACGAGTGATAGCTCCGTTATTGATAGGAGCTGCAGAGAAACTCTAATCTTCGGTGGAGGGCTTTCATATACGCGTTTTCTGTCGCAGCTCTTTTTTTTATCGCGAGTTTTCTTGCCACCAACTTGTCGGATTCCGTTGCTTTTCTTTCTTGTTGGAAAAGTTGGCCGGGTTTTGACCCGAAGTTGTTCTTCCTCCTGGATAGGGTGTGTGGGTGGATCGTTTATTTGTCCAAGAGCAGTTTTTGGAGGGTTTCGTTCGGAGTTTATTTATACTGAACGAACTTGGGAGTTGTTGTGCGAGTGAAATGTTGGTTTATCTTACAAGTGGTTCGTGTAGGCGTTTTCGTTCGCTTTCAACAATTGGGTATAAATAGTTTGATCAAGATAAACCAGCTGTTGGTGACCACAAATGTTGGTCTCCATGGTGAATTTTGAAAATACTTCTGAACTTTATTTCTTTCAAAACCAGATAAGAATGATAGGAGCCGTTTTAAAGGAAAGTGGGGGTGCAACAAATTACGTCACACGTTTAGGGAGGCGGTTTTAGATATGTGACCAGCGCGGATGCAAGGAGCATTCCGGAAAGTGCCTATACCTAAATATTTTAACCTTTTCCTTTTATTTCTCTTTTTAACTTTTTCTCTTTTTCATAATTATGCTGTTTTTAAATTATAGATATAAGTAAAAGAAAATTCCAACGAACATTTGATACAACTCTTTTGGCTTCGGTTGAATGTTAATCTAGCACTTGAGGTGATCAAAAATGAGTTGTATAATAGACTCCCAGTATAATAGATGCTACAGAGCTTACATATGAACAGAGTTTACAGGGCTGGGAAATATACTATATGCCACAAACCAGAAAATAAAACATAATTATTCCTTCTTTCCTTTCTTCTTTTTTAAATTTTCTCATTCATTTTACAATCTCAATTTTACATGAATATTTCTTTCCCTTTAATTTATCTCGGGAGTTTTACTTCAGAAAGTTTTTAAAATTTGACTCTTATATAAAAACAGGGTTTCAACTAGATTTTTTTGTAACTGGGACACTTTGGAATGCACAACATTTATTTAGAAAATTTTCAAAATTTGTCATTGTCCCCATGTTTTGAACAAATTTATTGCCAGTTGAAAAAATCTAGTTTATAGTATTAAGCAGATGAAATTGCTTAATTTATGTTGTGAGTGATCACTACAGTAGCTAATATCTGTTTCTTTAGGCAAATTCCAAATAGAAACTTTCCCACCAAGCAACAAGAGTTTATTCCACACCACTTTACCACCTACCGAACCTCCTCCACACCCATCCCGCGATACCACCCATTTTCCGCGCGTCGCGCATAAAAACGCATCCATGGGATGTCGGCCAAAAATTGGAGCGATAAGCGCTACGTCCCCAGCACAATCCTAAAGGCTGATAAAAGCGCTATAAATCCACATACGTAGCGCACATATCGGGAGGCGCTCTACGCGATGTAGCGCGAGTTCTTGCCTCTTGGCGGAGGATGTAGAGAAGGTTTAGGGTCGGATTTATCTCCGTGCCTTGTGCTGTGGAAGTATCCGCGAATTGATTCCGACATCTCGGTTTTATGTGCGTGAGATGCGAGTTAAGGAAGTTAGTTTTGGGGTGAGTGGGGAGAATTATTATGGGTTTGTTTGGTGGATAGGCGGGATTGGAGATGCGAGATGGAGGAGAATGTTTGGTGGAGTGATTTGGAGTAGGAAAAATTTACGTAATGTCCATTTTATTGTAGCTTACCTAAGGCACAGAGAAATATCCTAACAGAGGGTCCACGAGGCTATTTTCAAATGCGTTACTGATGTGAGGGCGCCACACTAGAGTCTGGAACGTATGCCGGCCGCTTAAATCTCTCGCCAAATTAGAACTCAGCGCATGCGCAAAAAGGTGTTTTCGATCTCCCATAGGCAGCCGGCGAAGATTCAGACTGGATCCAGACGCTAGTGAGTTTAGTGCGATCCCAGCGCCACAATTCTCCCAACCTGTAACAAGATGTCATGATTTTCGATTTCCATTATGGCCTATGGCCGTGGACTCTCTGTTCTAGTACTCTGTGACCTAAGGTTAATGCATTGTAAGGGAATCCTGATTCATTTCTGTATAAAGTGATGTATTGCAGCAATACATATTTTATTACACACGTACACTTCTTCACTTTGCTATATATTGTAATTCCTTAAGAAGAAAAATAAGTTGAACAAGCGAAGTGAATGCGATATTTTATGAACGAGAAATTTTATGTAAGCTGAATGAACTATCTCAACACAAAAGAAGTTACCTATACAACAGGCAGCACACATCCAATGAGAGGATGAGTTGAAGTTAAAAGTTGAATAACCGTAATCCTTATAAAGTGAACCAAAATATTCTACTTTTAATAACAATAATTTTTCAGTATTTAAACAAGCAGCAGTGTTGTTCAGAAAAAGAACTGCACAAATAATATCTGCGAAATCAACTTCTCTACTTTTGCCCTCTCAAGAATATTAAGTTCTTTACTCATACTTAAAGATGAATTTATGCAACAGACTACTACCAAATTCTACAATGTCTAGATTTTCCAATTAAAAGTTACCAAACCGAATCAATAAATATATTTGCAATGAAAATTCTCAAATCAAATTCGAAGACCGCAAAATAGATGAAAACCCTACATCACATTCACAAAACACCTTAAAATATCAATATTTTCAACTCCCTTTCATACCTCCTTCTCCATATTAAATGAACACCTTACTCTCAATGTGGGGCTTCATTACGAGCGACTAACAAGGGAGTCGTTATGCAGCCGGTGTTTATTCCAGGGATAAGCCCAACTGCAGCAATCCGCTCTCTATTTGCAGCAGCCAACCGGTCAACAAAGATTGCCGAGAGATTGATTCCGAAGGGGGGATCATTGGTGACGAGTGAGATAAGGGGGCTCGGGGGAGATGTTCGCTTCCTGCTGCTGCTTGACATTCATATTCATAATGCCGAAGGTTCTCTCTCTGTATATATCTGAGGAAGGTTCACTAGAAACGGTTTACTGGAGAGAAGTGATGATGTAGGTTTGTGAGATGTTAAGGAGTGGGTAAAATGTATGGGATAATGGTGCGTTTTTGGGGGTGAGGGTTTGGTTTGACCATGTCTTTATGTCTATGACATTCTATTACTTTTTATAATAAGCTAGAATCTTGAAAATTTGTATAGTTAATTTTTTGCATGAATTATTTCTAAAAGAGTGTAACGAGCAATCCAGTGCTATCTATCAATTAGTGTATATCTATCAATTAGTGTCTCTCTAACCTATTAAATCAGTTTTGCTCTTTAAGGTCACAATTTTGGATGACTCGAACTTGTTTGTGGTCCTTTCAGCTTTGAGATCCCTAAGTTATGAGTATTTTAAATTTTAAAAGAAACATTTGCAAAAGAAATCATTACTTTTCACAAAAGGTAAACTAAATTATAAGTTTGCCTTTTAATCTGACTTTTAATTGTAATAAATCTTTTTATATAATCGATAAAAAATCAGATGGATTCACTTCAATAAATTAACTGTGACCAATATTATAACTAACACATTATTATAATTTAAGATGCATTTGTGCAATGCAGTAACTTACTGTTTGTCACAAAGAATTTTCCATAAAAATTAAGCCGGATCAATAAATAGATTTACTATAAAAATTAACTATTTAAATTATATTTTCCCAAATATACGTATATGTTACAACTTATAACCATTCGTTACTCGTTAGCATAATGATTAGATATTTTGATTTTATTTAAATGAGCTCCCTGTTGTACAATATTCTCCATTTAAAACCAATAATGTATTCTCTTTAAACTTTAACAACTCCACATTTAGTATTTATAACTAGTAAGCAACTTTTCTTCACAGTTAAAGAAAATCTATCTATACATAAAAGGCAAAAACGCATTTCCCAAAACGCAACAAACAAAAACCACCTCACACGCGAAAGATTAACCCTGACATCACAGAACAACTTTAACAGCTCAATTTTCAAAAAGCCAACGCCCAAACCACCAGATTAAACATGCATATTTACGAAAATCACCCTCCTCCCCTCAAAAAAGAATTTCCACCCCAAAAACCAATTTCCCAAACCATCCAGCAGGTGGCGGGCGAAAAACCAACCCCCTCAGTAATAACATCTCTTCTCCATCGAACATTATTTTGTCGGCCCAACTTTTATGAAGAGAAATCATCCCTTATAATGGCTTCTAAGTTTTATCCGCTGGAGAGAGGCAGGCGACGGCAATAAACGGAAAAGTTTATTGTGTGCTCTCTTGCCCAGAGATGATTAGAAAAGTTCTGGGGTTGACCTTTTGACCTTCTTTTGCATGCGGGGATCACGATTGGGGAGAAAAATCTGGAGTGTGACTTTGTTTTGGAAACTGGTGATATATAGTTAGGGTATTAGTTTGTGGTGTAAAAAAGGTCTTATAAAGATAATTCATATTTTTAGGTTATGGGTTAGGATATTAGGAAGATGAGCGCACCAGAGAGTTACTAGGAAACTTGTTTTTCTACTGTAGTTATTTTCCTTTATCTTTTTTTTGAAAACACATTCATGTATAATTTTCGGTCACCATTAAGAGTCAATTTGACTCCTTGGTGCCTCATATGTACATTTTGTCGTTTTCCCCTTTATTTTATTTGACCTCAATTATGTATACCTACGTATTAGTAAATAAATAAATTTTTTATTTGATTTGATTTGATTTTTTTAGAAGGATACATTAAAAATTTAGTAAATTTTTGTGAACTACAAACTAATAAGTAATTATTAATAAAAACTAAATTAAAGTTCATTCAAATTAGTTTATAAATAAATCCCTTTTAATGAATTTAAAAATAAATTTTTAAAGTAAGTCACTAAATTAAGGTTTATGTCGTTTTATAGTACATTTTCTAGTTTATAAATAAAACCCTTTTAATGGGTTTTAAAATAAATATTTTAAGGTAAGTCATAAAAAATGATACATATTTGTAAACAACAAAAAGCTGAATTGCAAAATGTAAATAGAAATTAATTGGAAGTTTAAGTTATTCCCTCCCACAGTAAACTCAATAAATAAAAATTTGTTCGTCTTAATGATTATAAAAACAATTTTTTCAATCCATCCTTTAGAAAAGTATTTTTATAACTATGAAGTTGCATATGGTATGGATTCTGCATGCTTTTTATGGTATAAGGTAAAGTAAATTTTTAAAGTTGTTTAAATGAGTAAAGACTTTCAAAATATGCCTTATTTATTTGAAATAACTTGTTTCACATAGCTATTTGTCGTTTGATTAAATACGTAGATCAACGATGTGATATGATTTCTACTAATATTAATAACACGATTACTAACTAATACATTGACTATTGCAGAAAAAAACAAACAGAGAAAATTATCAATCAAACAAAAGATGCTACACGAAGGAGAGAAAAGTTCCGCCTTGGATTTTTTGCAGTATTTCCAAATCCTGGGTTAAGACTCAGTGGACCAATGTATAGCATGATTACCAGTTCTCTTATTTACATATATTGTACTTTGTGTTTTTTATAACTAAGCAAATACCTTTATAAATTAACAATAATTAAAACCAAATTTTTATTTAATTGAGTGTTTTTTCAGTGCCTACGGTATTTATTATCCTCACTTTCTTACTTTACCTTATATTGCTTTTCTAGAATACAAAAGTCATTTACGTACCAAGCAAGGTTTTATAGGGTATATCAAATAGCTTTGGACTTTTAAGCTTACACAATGTACTCAATTTAAATATTCAGTGCAACTGGAATGGGCATTCCATTACTTGAGTCAGACTTTCACCATGAGCTACAACCACCTTTGGGATCGGGATAGATACGATCGCACAATCACAGAAGATGGAATCATGGAACCCAAAGAATCACTCCCAAAATCACCACGTTCAACTTTCCACGCACAAAACCAAAATAAATCACCCGAAAAACCCCATTCCGTGGCAAATTAAAAACCCCAGAACGGCAAAACTTTCTCTTCCTCCTCCAGAAAAAAAAATCCCCCATTCCGGCCTTATCGTTGCCATTCCGCAATAAACAAATCCCGTCACGAGGAAAAAAACCCGACGGTCGACAGATAGCGCACTTCCTCCCGGTTAACAAAACGGTTACCTGGGGAGGTATTAGAGAGTTTTTCGTTAAAATCGGGAGCAGCCGATCCCGGAAAAGTGCCCGGAGCACGTTCCGGAGACGTGTCCACATTTCGGGCACGTCCCGGGGAAGGGGAGGCGATAAAGATTTGATAAAATGGCGCGATAAAGAATAAAGGGGCAATTTGAATGGAAACAGGGCTCCAAATAGAAATGCCGGGGAATGGAATGTTTGGGGAATGGAATGGTGCGTGGAGGGAAATATGTGCTCGTGATTAATTGCGTGGACGGGAGGGTGAAATCTTGCGAGGAAATTGCGCAACGTCGAGTAAGAGATTGTTGGTTTTGGAGGGAGTATCATCAGATTTTATGCGACTTGACAGAGAGGAAGGAATCTTTGAGAAATGGCGTTTTCAGGGTTTTTTAAGTTAGAGCTGCTTTCGTGCCTCCCTTTCAAGGGTTTGTGAAGTACACACATGTAATCAAACCAGGCCTTGGATTTGCATTTTGGAACTACAGTGTAATTGTAAGGTTTTTATGACATTACTCTGCAGGTTTTTGATTTTCAATACACAGACTTTATAACCTTTAACCCTTCTTTCTTGATCGTATTGAAAAACAGTAGTGTACGTGAATATTTACAACCTGCAGTTCTAAACAATTTAGATCAGTAGTTACCAAAGGTGGTTCGTGGATCGTTGAAAGTAGTGCGCGAAGAGGTGAACTGCTACGACATAGATAATTTAAAAAATCAGTGCAAGACAGCCATGTATGGGTATAAATAAAAGTGGATCAAAAGACATCAAGGTCACAAATGCTAAAGAGCAAAAAGACACCGAAGAGCAAAGCGATGCTAAAGCTCAGAGAAAGAGAGCCTCGAAAGGAAAGAGATGCAGAAGAGCAGATATAGATTCAAGAGCAAAGACATACTAAGGATCAAAGAGATTCTAAAGAGCAGACAGAGGGGAGATGAAGAGCAAAATTATACTGATGAGAAAAGGGATGGTGAGGAGTAGAATGAGGGTCAAAAGAAAACAGATCCTAAAGATCATAATAATAATAAAAATCAAAAGGATGTCAAAGAGAGAAACGATTTTAAGTGTCAAAAAGATGCTGAAGAGGCAAAATATAAAGTTTTCCGCTATTTTCTTCGAGTTTGGAGCCACCAGACCCATCTTAAGTAACACGACTCTGAAATCCGATTTGAGCAAAAGAGTAAAAAAAGAGCTCTATAACTTCTCTTTAATTGCTCCCTTCTTTTTAACTGTCTGTGTTTTTCCCCTTCGCAAAGAGTTCTGGAAACCTTCAATTACTCTAAACTAAGTTCAGAGGACTCAAACCAATTTCCTTCTGATCATCTCACTTAACACGAACCTAAAAGAGAGATGATCCTCCTCAAAGACATCCCCTCCCCCAGCAACAAAACAACTCTCCCTCAAACCAATCACTCCTCAAAACCCTCCAAAAGCGGGCAATTCATTCACACTCAAAGAATAAAAAGCGCAGCAGCGTAAACTCTCCCGAACGTTATGAATGATCAGCGCGTGGATTGATGAACCCGGAATTGGTTTTCCCGTCATAACTCTATTTTTCAGGAGAGCGACTCCCGTTTTTCCCCCGGAGCCATTTATCCGGAGCTGCCGATGCTCGGTTGTGGTAATTAATCCTGACATTTTTGTTTGCAGGGGGACTCCTCTTCTGAACTCCTGGAGAAGCGCCTTCTTCTTCTTTTGTCTCGATGAAGGGTGTTTAAAAATAATCGCTTTCCTCAGAAACTGTTGCGTGTGGAGACAGTTAGTTTTCGCGAGGAGGTTTGTTTTTGAACCGAGTTTATTAGGTGAAGGGGGAAAGTGAAAAGTGCGAGTTTGTTGGGGAATTAAGTTTCATGATGCATTAACTAAAAATGTTTCAGGATATCCATGGCACAGGCATGGCAATAAGGGTAGAGTGGCTCGAAATTGGGTCATATGACATCACGATTGATAGCTCTCTCAAAACTCAACTTATACTGAA
Organism: Tetragnatha montana; assembly: GCA_963680715.1. NCBI lineage: Eukaryota > Metazoa > Arthropoda > Arachnida > Araneae > Tetragnathidae > Tetragnatha > Tetragnatha montana. Next base: position 32,660,246 of record OY796686.1, read on the forward strand.
ATCTTCCACGCTCCAAGAATATTTACAACTTTTATCAAATACTTTACTACAACACGAAGAAATTCCCTTTGGAAAATCTTTACTGCAGTGTCCTATAAGATTCTAAGGACAAAGCACAGGGCGTTCGCAGAGCCACTGGCCGAAGACAAGAGGAATGATACCTTTCCGGTAAGCCCTATCGAAGAACTCACAACTTAACTCACAACTCAACTCACAACTCAACAACTTACTGAGTAGAATCTGCAAATGTGGTTAGAATATTTAAGGTTTTAGGGTGATGTTGAATTACTATGCATCATGACTTCTATCATACGTCGCAATTTTGAACTTCACTGGCCGTAATCATTTGGTTGAGCATGGTAAAAGACCAAGTTAACTAAGGTTCAAGTTCCCAAGATATAATAATTTAAAAATGGGGATTTAGAAGGATAAAATAAACCTTTTTCTCACACAACCTTTATGGATACATTGCTTTACTTCAATATAAAAACACAGAACGCTCCAAACTTTATTCCATTTTGAAAAACTAACATAGTAAAATCTGAATTCAAAATATATCTTCGAAATATATTTTTCAAATTTATATCTTTGAATATAAATTTTATTTTCTGATGCTTCTAATACTTTTAAGATATCTAAATGTATTTTAAACACCAGAATTCATTATCCAAAAGTACCTTGTGATTAACACAATAGCAGAAACTCATTAAATCAGTCTTAACTTCTTAGAGATGATAATGAAATACTACTCTTGTGATACAGAGCAGATTAAAATCTTTTATCTGAAAAAGAGTCTAGAGCAGCGTGTGTTTGGAAAGTATAAAGTGTCTGGAGAACATCCTGTTATTTCAACTAGACAAAACATGCGACTTAGGCCTAGAATATAGATGAACTGTAACTCAAGATAGCCGTTGAACATTTTCTAAAGTGAATCTCGAGTTTTAGAATTTACAAAATTTATAAGGTGAGCCTAACAAAATGTGTCTTCTAACTTTTCAAGAGTACCTCTGTACCTATTATTAATTTATTACTAAGCTAGAACATAGAGTACCGGAACAGAGGATTCATAGCCATAAGCGATAATGAAAATTTAAAAAACCCATAGGAGTGCCTTGTGTAGGGTCGCTGAAGTTTGACAGCTGATGGTTACATGAGGGGGATTGTGTGCGACGGTGTTAGTGGATGTCATAACTTGTTCATCCTGTATTGCTGATTTTTCAAGGATAAATAATTGTGATAACACAGTTCCAACTGTTACATACCTTACCATAAGAAACATACATACACCTATTAAACTTGTCACAAGTCCAACCACATTACACCACGCCTCCCAATCCCCCAGGGGGACCAGACGAATTCCTGGGCCTCTAATCTCCGGCCACGGTTCGGCAGTCACGCGCGGTGGTCAATGGTCCGGTGGAGCATGATGGAGCGGCCAGTTTTGAGCCGCTGACCGCTGCGAAACGCGGTTATTAACGTCCGGCTGATTGCTTTCTAATTGCGCACTCCCCCCTGGGGGAATGAGGGGTGTCCTTCCTTCAGGGGGCACGTTAAGTACAGGTGGGAGTATCGATTGAGGGGAGGGAGGTCGGTTTCATGATTTATTCGAAAGTGTGGATGGAGGGATGTAAAAGTAATGTTAGTTGGAGTCGCGTGTCTTGATAAATCATGATTATGTGCGAATGAATTGGGATTTATGTTCTAAAATTAAATGAATCCATGTCAAAATGTAAATCTTTAGATTTCTATGTGATTGATATAATTTGTTCCATGAATGTAAATCAACTTCTATTGATTACCATAAATAGGAAAATTTTGTAGCTTTTCCATTTTATTATTTTTTGCAGTAATTGATTGTAACCCTTATAGGAGTTGATCATTTTATTCCCGGATCTATGAGCCTACTATTAGCCTTGTTAAAAATTAGCTGGAAATAAATGCTTTTCCTATAGCTTTACTTCTTACTTTCCCTAGAAACACTATTGGGTCCAAGTCAGTATACCTGCGGGTTTTGGTCGGCACGTAATAAGAATTCTATGGTTCAATATCTTCAAGTAGATGTAGGAAATAAAAAAAGTATTATAAATTAATGCTTTTGTTTAATGTAAAATGTAGTTTAAGTTTACTTTTAAATATAACCTATAAAGACACATTAAACGAGAAAAAATAATTATCCTTACGCCATAATAACAATAGAAATTTTTACTAAAATGCTCATATAATTAATTACCCTTAACATCATTCTTTAAAGGTACTCAGCCATCAAATTATTACAAAAACAAAAATCCCACTTTTATCCCGAAATTGCTTTTATTTGTATCTAGACTACCCATAAAATACCAGGAAGGCCAGCAACATTTCTCTTACTAGCAATTATCGCGTTTGAAACAACAGAACCACCCAGAGTCAATACTTTTGCATTTCGAAGCAGAGAAGATACATATCATATAGATAGAGAGAACATACAGGAACTCTAAAGGTGACCAATATACTTGTGGCAAAAAGATGTCTTGTAAAATTAGAGCCCTCATGGACGAATAATATTAAAGGCGAAAAAAAAAAATTAAATTTAAATGTTGATTTCTAATTCGAAAATTGAGCGAGTCTCTGTTGGCTCGGCAACATATACATTTGTAAAGCTTACAACTAACTAACAAATAAGGTAAAATTTTCCTATGAATAAAATTTGAGAAGGAAATTCTCAAAAATTACATGCTTGTAATGATTTTCTGCTCTCATGTCCTGCTTAAAGTCTTAACCAATATAAACTCTTACTGACTCAGTTAAAATGACTCATCCTTTTAATATGACAGTGAATAAAGTAATGCAATGATTTTTTGCAGCCCGGTCTATGAAGAATTATTCTGGAGAATGAAGTACAATGTGTTCAGTTTAATCAAGTGTTTCAGTGTAATCAGAGGAATTATTCAAAGGAGATTGTCACCGCCTGATAGGCTACTAGGTCTGGGAAGAATTTGATTTGATTTTGAAAGGAATTATTTCAATGCTCCATCTAGTTTATTCTTAACTCTACGCCCAAAAGCCGATATACTATAGAGAAATAATTGGTTTTTAACCATTAAGATTCACCCGACTCGCCAAACGTGCAGCTGTAAGGGTGGGTCTAAATAGCTACGTAAATACGACGGGATAAGTTCGAAAATGTTTCTTTAATTATGACATAGTTACTACGAAGTAGAGCCAAGAACCAATGAAAGGTCCGGATTCTTCATTCATTCACATCACACTTCGTTGAGGAAGACGATGGATAGGAAATTCGCAGATTGTTAGGATCGCGTCGCGTTTTCGTACACATATAAATTCGCCCAATAAACAACATCAAGAGGCTGCTGCTGCTGCGAGAAAAGAAGTTAAAGTACGTCGGATTTAGAGACACAAACAAAAAGCAGAAAAGGCGAGAGAAAAGAGAAGCGCTGTAAATAGCAGTTTTACGACTAGAATTTAATATCAGTAATTGCGAGGACTTTCTTTTTGAAAACTTCGACATGGATTTAACGAGGGGAGTTTTTTCTCTTTTCACCTTCGCGAGAGTTTTTTTTTTTATGACGAATGGATAAAAATGCAAAACGGAAGGATAATATTTTAGTCGCGTTTTAGCTTTCTTTTTGCTGTTCTTTTCTCGAGATTATGGGGGAGAAAAAAATTAAATCGGCATAAATTTCTGAAGTAGGTGACATACTGGGCTGATTAGTTTTTTTCCCCACGCTCATTCGAGAATAGAGAGGGAAGAAAACGCTAAATTTATGCGCTTTATTCTCTAAACTGGTTGGAAATCTACTTTTTGTAACGAAGTGTTGTTTCGCTTTTCTTTTGTAAGTTTTTAACTTTTCTTTTTCGAAGAAAATCCGGAGCTAAAGGGAAACACAAAACAACTTTTTGTGCTGCAGCTAAGTTATTAATCATATTTCGTTTGTTTTTAAAGCAATTAAAGGGAATTAAAAATATGGTGATACGTGCTAATGAATACCTTGTAATGTTACGCAATAAATCGTTTAAAAAGGATGAAATGAATTTTTCAAATTATTATCAATCGAGTATTAAAAACGAGTTTTTAAGGGTTGGATTGTTTCAGTTACTTTGAAATAATTATTTTCTTTTCATTAAAAAATTTTCAGAATCTGTTTATTAACTAATTTATTTTTCGAAATAGTTTTTTTTTTTTTAGTTTTGACTGTATTTCGTGTATTACGAAAACAGTAGTATCGATTTTAACCAGAACACTCTGAACACTTTATTAGAACACTCTGGTTACCGCAAATTCTTTCAAGAAATTCCTACAGTGAATAACATTTTACGGCAAAAACTTTCCAACGTATTTCAGCTACTTGCAGCAGTACAAAGAAAGAAAAGTTGCGAATCGTAGTTTGAAAAAGGTGCGTTAAAATTTCATACCGAGAATAAAAAATAAAGGATTATTCCTTCGCCCAAGTTTTATGAAAAATAAACACATGTGAAGAATAACGAGTTTCAAAATTACACAAAGTTAGAAAAGTGTAGTTGGAATAAAAATGGAGAGATAAAGAAAAGAACTTTATAAAATAAAAGCACATTTTGAAGTAGAATTCTACTGCTTTTTGGTACTAAATATTAAACACCACAAGTTTGAGCATTTTAATTGGCTTAAAAGAATGAAATATTACCGAAGATCTAGCAATCCATTTTTAAAAATTCTCATGAATTTCCTTATTCATAGAAAAAGTAACAATGAAATAAAAAAATGCATCGTTTATAATATCTTTTGCTGTAACATTTATAGTACTTGAAATTATATACATTAAATACTTATAAAAGTTTAAATTAAAAATAGTCAAATGCAAAAGGCTTTAATTTTTTATTAGTAAACATTATTTATGCATCTATGATTTTGTACACATTTAAAATGTCTATATTTGTGCGTTTATCTTTGCTAGAAAAATTGTCTTTACTTTCCCCTGTTGTTTATTTATTTACAACTTAGATTTCAAGCATTTGTCGATGTATTATTACCTGATAGGATTATATATCAAACCGAAAAACATATCGTTATTTCAATCTCATTACATTCTCTCTATTTTATTCGCTTTTTTATTCCTCTTTCATAATAAGTGCAGAGAGATATTATTGTTTAATCATGTAAGCATTCAGGAAAATACTCTTATACAGTGTTTCCAGTTATTCAGATCCGTTGAGTTACGGCATTCCGGTAAGACCAATGGAAAAATAGCATGAATACAAAATTGACGTCATTTTTTTATGTCTCACTGGGATTCGTTCAGTGAATTGCAGCAACGCATTCGATTGGACAAATGGAAACGCTCCTTTATAGTTTGCTTACACAATCTAGAAGACTACAAATTCTAAAGAAAACCTTTACTCAGAGGTTCTCAAACTGTGGGTCACGGGTCAGTTTTTGGTGGGTCGCTGTCGTCGCTGTAATATTTTGAATTTATGGGTAAATTATATTTTTTCATAATGTCTGCGAAAAATGTTGGCTTTAAAAATTTATGAGCAGCCCATAAGTAAAAAGAACTTACTCGGTGTGTAAAACAAATGACAAGTAAAAAAACATATGTCATTTTAATATATGCTGATAAAGCAAAATTTGTCGGTTATTCAAATAAGACTGATAATATTCTTAAGAAATATTGTAATTGCAAATTACCTCAGATTACTAAAAAACGAGTTAAAACCCAATTTTCAAAATTCTTCTGGAGAATGACCCGCAGACCCCCGCATTTACAACGTGAGACTTGATACGCTACGCTAAGGTTCAAATCCTAACTTTTAATTTTCTGAAAAGCTATACTTGACCTCCAATGCGTGTATGGGATTAAGAAAAATAGTTGGATAGATGGGGACTAACGGGGTGCATGATGGAGTGAAAAAGGTTGAGAAGCACTGATTTAAATGTTCTTCTCTAATCTCTATAGTCCAAGAAAGTTAGCTCAAAAAAGGGCTTCCTTCGGAACTAATTGTAAAAGAAAGTTTGATGGTTGATTCTTATAGGAAATTTTCCGTAGAAAACGATGGTGAAAAGTCTACCGAGCTACGACGTGTCCTTTAGCCAATATGGCGGATTTTCCAAAATGGCGGCCGCTTATTTTTCACATTTTTATTTTTTATGTTTTTACATGTAAATACATATTTTTTTTGCATAATATAAATTATTCTCTATTAAATTACCTATAAAATGGTATATTAACCAAGATTGTGGGATATTTAGAACCTAATAAAATAATTTTCAAAATGGCGCCCGCATATTTCAAACTTAGTGGAAAATGGATATTTTTGAATTCCTACCCACCTTTAAGAGTATTTACCCTTAAGTATCGGAAAATTATGATTATTCTGCTCATATTTTACTTAATAACATGTAAAACTTCTAATTTTTAAGAAAATACACAAATTTAAAGCAAACATATATTTTTAATCTTGACTATTTATTCTGATTATTACAACATTTTCCAACATGTCCTTTGATTTTATGCATACAAAACATTATTTTCTTTGAACAAATAATAATATTATAATATATTTCTAAATAATATAATGAATTTTAGGTTAATGAAAATTAAATTTATTCAATTATTAAAACTTAAATTTAATTATTTTAATTTTAATATCGCTAAGTTCTTAATAAAAAGTAACCTTCATTAAGTTTTTTTAAACGTTATAATGTCTAATTATATTTTTAAGAACTATTTTAATCATCTTCCATATCTACATGTCCAGTATTGCAGCAGCTAACACCTCTACAGTCGCTACAAGCACTTGTTCATATTGTACCTTGTTTTCTGCATATACATTGTACGGTAGCACATTGGCTAATTTTAAATCCACATTTTACAAATTTCAAAAGATGGTCTGGAGCAGGTGCGTTTTTCATCTCTATAGGTCTCAAACCTCCTTCCCGTAATTCCCAACCCCAGTCACATGGGTCCATGGAAATTCCTATCCACTGCTGCTTGATGATAAACTCTTAAACAGTGAAAGTTATTAGAATCTATTGTAGGAGGCAATATTTCTGGTGTTACTTGGACTGATTTTGTAGCTTTTGTTTGAAAGTTTGCAGTCTTACGTCATTTAAAGAGTCTCCCACTCTACCCCCTAGAGAGATGTCATTGCTCTATTGGCCAGCAGTCTGGATTTGTTACTACAATGGAAATCACCATAAAGAAGGACATTTTTCTTTTAAACAGTGATAATAAACAAGCCTTCATAGATCATCCATCAAAAAAGTTAGCTGAATCTGGATGTATTACGAAACAAACAGAAGACGATGCAGATGTCATGATTGTAATTGAAGGCATCACATCTGCACTGAATCAACCGACAACTGTTATTGGTGAGGATACTGATCTTCTGGTGTTACTAATCCATCATATGAACTCTAAGTCCTGTGACTTATTTTTAATACCTGAACCGAAAAAAACTTCAAAGAATTCAGTCATATACAACATAAAGGAAATTCAAGAGAAACTTGATGAGGATGAGTGTTCCAATATCCTTTTTGGTCACGCTAGGCTTGGATGCGACACTACCTCCCAACCATTTGGCTTAAGAAAAAGTGATTGTATAAAGTTAATTTCAAAAAACGAGGATTTCAAAAATCAAAATGTGATGTTTTCAAAATACCCGGACTGCTGGATAATAGAGCAATGACATCTCTCTAGGGGGTAGAGTGGGAGACTCTTTAAATGACGTAAGACTGCAAACTTTCAAACAAAAGCTACAAAATAAGTCCAAGTAACACCAGAAATATTGCCTCCTACAATAGATTCTAATAACTTTCACTGTTTAAGAGTTTATCATCAAGCAGCAGTGGATAGGAATTTCCATGGACCCATGTGACTGGGGTTGGGAATTGCGGGAAGGAGGTTTGAGACCTATAGAGATGAAAAACGCACCTGCTCCAGACCATCTTTTGAAATTTGTAAAATGTGGATTTAAAATTAGCCAATGTGCTACCGTACAATGTATATGCAGAAAACAAGGTACAATATGTACAAGTGCTTGTAGCGACTGTAGAGGTGTTAGCTGCTGCAATACTGGACATGTAGATATGGAAGATGATTAAAATAGTTCTTAAAAATATTAGACATTATAACGTTTAAAAAAACTTAGTGAAGGTTACTTTTTATTAAGAACTTAGCGATATTAAAATTAAAATAATTAAATTTAAGTTTTAATAATTGAATAAATTTAATTTTCATTAACCTAAAATTCATTATATTATTTAGAAATATATTATAATATTATTATTTGTTCAAAGAAAATAATATTTTGTATGCATAAAATCAAAGGACATGTTGGAAAATGTTGTAATAATCAGAATAAATAGTCAAGATTAAAAATATATGTTTGCTTTAAATTTGTGTATTTTCTTAAAAATTAGAAGTTTTACATGTTATTAAGTAAAATATGAGCAGAATAATCATAATTTTCCGATACTTAAGGGTAAATACTCTTAAAGGTGGGTAGGAATTCAAAAATATCCATTTTCCACTAAGTTTGAAATATGCGGGCGCCATTTTGAAAATTATTTTATTAGGTTCTAAATATCCCACAATCTTGGTTAATATACCATTTTATAGGTAATTTAATAGAGAATAATTTATATTATGCAAAAAAAAATATGTATTTACATGTAAAAACATAAAAAATAAAAATGTGAAAAATAAGCGGCCGCCATTTTGGAAAATCCGCCATATTGGCTAAAGGACACGTCGTAGCTCGGTAGACTTTTCACCATCGTTTTCTACGGAAAATTTCCTATAAGAATCAACCATCAAACTTTCTTTTACAATTAGTTCCGAAGCAAACCTTATTTTTCTTGGACTACTACTCAAGCTAGTATCTGGAAAAAAAATGATGATGAAGATGAGATGGATCGCGTTAGAGTTTGTTTGTAAAGAGTGGGTCGCAAAAGTTGGAGAACCCCTGCAACTAAACTAAACCATATTATTGAAAGTTAATCCCAACACTATGGAAAACTCAGAACCTCTGAGAAGAACTCAGAACCTCAGAACCAACGAGCGCATGATGACCTCACTGTCGGACCGACTTTCGCGAAAAGCCGTCATCATCACATTCATTGTATTCGGCGGCGGCGTCAGGAATGCCGTGGGAAGCGCTCATTCGAACTAGTGGACCGTGGCCAGTCTCGGCCCAATGCAGACCAGAGTGATGGCCACTTGGTTTGTTTGCCTACGCTGAATATTACGGTGGGAAAGACGGGAAGCGGTTATTGAATTTATGAATCAATCTACAACTTCATTGAGGTTTGGTTTTTGGAACGTAGCCGTGAGGATGTCTGGGTGTTCCGGTCGAGGGGGTTTTGTAGAGGTTTATTAACATACTTTGTAGTCGGTATCGTAAATTATCCGAGTCGTTTTATGTGGTTAGTAGATTTTGAGATAGTCTGGATAAAATAATTTTTTTGAATTTTTTTGTAAAAATACTGTGCAATATGTTTTTCTAAAAAAGTACAGTTGAAATGTTTTATGTTAAAAATGGAAATTAATAGGGTAAGTAATAAAATAGGGGATAAGAAAAATTTAAACAAGAGTTATGGAATTTCATTACTAAATATGCCTTATGCATAAGATGATATCATATTCACCAAATAGACCAAATAGTTTTAAGACTCATAAATATAGTTTCTTTGTTACTTTTTCATTAATGAATCCGTTCCAGCAGTTCCAAACTTTCTCCTTTTTAAGAATCCCTTATAAATTCCGATAGAATTTTCCAAACCCATTGAGTTATCATTAATAACAGGTTTCTATTTTCCAATTATTAAAAACGCAGTGAACACACGCATGTCATAAATTATCTCCATATTTTTATATCACTTATTAAATACCGCCAATACATTACCTTCTGACGATTCAAAGGTTGCAGAAACAACGATCTATCTATTCTAAACACTATAGGAAAACGAAAGCTCCACCTACCGTTGACGATGACCAGGAACCTCGCCGGCCGACCGACGACCCTGCAGCCGACTGGACGAATGCCGACCACCCCGACGTTCGTGACCACCATCACCGGAAATCGTCTGACGACGCGGGACACGTTGTTTCTCACACGAACTCTCACCCACTGCTTCGATAATCCTCCATCCAAAGTCACGTCGACCCAGCAGACGCTCGCATCGCTCTTCACCGTATTCAACTTCGCAGTCGTCGTCTCGATCGAAACGAGGGCCGGGTAACTCGGAGTTAACACTCGGATTCGGAACGGAGATCCGGATTCGACCGCTCGCGGTGCGTATATGGTTAGGTCCGTGATGGGTTCTTCGGCGAAGACTGTCCAGTGTTTGGCTAGGTCCACCGCGGACACGCCGTTTTTCAGCGTGAGGCGTACATTGCACCGCCCGGGAAAGGAGAAAGGGTGAGAGACGGAGCATTGGGTGTAGTTCTTTTTATGGGAGATATCGCAGATGATTGACCAAATGCATTCTACGTGCGTGCCGTAAGTGAAGTTGACAGAAAAGGGAATATATGACCCAATGGTGGTGAATAGAAGAGAGTTTGAAGGTTTTGTGACGATATTACCCATCCGTTCCTGAATCTCCAATGACTTACTAGCACAAACAGTGCTTATAGCGTTGGTAATGTTAGCCTGCACTACGAATTGACCAGTCTCTTGAAACACGTACGACACCATAAATCTATGACCACCTCCTTCCCATATGCTACTACCAGTCCCATTAAAAATCTTCCACTCTATCTCGAACAAATCAGATTCCGGCACGACACGAGCGGTGAAATAAACCACCTCATTCGCGGCAGCAATGCTCTCGGCATTTATGGTAGCAGTCCGAAGAGGGGTTAACACGGTGATGAGGATCCTTTCGGATTTAAGTGACAATGCGCCATTAGAGAAGTGCACTTGGCAGCGGTGTTTCCCTTCTGTGTTAAAGAGCCATTTGAATGTGCGATTTGTGGGGACGCATGTCGTTTGGTTGTTGTTTGTTTCTGGGGGGTGCAGGAGCCCCTTTAATGTGGGTTGATCGCTGCAGACGATTTCCGCTTCCCATTGCTCGTTGTTGGTGATGAGAGCCCGGATTTCAAGTTCTGTGGCGGATGTGATGGAGGTTATGTCGGGTGTGTTTAGTTGAACGGTGAAGGAAATTTCGGGGACTACCACCTGAAAGTAAAGATTTTCTTTGTTAAGATTGAGAGTCGAGTGAAAGATTTGAAATAGTGCAGCATAAACCAAAGTATTGGGATATCAAAGTATAAGTGTTCTCAGAGTCGGAATATAGCAGATTTTTCATCATGTTACTATAAGAAGCTAAATAACTATAGAAGAACAATTAAAGTACAAATATTATTAATTTTACTAAATAGCCGCTTCTTGTAATTCTCAATTCCCGATGAATAATAGTATTAACTCTTTTAAAATATTAATTAAGTATTACTCTATACCTAAAGACATTTCAAATGAGAGTTATTCACACGAATTAAATTTTTTAAAACGCATTTGATGTATCCAAACTAAATTGATTGCAATGAAATTGATGATGATGATTAAATGCAAGGAAATATATGTTGCTCCTGAAAAATAGAAGATATTTTTTAATGCCCATTACTTTTAGTTTTATTGATTACAAGGATATCATTTTATGAGGTCTGGAAAATTCGACTGCTATTACATAGTGCGGTAAATTGAAACACAAAACTTAATAGTAATTATAATTTTTCTGATGATAAATAGTAGTATAAAGGGTGTTTCAAAAGTCAGTTTCACGGTTTTTATTTGGAACCAACGTCTCCTAGGGTCATGTAAGTAAGGTGTACTCCTAGGTAAGTGACTATACTGAATCCAATTAAACGATTCGTGGAGATATTAGCAAGTGAAAATAACACTTTTAAGGCCTCAAAAAAAAGTTGCAAGTTTTTCTGTGTTATCATTTAGTTTTTAAGCTTTCAATAGTTAAATATAGACAGATTTTAAAGAAAATATCAAAGTAACTTGCAAATTTGCGAACTTTTTTTGTGGCCTGAAAAAGAACAATTATTTCTTGTTAATATCTCCTGAAATATTTGAACTATTTTCATGAAATGTTTTCAGCGTGATTTAATGGCACATTGCCAACAATTTTCTCATTGAAATTTTTGTTCTTTCTCCTTTAGTTTTTAATTTTTTTTAACTTTCTTATTTTGCCGCTTTTTTCTTTTTTGTCAATGGATTCCTCATGGTCACTTACCTAGGGGTACACTTTACTTCCATGTCCCTAGAAGACGTAGTTTCCGAATAAAAACCGTTAAATGAACTTTTGAAACACCGTGTATATATATTACGGGCAAAGTGATTAATCTGGCATTATTAATAAGGCCCGAAGTGGAGGCGGGCAAAGTGATAAATTTCATTCATAAATGCCATTGAATTTATCACATTGCCCGCCTCACATCGGACATTATTAATAATGCCCGATTTATCACATTTCCCGTAACATATACACTATAATAATAAGTAACATTAATAAGAAAAAGGTAGGTTCATTTACAAACATATCTCAAAGCATTTGTAGCGGCACACATCTACTTTTAAATGTTAGTTACCAATAAATTATTTCAAGACATTAATGTGATTAAGTTCCCTATTCAAATCTCATAACAAACTAATACTAACACAATTAAAACTAACTAAAAACCGAGTTTATAGCTGCAAAATTACTTGAGCTCTCCAGTTAAATTCATTCCACCGAGAACTGAAACATGTAATTGATTTTTTCGCGATCAATTCGGGTTACCTTACAAATGAGACTTTCATACTGATTATCAGTAGTAATAACCATCTTCCTCACCGCTTCCTAATGCACGTTCAATGGCTCGAGAAAAGCGGAAAAGAGGGGGGGGGGGAACTTTTAAGAATTTTATGCCGTTTCGCGATGAAGTCAAGTGAAGTGAGCATCCGGTTCGGCCGTAAAAGTTGGTCCGTTGCCAAAGTGCTTATAAAAGTTTAATGTAGTGACAGTAAAAATTGGATCTCAAATGAGCCGTGAGTTTGTTAGACCATGAATTCAAAACAATCTGGATCAGACAAGTCTCGGTTGTTTATAGCATGTATTTACTCTGAAAGGAAAATAATGTTTTTTTTTTTTTTAGATTAAAAAAAAAAAGGTTTTTTCCTTTCTAGCAAAATTACTTTTTTTTATTTTGAGATTTTAGAGATCAACTGTTTTTTTTTCATCAATAGATAAAACTTTATGGAGGTTATTAATGAGTTACTGATGACTAAAATTGTTATTCAGCCTTATGATATTTCATTTATTACTTGGATATCCTTTGTTGAAAATATACAAATAAGATAGAAATATAAAGCACATGAATTGACATTTGACTCCTTTGTATATTTCTTCATAAAAGATCATATGGAATTAATTCACATGAAAGAGATAGGTATAGTATTAAAAACGTATATTTAACTCGGGTAACAGAATATAACCTAAATGTGTTTCTAAATAGGAATGTAATGATTTCTTTAGGACTAAAAAAATATCACCAAAAATAGTTCTTGGATTTCAACTCCTGCAGACTTGTTTGGAATAAATTCTTATTCAAATATCCATTATTTTCTAACCATCATTTTCAGGTTCAATTATGGAATTTTTCAATTATGGAATTTATTTTGTTCCAGAATTAAATAATCCATAAAAATATAAGGTATACAAATATTTAGACTTTAAAGAATAAATTATTTCATATATTTTTCAATTCTTACTAAAAGAATTAACTCCTATTGATTTTCCCAATGACAAAATTAGATAAACCCAACTTGAACTAACAACATAATTTAACTGTGTACTGGAATTGATACTCTTCGTCTTAGAAATTAGATTGAAATCTTCATAGTTTTTGCCATACAAAACTATTCTCACTGCATTCAGTAATACTAATGATAAACACATTTCAAGCTATTTAAAAATAAAAAAAAAACACTTACCAGAGTTATTACAGAAGTCAAATGGAAATATTGTGAGGATATTGTTAAATTAACATGATAAACTCCTTCAGATTTGAATTTGTGAATCTGAAATAAAAGCAGAGAATATATTTCCGGCTCAAATATCACACATTTATGTAACTAAATTATTAAAGAATATTTTACATCACTTAATAGAAATTATTTTACTTGAGTATAAAAATAACAAATAAACATCTTTTGAATAAACTAATTGTGCTAAATTATAAACTTCAGAATATCATTAAAATTAAGTCATGAATTTATTCAACAACACAAAAATGTGTGCTTTGAAAAACTACTTCCTACATATAATAAAGCTTAATGTGAAATATGAAAATATTATAGACATTAGAAAATAGTCTTAAAGCATTAAAAATAAGTAGAAAATACCCTACTCAGCTAAATTCGTATTTTTAATAATAAATATTTGCTTTAATAACTAATGTATTAAGATTTCGATAATATAAGCGATTTCGTTGCAACTACATTTTATAAAAGATGGTTTTAAAGTTAAATTGTTAAGTTATTTTTAATATCTCTTTAATAGAGAGACGTGTTAAAATGCTAATACATATTATAACCGTGTCGTCCCACAATGTTTGATTTCTTCTTCATAATCTCACATAAATTGCTTTCCTAATTGAGTCTAAAAAAATAAAATATCACAGATCGAATCTGATATGGAAGAAATGATAGTTTTTACACGATTTTAACTTTAAAACTTAAATAAAAATTTAATTTATTTTAATTAGAAAGAAAAAATAATAACTCTTTAAGTAGGTAGTAAAGTTTATTCAAAATGTATATACAACGGTCTTGTTCTAACGGTTTTTTTTAACAGCAGGTACTATTCTTAAATTTGGGAATATACATTGACTTATATAATGTATAATTCTTCTATGAAGAAAGTTAAGTAAAATATCTGGAAAAACAATTAAATACGTACGTGTTAAAACTTAGTTAAATTTCATCATTATAAAAATAAAGTCGTTTAAAAACTATTTTTATTATTTATGGTTCTATTCTTCACAGAGTAATTTCAGTACAAAAAATGCCTTCTTTTTAAAGTGGATAAAACCCCAGACTTTAAAACTTCATAATAAGTGTTAAAGAAATTATTCGTATTAGTAACTTTTTATAACAAAAAGTCATATGAAATTTTAGTTTGCAAAAAAAGATACGAACATCAAATGATAAAAAAAACCCTTTTTTCTAATGAAAAATAATAATACAGTTTTTAGTTTTTGCATAAATTTCGAACGATGCGGACATCTTGCCAAAAACGCAGAGGACTTTGATACACCGAAATAAACAAGTAACAACGGAGAGAAATCAGATTTCTTTTTTAACACCCCCACCACATCAGAAACAAGAAAAAAAGACCATTTCTACAGAGTGTGAAATAAATAATTCATTTCAAAAAAGGAGCAAACGCTGAAAAACGTGTGTAGAACATGATACGAATTCTGTAAATATTTAATGTGATACAACGAAACAGTCGTTTCATATTCAGATTAATCATCCTTTCATCATTTGAAAGGAAGAAAAAAACTTCTTTGTTCCTGGTTTCCCTACTAAAATGAAAGCGTTCCAAAGATACTAACGAATGTTGACAGTCGCAGATGCATGCCAGTCTCTAATTTTTACTTCCTTCCCTTTTGTCTTTTTCACTTTCATCTCTCTTTTTTTTTTGTTTCCGGGCCGTGTTCTTTTCGAATATATGTGTAGAGGGGGAGGAAATAAGCAAGAAATAAAAGAGGAATCAATTCATCTTCGCGACAATTTGTCAACTTTCCCGGGCTATGACCGGGGCTACATGGCAAAACACGAGCGGAAAAATGAGATGAAAAGAATAGGGAAAGAGTAAAAGAATGGGGGACAAGAGAAATAACAAAAAATCAATCGCATAGGTTTTTTCCATCAGAAGAAGTAAAACAGTCTGTTTGGATCGGGTAGCCATTTTATGCTTGGAGCTTTTTCAATAAATTTCGCTACAAATTCGATTTTGATACACATTGCGACTTTTTTCCCATTCTTTGATACAACTGACACAGCTTTAGAAATCGCTTAATCTGGATGTTTTTGTGATGTTTGAAATAGCTTATTTGCATGTTTTTGCAGAGTTTAAAGGGAATTATTTTTGGCGTTTTTTGCTTGAACTAAAGATTCTAATCATTTGAGTTTAAGAGGCATTTTATTTCTTTTGCAATATCGATATTAAAGATTGTTTTTTGAGTGTCTAGACATTATAATTTTTATTTGTTGATTCAGCATGAATAAATTTTCATAGGTTTAGATTGGTATGCAAAAACTGAAAGATATATTCATTATTATTTAAAAAAAACTTAATTTAAAAGGTTAAGTACATTTAAGATTACCTTCTTTTTTCTTTATAAGGTGCATTTATAAGCTTTATAATTGTATATTACAAGGTATGCGCCTTATACAACGGAAATAAAGTTAATGAAAGGTAATGTTGGAAAGGAATACTTAATAATAAGAATACTGAATAAGAAAAAACCCAATTGCTATAATGGATAAAATATGAAATAAGTAATAACTTTTTAATGACAAACATAGTTTTGAAACTAATTTTATATTAATAATTATTTTTCAGGAATTAAATGAATTTCTTTATTTATAACGATTAAAATAATTTGAATTGCAATGTTTGATTTTTATTTACATCATTGAGATAATTATTAAATAATTTATAAATATGGATTTTCATTCATGAAGAAACTTGATCTTTTATTTTTTATTGTATCCTTTTTTTATTTATTAATTTTTTATATTAGCACAAGAAATCTCAATAATTCCTGGTTAACGGTTTCTCCCCCATCTCATCTTTACTATCATTTTTTATTATTTTTTACTCATCAAACAAAAATGGATGACCCAGTGACTTTCGAAATTTGAAGAATCAAACATGGCTTTCTCCTGTTATAAAACAAAGACAATAGGAGAATAAAACTCGATTAAACGTTTATTACCACATAGATCTTTGTAACAAATTTGTTCCTGTTTCTACTTTTTATATCTGAAAGCATATTAGTAACTGTTAGGTAAAATAACAAGATTGATCCGTTATATTTTTTCAACCGCACGACTGTGTTTTGCAATGAATTTTTTCATTCTTTCCATGTGAACAACTGCTGATTACCCATTTATACCATTCTCCACCTTTATTAACACTTTTAGTGTATTAATTAATGTATAAATTATTTTTTACAAATAAGATGGAATTCAGTGCACTTGTGACTTTTAAAAAAAGAACGCACTGTAACTTTTAAAATTTTAAGAGTCAATTTTAGCATTTTCCCTAGTCTCCAGTGTATCAAATGATGGTGTACAGTTCCACCAAGTGTAAAATTAGACATTTTCTTCATAGTATCTCTTTCTTTTTAAAGGTGATAAAATAAAATTGAATAAAAGATACCCAAGAGATCTTGAAAGTGCTGGAGACATCTAGTTGAATAACATGGACGAAATTAAATGGATTTTGAGTGACAGAAACTTTCTTCACATCTTTTCAACCCTACTGGGTGTAACAGAGGAGTTGAATTTTTCTTTTTGCTTTCTGTTTTACTATTAGTTTGCCAATTCAACATTTTTTACAGGTAGAGAAAAAATAAAGGCCAGAAGAATTCTTACATGTAAAAATATGATGAACTGAACTTACAGCATGGTTATGGTTCTTAAAAATCCCCAGCTGGAAAAAGACAGAACTTTTCCCCCAGAGCTCACTTACAAAACAATAAAACTTCCAAAAAAAAAAAATCCCCCACTACCCCCTCAAAAAAAAAAAAAAAAAAAAAAAAACCGGAAAAGAAAACCTGCAAACACTGACAGACACTCCAAAGTCGGCATCTCACCTGCCATCCCAAGAAAAGAATACAGCAAAAAAACACAAGACAAGAGAACTTCGAAGCCTAAAAACCCTTCCATCATCCCAGACACCGACGATGAATCAGGCCTCAACGCCTAGCCGGGGGTGCGTTAGCCAAAAATGCAGGCCCTCCAGAAAAGATTTCTGCCCTGATGCCAGATGAAAAATAAAACACGGCAAACGATGTTGGAAAAAATCAATTTTCCCCCCTCTTATGGTTTCCATTCGCGATGAAACAAAAAGGGAATCGGATGTAATGCAGCTTTTTTTCCCGCTTCGCGCTCGCGCTTCCACCCGTATTGTCGGCTGTTAAGTGAATTGCTCCGATAATGGCCAGCGTAGCGAATATAATTTTTAATTAATCTCTCTCTAATTGCTATCATGGAGCCCTTGAGAGAATATCTGTCACAGGGTGTGGATAAAAAGTGTTTAATGGTGGAAAAGCCGTTTTTTCGCCGTTCTTTTGGAAACAAAAAACTCAATAAATCTAATGCTTCGAGTTACCAGGTTTTTATTCTCCGACAGGGCGAAAATTATCGTACGGTTTATTCATACGAACTTTTCCCAGTTACAGTTGAAACGTTCCAGATACCGAGGGAGGAGTTACAGTTTTTTTAGTCCTTATATATGTGTTCGGCATTTGATGTTCGCCTTTTATCTTAATTGAATATCTGAAGGGATCTATTTATTATCGTATTGATGGCAGAAAAAATGGTGACTTTTGGGAGCGTTAATTTATTTTTATGCCGCAGTTTTTCCTTCCTTTATCAGATTTCTATTTTTTTTTTCAATATCAACAAAGACTGGATTGAGTTAGATGCTTTTTGGCTTGGAAATACGAATTTTTTTTACTGGTAGGAAAGTCATAGTTCTGGAAGATTATTTAAAAGATAACCTTAAGAACCCCATTAAACTGAAAGCTCTTTTGGAGAGAAATAATGTTAATATGTTTAAACTTTTTGTTACTATATAGTTATTCAAATTCATTGTAAACAAATCTGGTTTGTGTGCATCATTTTCTTTTCGTTACTCAGTTTTTAGATATTTAAAACTTTGTATCATTATGCTATATTAGTTTGAAAATTTTTGTTTTACGTACTTAGTTTATTAAAATGCATTTTAACTAACTAACAAAACAAACATTTCTTCATAGTTACTAACCCCATTTTTCAACTGTTATCCGAGTCTTTATTCTTTAACAACGCTTAAAAATCCCTGTTATCGTTTAAGAAAGTGCATTTAAATTATTTTCATAGCACTCTAATTTAGGAATTTTACTATCATAACAATGTTAAACCTAAAAAAATAGTATTTATTTCAATGTTATTATAATTTTCCACTTTGAAAACAACCGGAATGAGGAGAACAAGAGAAGACAAGATAAGAAAATATTCTTTTAAAATGCAAGATATTCGTTTTTTCCCCTCTCCCTAACTGATAATAAACCTGCACATAACCTAAACACAACCGGCTTTTGAAAGTTATCAAAAAATTTATGTAAGGAACTTTATGTTATCTAGTAGTTCCTCTCAAGTTTCATTTCCTTACAAACTATCACAACACCTACTACATCCATAAAAAACACCCATATACGCCATTCTTTATGAATACACCATTTCATTCACCCGATCAATACTACAATCTCCCAAACGCGGATAGTTCACCAGCACCGCCAAAAGCGAGTATGAGTCCGGCCTCAATCAAGGACGGGTCATCTCAGTCCGGCCGTAAAGTGGGCCGGCCGGATCTGCGGAAGTAGCCCCAAGAGAGCCGAGCGATGCCATCTTTGATGTTCCGAGGGTGGATTAAAGGGCAGGCCGATGCGAAATGGCCTGTATCGCACTGATTTGTGAACGGGGGAGAGGTATTTTGGGTTTTGGGGAAATGTGAGGGAGTAAGTAAGGCTGGGGTATATTTTGGTTTGTAATAAGGAAAGGGAGAAGTAGTAGAGCAAGAGAATGAAAAGGTATGTAATAGGAAGAATGCATGTATGTATTAAGGGAATATATGAAAGTGGTGCAATGTTAGAGGTATATTTCTTATGTAGACCAAGATGGAGTATAAAATTTATCTATGTCGGTATTAAAGATATGAAGATAGAGCAGTTTATAATACACATAAATTTTTTCAATCAAATTTATTTTATAAAGAGAGGCGAATTTTTTTTGAAATTGTTCAATTATAATGTCTTTTATTTTTGGTTAAAAACAATTTAAGGGCAGTTTTAAAAAGTGGAATTGTAGAAATAAGTGGAAAATAAGAAAGAGAAAACATAATAGAATAAATAGCTTTGCTTATTAGGAATAGAAATAAATACAAAAAATAAGGATATTTGCAATTGGTACAGTAGAAGCTCTTATAACGACCTGCTCTTATAAAAATCCTCTCTTATAAAGACCCAAAAATTAGTCTCTATAAGAGCACAAAAGTGCTCTTATAAAGACTAATCTTCGAATCGATTCAGCTTATCGAATACTTTTCTGGATCGGTATGTTTGCGTCACACATGAATTAGCCAATAAACGAATATCAAAGTATGACAAACAGCACCAAGTAACCATCGCATCTTCTTCTCGCTTGCTTCCGCCCGGGGTAACCGGCTACAATCCCAAAACGAAATCTTGCGCTACCCAATGCCTTTGTTGATTTGAGACTTATTTATTATTATTATTAGCGTTTTAGTTTTATGTAAGCATCCGAACATTCTAAGGAAGCTAAGCTACGCAATAAATTAATATCAAAATAAAAATTTAAAAGCAAACACAAATATTTATACTTTGTAAAATATTGATCTTAAATTTCATAGCAAAAAATAAGGTAATATAACATTAAATTGAAAGTATCAAAAATTCATAAAATAATAAATAATTGCTTAAAATGAGGAAAAATCAATTGGGCGATTCGAACTGTGTTCTAAATCCCAACGATCTAGTATCCTACTGTTTGGATATAATGGTAAAATATACAACCAAGGGTTTCAGTTAGTTGATTAAAAAAGCGTATTACGGGTAACTGCAATTTCCATAATCCATCCCTTTGCCTTTGACGATTGAGAGTTGGCGATCGTTTTCAGGTTTAGATTTCCTCCAAACTTTATAAACTAATCTACTAAAAATATATCTTTGAGGGAATCGAGTCCACCTTCGCCTTCCCGAAAAGCATCAAAATTGATAGTTTAGTTTAACGAGTTTATTACTTTTAAACGAGTGATATTCTACACTCGAGTGTATCACTCGAAGTTTGCTCTTATAACGACAAAAAACTCGGTACGGATTAATTACGTTATAAGAGCTTCCACTGTACTTTATACATTAATTTTTTCATCATTACATTTTCATTTTAGTTTGAAAAATTTAAACATCTAAACGGTAAATTCTAAACAAACTAAAGAAAACTAAGATTTTACAATAAAGAGAAGTAATTATTTTTACTCCCCCAAAAGTAGTATCAATTATAAAAAAAATAAAACATGATCTACTTAGAAAAATATCCTTTGATAACCACTTATAGAATTAGTGTCACCTTTTTCTTTGACATAAAATGCTAATTAATTAACAATTCAAGAAATCTTCATTAGCTTATTGTGCATGTCTAGGAAGATTTTCACTATCTATGTTAAATTATGGATTTTAAATTAGTACATAACAATTTAAGCTAACCAGTCTGCTTTATTACTTAAAAATCAAGCCGAAAATATGCTGTACCCAAATCGGGTAAACTTTTACCCCTTATCCACTCTTTTAGCTGTGTTTTTAGACTCCATAGGACTAATTTCACTTTTTGCTTTATTTTACCTACTTCTCACTTAATTCATTTATCCTCGTACTGACAAGTAAATTTATTTCACCGCCGAATTTCATATTTCCTTCGCCGACACTAATTTTGTGTACTTCAGAACCATTCTCCGAGCTATTTCTCATTTTCCACCCAAGCAATGCCACTCAACAGTATCCCAACGGCCCCATCCCATAAAGCGTGTAAAAAGCCCGGCCAGCTGATAAAAGGGCAGATGGCTTGTTAGAGGCCCCCTGGGCCCTCGTTAGGCCCAGCAGGGGAGGACCAGATGCATGTCGGCCCCATCTGCTAATAGGCGGCCTATGTTTCAGATAGGCCGAACAGCGGGAACTGCTCGCTAGGATCGGGGAGGAAGCCATTCCGATGCAGGGCTTGGAATCCGGGATATGGTTTTTAGATGGGGAGATAGTAACATATTGCACCCACTTATGCAAGAAGGGATGTTGCAATGAAATTCTACACATAACGAAGATCATTAAATGCTGATTCCTTCTCGAGAGTTAAGCGAATCCGTTACTACACAAAATGTCAAAATATCTGGCAGTGTATTTTAGTTTTGGACATTTTGCTTCAGTTACTAATTTATATTTGCAAAGGAAAAATATCAATCGATAGAAAATTAAGATTGATACTATTTCATCTTGCTGATCATTATATAAAACGGAAACTCTTTCCAAGGCAAGTTGACCAAAGCGGTTGTTTTCTGGTCTTTTCACACGTGAAAAAACAGAAAAACAGGCATTTGTGTAATTATTTTGGGTGAAATATAATTCTCTTTTGAAAGAGTTCTCTGAATTCTGCGAATTTTTTTTCTTTCTACAAAAATATTGTTACGAAAGTTTTTATCATCATGCCCATTTTTTAAGTTTATAAAATGTTTAACATTAATTATGTAATGATTATTCATGATAGCCATAATAAATAAATATATTTATCTATTAATGCCAAATTAGACAATTTATTTAAGAAATCAACAAACACATACAAATTATAATACTTAAAAAAATTTTGATTCTGAATGTGATGTTATACACTGTTCTGAATGTGATGAATAACTAATTAGCTATAACTAGTGTTTAAAAAGACGTGTTGGAAATTTTATTCTGGTAATATTGAAATTAATAGAGAAGTACTAATGTCTTCAAGTACAGCGCATTATTGTGTTGATTATTTCTAAAAACAAATAGACTCTTCTAGATAAAAAAGTAGCCAAAACATTTTTTTATATTTAAAAAAAAATAATAATAAAGAACTAAAGAAATGAACTTCTAATGAATAAAAAGTTAAAGTGCAATTTGATCCAACTCTATAAGAACCTTTCTAATAAACTGAATTCTTTAAAAGCATCATGTAAGCCCCTTTATAATAAAGAGAAGTTAAAGTAACTAAACATCGCTCATCTGGAAAACAATTTTTAACCCCGTATTTCTAACACACAAAAATAAGCTAAAGGATAGTAATGGATAATTTTAAAATAATCATCAAGCGAATAAGTGATTCGTAATTTGAAAACGCTGAAAACACAATTTTTCATCCTAAAAAGATACGCCTTCCTCAACACAGCAACGCATACATTTTTAAGCCAACGCATTCATTTCCATAAATAAAACGCGACTGCAAGATAACAAATTACCTTCTACGAGAGAGATCATAAATTATTTCGCTTACCCGACAAATTCATTTTTCAGCAAAACGCTTACCCCAAAAACGCAC
This sequence comes from Tetragnatha montana, assembly GCA_963680715.1. Lineage (NCBI taxonomy): Eukaryota > Metazoa > Arthropoda > Arachnida > Araneae > Tetragnathidae > Tetragnatha > Tetragnatha montana. The sequence goes on from OY796686.1 coordinate 32,683,619, forward strand.
CTTTTCTGTATAAATTCCACGACAGCACATTCGGCAGATTCGGAAGAAGAAGAAAAAGGAAAGAAAGAGAAGAAAAATTCATCCAGGATCGAGACTCTGATTGCTAAAGAAACTTCCAGTTAAAAGTAGTGGATCCGCACAGTCGGAAGTAAAACAATCTTTCCCCCGAAAAGCGAATAAAACTTTTATTCCGCCGAAATCTAAAACGCGGAGAGAAAAGAAAAATAAACTCGCAAAAAAAAATGGCGAGGAGAGAAATAGTGGTGGTAATAATAAAAGAAGAATCGGACAGAGAGACAAATGGGAGAAAAGTGATAAAAAAAGAACGGAAAAAAATTTGAATTCCGACTTTCCCCTCCGATAATGTCTGGCTGACGGTAAAGATTTCGGCGACAACAGATCTCGCAGGCGGAAATTGCTCGACGCCGACAGGAGGGAGGGAGAACACCATCCCATAAAGGTTTGTTCTCTCGGAATAAAAAAAAATTGCAGACGATTTTTGGTGTGATATGTATACAGAAGGCGCACATCAGACAATCGTTTGCAATTGCGGCCGAGATAAATCACAGAACGCTTTCGAATCTTTTTTTTCTGTAGTTCGTGACTATTCGACAAGATTTTGATGGGGAGAGAGAGAGGTAAGGGTAGTTTTGGTTCTGTTTGTGAGTTTCGGGCGGGGGGGAAATTTCGCTGAACTCGAACCTCATTTTAGCAAGAACCCGTTGTTACTGGAGAGAATGCCGTTTTTTTTCTCTTGTTTGTCTGGTGAGCAGACGGGCGAAAACTTTTCGCTGAAAGTGTTTGTCGGTAAAAATATCGGCGTCTTCGCAGTAAACTATCAGAAAATGGGGTGTTTGAGAGATGCCATTACGGAATGGTTGGGAGGTCTCAGTGGAAAGAGTTTTTGGTGGTAGATAGTATGCAAGAATAATTCCAAGTAAAAGGCTTTGTGTCATAGCACACATCCAAGCACTTCCACACAATTTTTAAGATAAAACTATATGCCAATTCCAGATTTTCCATCTTAATTTCAAATAATTTTAAGGTCAAAGCACTAGTAGTCCACAGCTTTTTTTGCCCCTCACAAAAATCTTTTCATATTAAGTAAATTAGTTCATTTTTATACTTAAAAAATGACACAGTGATATAAAAATTGGTCATTTTCCAGGTGTTACATTAGAATTTTGCAGATTTTAGAACAAATAAGCATTTTCTTAGGTTTCAGAAAAAATAAGCAATTTCTATCAAATATTCCCTAACTATTTTTTCTGGGTTTTCTAGAAATGCCCTAAATCTGTGTGAACCCTGCCATAACTATTTTATTAAATCATAAATAAATTTAGTACAAACTTTTCGAATTATAATTCCTGATCAAAAGTGAATAAACTGATGATCTTTATGGACTTGTGTAGTAAAATAAATGTATTAATTTAAAATAACATAAATTTTAAATAAATGAGCCTTAAAATAAAATGATTATCATAGAAAATTATGTTCTATAAAAGTATATGAATTCTAAGCAAATACTATATGCTTTCACTTACTACGAGCCTAAATTAGGAAAACTATTTGTAAAACAGATAAAATCAGAATGTTTTTAAACATCAAAAATTAGTTTTTTTTCAATGAGAATGTTGACATGATACTTCTGGTGTTTTGAATAACAAAATTATTTAAACTTAGGGTATTTCAAGAAGCAAGTATTGATACTTTACCACTCCAAAACTTTAGTTTTAGTGGCTTTTATGAAATACCGAGCAGGGATCATTAATTTTTACGTATATAATTACTCAGTTTTTATTTCTTCTACACAATATTCATGTATAACTGAACTCAGCATCGATAACTAGATGAAAATTATATCGAATTTCTTTAATGCTACCTACTATTTTATTATCGTATTTATAACATCGAAATATTTGATTATAACAAGTTATCGAAATACGGAATCCCCCCTAATACTACTTTTCAGTTTTCCATACTAAAAAATTTTCAATTTCCACCAAATACTTTACAACATCCCCCTACGAGTCGAACGCAAACGAATAAATAAAGTAAGAAACCCATAAATTACCATTGCATAAAACCATTCCCTGGGTCGTTTTCTTCCCTGCCAGACACATTTTCGTCTTTTCCCGAAGCCTCTCTATACCGCATTGGAAATCAATGTTCCGAAGAATCTTACACAGATGTTATGTGTAATCTTATTTGACCAGCCACCCAGAGAAAGTGTAATGGTGCTCCGGGAATATTTTGAAATCCCGGCGAAGCGTGAGTTGAGTTGTGTGCTTTTCGGATCAGCAAACGAAATTATTTTTAATTCCGCTTGCGAGAGGAGTTCTGCTGATTTTCGGTTGGGATGAGTTGGTATTGATTTTGAAGGGTTTATTTTGTGTGTTGAAGAAAATCTGATTGAAAGAATGTTTCTAACAAAATAAAATTTGATTTTTGTCTGGGAAATATTTGTAGATTCTTCTTTGATGGAAAATAAGATCAATGTCAAACGAAGTTAAAATGATGTGAAATATCAGATCTCGGAAAAACTAAACAAATCTTTTTCAAACTTATGTTTTGATATTTAAGAAGAAGGAAAAATTGACCTTTAAGTAGTACAATTCGAAGAGTGCGAGAGTTGTAGTTATTATATTTTTGAATAAAATATTAATTAGAAAAAGTACTTAATATTATTAATTAAAAGGATAGAGAACTAGAAGCACTAACTAAAATAATAATACATTAATTAGAACCAGTAAATCTTCTCCCTGATTGCAATATATTCCCAATCTTTAATTATTGATTACATTTGAAAGATAAGATAATGATTTTTTACTTGAAAGTTTACTTTATTTATTACATTAAAAAGATTATAATTGAAAGATAAGTTTTATTCCATCAGTATTAAACCGCAGCAGTCTGTGAAACATTTACGACCTCATTCACTGCTACCTGACCAGCGGTTAACCAACAGCTAAAGAAAGAAAATGAGCTTTTGTGGACTCTGATTGGTGAAATTCTTCTTTGACCACTGGTTAGCCCCTGGTCAGATAGCAGTGAATAAGACCATTAGTCTAAAATTAAATATTAATAGAGCACTTGTTTTTATCATCTATTGTAGTTAAACTAAACTTAACAGCCCATTACGGCCAAGGCCCACGACTGCCATATTTATCTTCTTACCGAAGGCACTGGGGTTCTATATGGTAGGCGTATGTCTCGGTTTGGTGATCAGCCTAATAGAATTTTATAGTTAATAAATAGAGAATTCAAAAATAGAGTAAATGAGTACAACACCGGCAAACCAAGTAGTTACAAAAGCTAATTTTATGCACTTTTCTGGTTTGCTAGGAATCTTCTCCATTTTGGGCTTTTCTGTTCAGAAGGTCTCCTTTACAGACCTTTTTAAAAACAAACGATACAACTTTGTCTCCCTTTTCCTCATCCATTTCCACCTCAACAACCAAAGCGCATGCGCAACACCCTCAGGTCGCCAAAAATCGCCCCTTAACCCTTTCCCGGGACATTTAAATGGAGGAATAAAGCGCAATCGTAAATATAACTTTTATGCGTTTCGACCTACTTAACCCGAGCGCTTGCCTTCCCCTTTATGGCCTCGGGATCGCCTCGTAAAAGATGATTTGGTTCCTCGGCAGGATGGGAGTTTTAATGCCCAAGCACCTCGGCTCGCAGCTAATCTTTAAAATGGTGCTTAAACGGATCAACTCAAAAGCGTTTCGAGATGATCTATGGCGTTATTCTGGGCTCCGGGCGACGCCTTTGGCGGCAGATGAAGAAGGGTTGCTGGAAAAAGTGACAGGGCTTGTGGAAGTGCGGAAATTTAGGGTTCCGTAGTTTCAAGGTTTGGCATGGTGTTGTTACAGTGTTAACGTGTAACAGAGATATAAAAGATTATGAGATACAACAGTATTAAAGTAAACACTGTATAAAGATTGTTATGGGATGAGTAAAACATATATCAACACGGGGAAAAAAATTAGAGTCTATAAATCAGGAGTTATAGGTTAGAAGGAACAAATGAGAAATACAAGAATGGTGGTTAAAAGAAAGAGAATAGGTAAGGGGGAAGAAAGGAAAAGAAGGGATAAAAGACGTAACAGGAAAGTATTAATGTAACGGTGTGCTACGGTAGGGAGTTACAGGCATCAAAAAACGAAAAATAAATTGTATTGAGTCTAAAAGTTACTAGTTATGGGTATGGTAAGTCACTATTAGGAGAAGTTAAAATACGAAAATACGAAAAAAGATGGTTTAAAGAAAAAGAATATGTAAGAAGGAAGGGAGAAAAGAGAGGAAACACAAAAGAATAGGAAGAAGAGGGAAAATGAGAAAATTATAGATTGAAAAAAAAATGGGAAGAAAGAAGAAGATCCAAAAAAGTATACTCAATTTTATGAGAAATAAATTAATAATCTTCAAACTGTAAACTGAATGCAAACTTATTATACTACCTAAAAATATATCTTTATTTCGTTTTTAATAACGATAACATGTACAGAAATTTAAATACATTTTAGATATAATAGAACATTAATGTGTCCTGTGAAAGTTGAATAAAATTAACAAACTTTTTTAAAGAGATTTATTTTTAAAACAAGAAAATCTCTTGTGATAAATTATTCGTTTTATTTTAAAATATTATCTGTTTATTATACTTACTAAATATCAATAATATGACACAACTTCTTAGCACACCAAATTTTTCGTCTCACATCAGCCCTTCAACACTTCCAAAACTTTCCGCAAACCCTTTCAGAAAAGAGAGTTATATCCTTCCACCCACTCCTAACAACCCGAATATTACTTTTCCAAACTACTCAACGTCTCCACACACACTAGAGGAAAAAAAAGCCCCAACAACAAAACTCACAGAGAGGGAATCCCGGCGCACTAGCACGAACAATAATCGGTTTACAGCAGCAGCAGCCAGGCATCCACTAAACGCCAATCGACGCGCTGCGAAATTGAAAAACGGAGGAATGATTTTTCCCGCCTTATTTTTTTCTTCTTCCCAATCCAGAATCGGCCATAAAGGCGGGCGTAATCTGCGGAGAATGCTGTACTTTGGGGGAAGAGAAATATCGGATCTATAAATAAAACCGAGAAATATAGGAGTGGTCATTATCATGAAATATGCAAGCCCCGGATCTTTTCAATCCCTAAAAGTGCTTACTTGAAATAAAAAGTAGTCATGGGGTAAAATATATTTACAATGCTACCAGACTCATACGGGATTCTTAATCTCGGAATGGGATGTATGAATTAGGGTTAGACGAGTAATACTATTGCAGTTGGGGGCCGAACTTTCAGGAAATTCATATTTATTTATGCTCTTAGGATATGTGTGTGTTTTATGGGGCGGGGGTGATGGGAAATGTGAAGAGCATCGGGATAAGTGTGTGTTATATCACGATGTTCTCATTTTGAAACGCGATTCTGACGTTTTAATCTGTGATGTTATTCAGTTCCGTTTGAAATGTGGGCGGGTGATAGTTGAATAAGGTGAAGGAGAAAATGTCAAAGAGGAGAAGTATTGAATTATCTTTTAGGAACTGTCAACGGTTTCGCACTTTAGCTTTGGTATTGTGTTTCTATTCATTATCTAAAGGAGGAGGGAATGTCATGTTCTACACCAGTTATGTCACACATTTTTCAGATTTTCTCTGCTTTTTCACAATTTATCACATTTCAGTGACCACCTTCGCCTGCTGGGATAACACAATTTTACTACCAGAATCAAGGCCTCCAATTAAAAAAAAGGGGTGAACAAAGAGTCTAGCCCTCATTTTAAAAATCAATAACAAGAAAAAAAGACGCCGTTTGTTGTATCCTTCTGAGTGACTCAAAAATTTTCGTACACAAATTTTTGAAAATCAGTAGTTCACGAAATTATAGATAGATGGCGCCCAGACTAAAAATCAGTAACAAAAAACAAAAAAAATTTCTGTTGCTGCCGTTGCCCATTCGTTTGAGCATTAGCATTAACAATATTTATTAAATATTTTTATAAGTAATTTAATTTTTTAAAATAATGTTGTTGTGATTTAATGAGAAAAGGTTTTAAAAACAATTAGCAACAGTTTTTTTTATTTAACAATTTAATTAAAATTGTAGTTTACTCAATATATATCTATAAAAAACATGTTTATCTGAAGGTAATAAGTATCTTTTTTGTTTGGACCTCGATAGAAGTTTTCAAAATTATTTGGACAGCACGTAAAATTACATGCCTATATCATTGGTTTATATCATACACATAAAATCTAACAAAATACTTTTTATATCTTTATCAAGAAAAAATGAATTTTATACATGATGAATCTATAATTGTCCATAAACCTTGCAAAAAAAATTCCCACAATAAACTCTGCATAAAACTACATACTCCACGCTAAAAGACCAAGCACGAACCCCATAAAACGCAAAAACATCAACATTATAATATATTCAAGCCAACAGAAAAAAACTCCTGAAATATTTAACAATAAAAAACCGGTCCAACGCTGCAGCCTCCAAACTCGCTTATTTCAATGACCCACAGATAAGACGCCTCCCGAAAACGGGAACAGGGGGGGGGGGCGGGTAACAAATTCATACCCCCCCCTTCTATTCCTTTGTCGCAAGCTCCGGAATATTCCCGTTACTTTACAAGGCAAAACGTACGCTCGCTCCCATTTTCCCGGGATAGTTTTTTTCTCCGGGATATTTTGAGCAGGGATATTCTAGATGTGCGGAGAAGATAGGGTGGCGAATACTTATCTTTTGGGGATGGTTCGTCTTATTCATTACGTGATGCGTGTTTTTCGAGGAAAGTCGTTTGGGAGGGACCTCCCCGTGTTCTTTTTCGGGATGGGAGGGATTTTTTGGTTTGAGGGTGGAGATGGGGAATGATCGGGGTTGGGGTGTCGTTGCGGTGGTTTTTATGAGGGGAAACGCATTTGTCAACAGATACGGTTGGGGAAAAACAAAGATTTTCGGGGTTTCAAAAAATGAAAAGACGGATGTGTTTGTTGTAAGTTTTATCAGCCAAAATTCTTTTTGCTTTCATAAATTTCAATTACTGAATTTTGGATAAATATGAAGGAAAGATAGATGTGTACCAAGTTCAAATAACAGCATCCTTGTTAGAAATAAATTAGTACCATATTTAAAGGATGAGTGCTATGAAATATGTTTCTAATTGGGTAGCAAATCTTTTGTATCTTGACTGTTATCAGACACCACGCATAAAGCTATTGTTACAGAAAGCAAATCCCAAAAATGTTAAAATTACTGGAAAAAGAATGTAATAAGAAGCAAATGAAGTAATGATAAAAAAATCGTCGATAAAAACAAAAATAAATAACTACGATTTTAAGTTATAATGAAGAAGGAAACTTGAGTTGAATGATTCAAAGTAAAATAAATATTTGTTATGATATTTATGTCCTTAAATATATCCTTCTATAGGAGTACATAAATATTTTACTGAACAAGAATGTATGAATCCAAAAATTTGGGAACTCCATTTTTCAGAGTAATTAATTAAATGAAAAATTAATCCTTACTGTTTAATAATTCATTGAATTCCATTTTTATGCCGGATAAATATTTTTTTTGGTGAAGAAACAGAGCTTGAGAAAGAGAAAGGCAAGCTCTTAAACTAAAAAGGCCAAGGAGAAAAAAATCTCACCCCTAGGAAAAAATACCAAACAGTACTCAATTGAATCACAAAGGTTTTTGAAGTAAGATTGCACTCCTCACACTGTCTAAGATCAGACCACACGTAGTAAAAATATTTTAAAATATCACTTACTATCTTAGACGTTCTCTCCGTTGAATTAACGACAACCGTCGTCCCATCGTCCAACACCCATCTGTAGCTGAAGGCAGTAGGTGACAAATCTTGTGTCTCCACCGTCCCTTCAATGGTCAAGTCCTGGTCCACAAAGGCCCAAGAATGGTCATGGTGGTCAGCCAGGCCTGGGGGCAGGCAGGAGGGCCTGGATGGGATGATGGTCAGCAGTCTCACTCTGGGGGAGGAAGTAAGGGATCCGATGACCCTCTTTACTGAGGAGGTCGCGAGTCCAGATGAGAAGACGATTTCTGCAAGAAGAAGGAAAATTTTTAAATTTTCTACTTTTAAATATTGACCACTAATTTATTTGAAGCATTGACCTAAAATCTGGCCCACCGCATCGGGCTTGTATTTTCCTTTTTTTCGGTCCTACAGAGAATATTTTACCTATTTATATTTAATTCTTCAAACTTTATAAAATGTGCAACTATTTAGCATGCTTTTTAGTTGAACGTTTTTGATTTTAGCGACGTTATATTAACCGAGTAGCACGAAATCCGGTTCCATTTTTCTTAATTTCGTTTATTTTACTCTTGGTTTTGACCTTTGGATTCCTTTTTAAAAACTTGAAACGTTAAATTGCTGGGTGAAATCCCAGTGAAATCCAAGAAATTGTTTATCAAAGTTAATAGGAATAACGATTTTAAAAAATATTAAAAAATAATATAATTGCTGGAATTTTTAAAACAGTCTTCACAATACCAATTTTATAATTTTGATCGAATTGTAAAGATGTCCGGATTCTTTCGAGGATTTGCAATAAACTGTTGGACTTTAAAAATTGGATTTTTTTTTAGACGGATAAAGGTTTACAAAGCAAGTACTATTAAACAACTTATTATAGGGGAGAGTGGGGCACCTTGGGACGCTTTTTACTAAATTATTTTTCTAATTTATTTATACCCTTAAATTTATTCAAAATGCAGCTAATATATCCTATAAATATAGTCCTTTGCGCATCTAATAAAAAAATTCCGACCAATTATCTCTTTTACTGAATTCATAGTAACAAATTTAAAAAACCTCTTTTAATGTCCCAATTGGGGACAATGGTCCAAAAATGTCCCAATGGGAAACTTCCAATAATAACATAAAAACTTATGTTATTTTGAAAAAAAAAATAACAAATTATGTTATGATAAAGCTATGCTTAAGAATCTTAAATTGGCCATAAATAATATTTTATATTCAAAATTTTTCACTGCTTTCCTCATTTTTGTCATGACGTAAATCACTGATTTTTTTGTTTCCTCCAGAAACTTTTTTTGCACCAATTTCTAAATTATAATCATATAAATTCTTAAATTACTTAAGTTTTTAATAAAAAAACAATTATGCTTTATTATTGAAAAATTTGGGGTATCTTTTAACATGTCCCAAGGTTCCCCACACCTGATGAGTGCCCCAAGGTGTCCCACTTGACGCTTTGAATATTAAACTTAATTACTCTTTTGGGTTTAGAAATAAATTTTCTTTTTCTTTTCTAAAATATCAATGGATACACGTATTTTTTAATGTAAACATAATTATAGTAACATAAATATATTTATTTTATTTCAAAAAGGCTTTACAAACTACATGTGAATGTAACTTCAGACCACGAAAAACAAGAAAAGTGAAATAAAAAATTTCCTAGACCAATATTCCAAAAATTCCAAAACACGTCGAGTAGTAGATTTTAGTATAATTTATAAGTACCTATCCTATAAGCACGAGTTCATAACTATAAAATTGCGTCTGAAAAGTAGAGTGTCCCAAGGTGGGCCATGTCCAAAGGTGCCCCACTCTCCCCTACTTCTAATCACAACAATCAATTGATGCCATATTTTATAATGAAACAAGTTTTTTTACGTTTTAAAAATGTACTTTAAAGTACTTTCCAAATTAAATATTATTCAAACACTGATAAAAATACATACTATAAAAACTTACAGATTTTTCATACTAAATCATTTCATACTAAAATTTCACAGATTCTGTCTGAAACTTATATGATTTTTAATCTGACTTAAATTGAAAGTTGTTAGAGGTATTTGTTCTAACAACTTTCAATTTCAATCTCAATCAATCAATTTTAATCTGATAATCGAAATTAATTGTAAACATCGAATGTCATGTTGGTTTTTGTATCTTATTATTTTCAATAGCTTAAAAGGTATTCCGAGCCCATTTCAACTCGGACAAAACCTTTCACGAAACTAAGATGTTAAGAACAACTTCAAAGTAATCGATGTATCATCCACATACTAATTTTTTTTTTTACAATTGCAAATCACTATTTTATAATCTAAATCAAAACAGGAAAGACACTAGAATTATTCATAATCTAACAAAATCAATATCTTTTTAGTAAAATGGTTGATTTGTATGGATGGGTTTCACTAGTTTCGTTCTGCATCTGGCAGTGCTAATATATTATTTTTTCCGGGTTACCACATTAGCGTTATCCTTGGCATTGCTTTGGAATCCTTTTCATTCTTGTTTGTTGTTTGTTTTTCTTTCGAAGTCAACTTCAACACGTAAATTCGTTTTGCTATTTTCGTATTAATTATTTTTGAATGTATTATTTCTTATTCATTCAGTAATCAGCCTTTTTTTTTTGCATTCACTCTTTTTTTATTATTATTTTATTAGCAAAGGATCAGAGAGAAAAATAATATTTTTAATATTTTAAAAACGACGTTTTCGCCAAGTTGCCAAATGCATCTGCTATGTTGAGGTTCTAAACCGGAAGTCTCGGACTTTGTTTTTGTTTACATTTTTCAACCCATCCATAAATGACCTAAAATTCAAATTAAAGCTTTCAGGAATATTTCCTAATGAAATCAATTAAATTTTCTTGAGCAATGCAATGAAACAAATGTCAAAACATTTTTTCTAACTGTAACTTTGTCTTATAGAGCTATAGTTTTGATACATTATGATGAATAAATGAAAGTTTCAAATATGATTAGCTTTTCAATAATAGCCTTGGAAATTGGCTCATATGAGCCATACGCCTCAAATTGATTCATAATTCTGGAAATTAAATTAAAATGCTACATTACAAAATTGCAAATTACTTCATTCAAAGAAATGAACCACGTTGTAGTGATTTTAAATTATATCAATAAAAACTTTCATTATAAGCTAAGTGCTAAGCGATCGCAATGATGAAACGATCACGAAGCCATTTGAATACCGTATAGCTTTGTGCCGCATAGAAAAGAATATGATTACTTCAATTCGCGTTTATTTGGAGTGAAAACAGATTTATGCGAAATGTATTGATCCTGAATAGTGGAAGTAAATAACAGAACTAATTAGAAATTTGAATGTGGTTTTAACACAATCTTATCGTCAGCACGAAAAGAAATATTTCACTGATTTCGAAACTAATGAAGTAAACATTGAAAGTTGTGATAGTTTTCCAGATATGTTGTAATAAAGATCTGATACTAATAGAAGAAAACCCACTTAAAACTTGTAACGTCAATCAAATATTTATAATTTAATAACTGATATTAAAGTAAATCCTTTAATATTAAATTACTCTTGTATATTTTTATTAATAATTTAAATAAACTAAACGGATTTTCCTCTTACTCAAGTCAAATATCTAAGACAATCCCATCAAGAAATCCTTTTCCAAGTGATGTAAATTAAAAAAAAAATCTTCATTAAATTTTCCCAAATACGTTTATATCAAACTTATTGCCAAAGTTAACGCGATAGCTTCTGCTAAATCTTTCCACCAGTTCCCTTCCAGTTCTCAAAATCTCAAAGCATAGTATTTTAACTTCCTAATGATGCAATCGATCAAGAAATACCAAAAATAGAAGACTACAATACGAGTGTGTGCACTGTATCGGCTGTCGGTCGGTTCGATTCCGGCCTTTGCCCTGGGTGTATTTTCTCTCTCTTTGTGTCAGTAAAAATATTCTGTTGTGTCTGTCTTCCTTGACGAAGGTTTATAAGCGGATCCTAGAGATCAAGCACACAGACCGGAAAATATATGTAATCAAAAACCAAACCAAGAATACAATACGGCACTATGCAAATCATTGTGTAATAAAAATTTGAAAGCTTACTGGCATGGTCAACAAGCATGCCAACTGGCATCGCGTAAATTCACGCAGCCAAAACACCCAAAAATACTCTTAACCGTACTCGTCAACACTAACGCCCTCTAGAATTTCACGCTATAAAAGCATCACTCAGCGACACGATCGAGGCATTTTATCGTAGACCTCGAGTTAGCCACTAAAATAATATGGAATCTCAAGAACTTAATTTTGCAGCAACCGCTACAGGAGTTCCAAGTGCTGAAGTTGTGACTGTCGGAAAAGCAGAAGATTCCTCATTGGAATCGATAGACCCCCTTAAAATCGCCGCCATAGTTAGGAACATTCATCTGGATCCCGATCTCGACGCGAGGGTTCGAGAATTTGCAACTCCTGATGTCAACTGTCAATCAAGAATCCCTCGCACTTATACTACTGCTGTAGAAAGAGCCGGAAAGGACATGAATTTCGAAGCTGCAATGATCGCTATTTTTTCAGGACGTAAAAGAGCCCTAGACAAAGAGAAAAACCCGGAACTTCCATCACCAAGTAACGTTGATATAAGGTTTATAGTCACAGCGAAAAGGCCGTATTTCACCTGTGTGGTGTTCGGACTTGCTGAAGATTCTACAGAAGGATCCACCGAGAAGTTTGACGTGGAAGAGGCTTGTGTCGCGCTAGCCGAGTGTACTTCGAACGGCGAAAAAGAAATCGGAGATAAGACGATTGCTTTGTTCTTATCGGTTCAAGATACGATCGAAACAGCTAAAGCTAAAGTTTTCGAGGAAACAGTTGTAGCAGCTGCTAATGATGATGGAGATAAAATGGACAAGAAGTTTTATAATCTCATAAGAACTATTGTTAGAAAATTACTTGGCGCAAATAGTTTTGCTAGAGCCAATTATGCTTTATCTGTGTTTCTAAAAATTATATTGGAGCAGAATATGGCACTTATTGATGAGATGAGTATGCATCTACTGCCTAATCGATCAACTATCAAAATTCTGATGATATGAAAAATGTGTTTAGCCTTTAGAGAACCGTAGTTTGCGTAATCGCAGAACGTCGGGAATTTGGGAAGTCTTCTTTTGACTCTGATATAAAGCTGACATTCAAGTTTTACATAGAAGGGTTTCTCCCGGGTTTCGTTGGCATTAATTTCTAGTTAAATATGCAATAGCGACAAAAATCAGTTTTTATAAATGATTGATTATACAAAGCGTTAAGATGTTAATAAGTGTTTTTTTTAATTTTGTTTTCATTCTTCATTCATCATTGTGTTTGTTTAATCAGTTTAATGAATTTGTTCTTCTCCTTATGAACTTCGCATTTCAAAATGTTCCAACTTCTTTTTAGAACTAGAATCGATTGTAATGATAAAGAATAAACTTTAATAAATAAAGATTGTTCTTTTATTTAAATATTTAAGAGAATATTGCATTGTACACTAAGGTAAATATGGGTATAGTGGCAAATTTTAGGAAACAAGATATATCATAAATTTTGCTCAAAAAAGGTTAAGAGTATGTTTATATTGATTATTATTGTCTTACAAATATTTTCGTAACTTGAACTTTTGTAGTTCATTTAAATAAACCAGTAATAAACCAGTTTGTTTTGGAGTATTACGTAGGAAATACCCCTCTTTAATAATTTTTCTCACTTATGAGCTAATAGTATGTTCATCATTAGTTTTTTTATCTGGTGAAATTACAGATCTAATGATAGGACTGATGATAAAAATTTTCAAAAGAAGGGTAACTTAACGGTAAACAAGGATTTTTTTAAGAAAAATATTAAAAAAAAATTATAATTGTTGGAATTTTTAGAGCAGTCTCCACAACATTTCTTTCTCCATTTTATATTCTCGATTATGGAATTACTCATCTAAAAAAAATCCTCTAAAACTAATGAAAAAAAAATATCTTTACTATGAAATCGCTAGATCTTGGCGCGACGATCATAATGAAGTCACGTGAAATTGACCCTCTGGCTAAAATATTTGGAGATCCATTATTTAAAACAAAATCTATAGCTATGAATTAAAAAACTAATTTACTTTGATAAAGGAAAAAAAGTTACAATTGACGTACTATTCCCATAGGTCCCCTTTATTTTCTCATTTAAACTTGTTTTTTATGTCACATTTACTAGTGGGGAAAACATAGGTCACAAATTTATACAGAACAAAAGTAAAAAAAAAGTTTGTAGGTATATCTTTTACCTTTGTTTTATTTATTGCATTGGAAAATCACTCAACAAGAATAAAAAGTCTTAAGCAGATCCTCATCAGTAAAACCAATATAAATGTACAACTTTCTCTTAAAGAACGATTTTAATCTGCCAGTTTTTCGTTTTACAGCAATATTTATACTTGCAGCCAAAGTTCAAGTTGTAGTCATAGATATACATACTAACGTAACGTTAGTATTTATATCTATGGTTGTAGTAGTAACAAGATATATTATAAATTTCGCTGAAAAAGGTTAAGAGTTTGTTCTTATTGTCTTACAAATATTTTAGTACCTTGAATAAAATGTACAACATTCTTTTAAAGAACGATTTTACACTTCCATTTAATTGTCCCACTAAATAACCGTGGTGATTTTCAAAATATTTTTAGTAATATATGAGTATTAATATAGTATTTTTTAAACTCTGAATTTCACAAAACTCTTCACAGAATTAAAGTTTTAAAGGCAAAATCAAAGTAATCGGTAAATCAAAGACATTGACCAGGATCATTCACAATCTTGCAAAATCAATAATTTTTAATAAAATGGTTGTTTTATATAAATTACCTAAAATTCAAAATTAAATCTTTCCGAAATAATTCCTAATGAAATTAATTACACTTTCTTGAGCAATTTAATGAAACAAATGTCAAATTATTTTCCTAAATGTAACTTAAAGAACTATAGTTTTGATACACAATGATGAATAAATGCAAATTCCAACTATTATGATTAGCTTTTCAATAATAGCCTTGGAAATTGGCTCATATGAGCCATAAGCCTCAAATTGATACATAATTCTGGAAATTAAATTAGAATGCTACATTACAAAATTGCAAATTACGTCATTCAAAAAATGTACCACGCTGCAGTGATTTTAAATTGTATCAATAAAAACTTTCATTATAAGCTAAGCGATCGCAATGATGAAACGATCACGAAGCCATTTGAATACCCTATAGCTTTGTGCCGCATAGAAAAGAGCAATGATTGCTTCAATTCGCGTTTAATTACTTTCAACCAAGTGTAATCCGAAAGATCATTATAGTATTCACAACAGAGGGAGAGATTCTTTCGAAACCATTTGGAGTGAAAACAGATTTATGCGTAATGTATTGATACTGAATAGTGGGAGTAAATAACAGAACTAATTAGAAATTTGAATGTGGTTTTAATACAATTTTATAGTCAGCACGAAAATGAATATTTCACTGATTTCGAAACTAATGAAGTAAGTATTGAAAGTTGTGATAGTTTTCCAGACATGATGTTATAAAGATCTGATTTAAATTTTGGTGCACACACACTAATTGTTTATAAATAGCACTAATAGAAGAAAACCCACTTAAAACTTGTAACGTCCATCAAATATTTATAATTTAATAACTGATATTAAAGTAAATCCTATAATATTAAATTACTCTTACATATTTTTATTTATAATTTAAATAAACTAAACGGATTTGCCTCATACTCAAGTCAAATATCTAAATAAGACGATCCCATCAAGAAATGCTTTTCCAAGTTATTAAAATTTTAAAAAAAATCTTCATTTAATTTTCCCACATACGTTTATATTAAACTTATTGCCAAAGTAAACGCGATAGATTCGGCTAAATCTTTCCACCAGTTCCCTTCCAGTTCTCAAAATCTCTAAGCATAGTATTTAAACTTCATAATTAACACCTTTATCTAATTTTTGTTCTGTTTTTCATGATGGTTTCCACCATCCAATATGGGTGAAGTTGGCATTTAAGTGTGATGAACAGACCATGCTTGACAAAAATTGAACGAATCTTTAGCGTTTGTGCTGCTTGGGCAATGGGCAGTGACTTCCACTAGATGGCGCCAATTGTTTACATCAAATGAGTCAATATCTCTACTTACATGCGTTGGAGCCAATTTACACAATGACAGTCGGCATGCTAGTTGATCATGCCAGTAGCCGAAACGCCATCGTATAACCACAGAGTACTAGAACAGAGAGTCCACGGCCATAGGCCCTAATGGAAATCGAAAATCATGACATCTTGTTACAGGTTGGGAGAATTGTGGCGCTGGGATTGCACTAAACTCACTAGCATCTGAATCCAGTCTGAACCGTTCGCCGGCTGCCTATGGGAGATCGAAAACACCTTTTTGCGCAAGCGCTGAGTTCTAATTTGGCGAGAGATTTAAGCGGCCGGCATACGTTCCAGAATCTAGTGTGGCGCCCTCACATCAGTAACGCATTTGAAAACAGCCTCGTGGACCCTCTGTTAGGATATTTCTCTGTGCGTATAACAACGTGCAAATAATGCAATCTATCAAGAAATACCAAAAATAGAAGAATAAAATACGGCACTATGCAAATCATTGTGTAATAAAAATTTGAAAGCTTACTGGGGGGACGGGATGGCCTGTTCGGTTTGCTCCTCTGCCTTTCACGCCAGCAGTCTGCGCACTGCTCCGTCGTGAGTTCGATTCTCACCTCGCCCCTGGGTGTATTTTCCTTCTTTGTGCCAGTAAAAATTCTGTTGTGTCTGTCTTACTTGACGAAGGTGTATAAGCGGATCCTTGAGATCAAGCACACATACCGGAAAATATATGTAACCAAAAAACCAAACCAAACCAAACCAAAGCTTAATGGCATGGTCAACTAGCATGCCAACTGGCATCGTGGAAATTCACTCAGCCAAAACTACTCTTAACCGTACTCGTCAACACTAACGCCCTCTAGAATTTCACGCTATAAAAGCGTCCCTCAGCGACGCAATCGAGGTATTTTATCGTAGACCTCGAGTAAGCCACTAAAATATTATGGAATCTGAAGAGTTCCAAGGAAATGGAGTTCCACGTGCTGGAGTTGTGATAGCCGGAGAAGAGAGAGATGTAAACGCCGGAGAAGAGATAGACGTACACCCCGAGAGAATCATATACATATTTACGGAAATTCGGGATCCCGATCTCAAAGCGATAGTTCGAGAATTTGCATATCCTTATATCGCCTTTTGGTATGAGGGTACTACTGCTGCCGAAGGAGACACCATCCTCATGCATTTCGAAGCTTTAATGATCAGAGTTTTTTCAGAAGCTAAAAAAGACATAGCCAAAGGGAAATGCCCAAAAAACTCGAAATTGCTAGTACAAGGTAACTTTGAAATGTATTTTGATCTCGGAACGGATTGCTCCCGTGCAAAGTACAGAATTGCTAAAGGATCCACCGAGAAGTTGGACAAGGATTATTTTGCGCTTGCCAAGTGTGCTTCGGAGGTCTTACAAGAAATCGAAGATAGGATGATTGATTTGTTCTCATCGGTTAAAGAGACGATCGAAAGAGCTAAAGCTGCAGCTTTCGAGGAAACAGTAGCAGCTGCTGCTCCTAAAGAAGAAATGCCCGAGAAATTTCGTGATCTCATAAGAACTATTGCTATTAATGTACGTTTCGAAAATAGTTTTGATAGAGCCCATGTTGCTTTGACTCTGTTTGTAGCAGTTATACTGAGGCTGACTATGGCACCTATTGTTGAGATTTGGCAGAATATGCAGCTGCTGCCTACTGATGCTGGTGAGGGATCGAGTGAGGAGGTTAGTGATCTTAGTGACTGAGGAGTTAGGAGGGTCTCGAGGGGTGAGGGATCGCCACCCCAAAAGAGACTGAAGATTTAAACTGAGAACATCAAAATAGATTATTTAACACTAGCGTTACAAGATGAGCAATCAAATCTGGAATCTCTTGTGTAAACTTAATATTTAGGGGGAGTTTTTTTAAAGATACATAAGATAAAATGAAAAATGTGTTTAGCCTTTAAAGAACCGTAGGTTGCGTAATCACAGAATGTTGAGAAATTGGGAAGTCTTTTGACTAGTTGATATGAAGCTGACATTCGAGTTTTGCATAGAAGGGTTTCTCACGGGTTTCGTTGGCATTAATTTCTTAGTTAAATATGCAATAGCCACAAAACATCAGTCATATACTCGTTGTATAACTTTTATAAATGATTGATTTTACAAAGAGCTGAGATGTTAATCAGTGTTTTTTTTTAATTTTGTTTTCATTCTTCATTCATCATTGTGTTTGTTTAAAGAATTTATTTATTTCCTTATGAACTTCACATTTTAAAATGTTTTAAGATCTTTTTAAATTTTGAATAGATTTTAATGATAAAGAATAAGCTTTTATAAATAATAATTGTTCTTTTATTTAAATATTTAAGAGAATATTGCATTTTATAGTAAGGTAAATGTGAGTATAGCGGCAAATTTTAGGAACATTTTCACTGAAATTCTCAATAAATTATCAATCAATTTGCTTGGAAACGGTCTCCTATGTAATTCCATGCTGATCTGTTGTATCGGTGGCTATTTAACTGCTTACTAGAGAACATAATCTACTATGTCTTTTAACTTAGTTATTTGATGCATCTAACTTGTATTATTTAAAATTTACCCACATTTACCTTATAAGAGGATATCATTCTCTAATTCCTTCATTAATCAAAACTTTTATATTAAGATTTCACTGGGATCTGGAATAGTTGTTTTGTTACGTTCTACGTTACGATGAATGTTACGTTCTGATGAAAAATAGTTCAACTTTACGTTTTCGATTTCAGATAGAAGTTTGTAAGAAACACCTTGACACTTTTCCATTATTAGCCATATTAATTTTTCGTCTAACGTTTACAGTGAGCTATTATTTTAAAAGTAACGTTTCTATTACTTTCCAAGTCTCTCGTTTTACAGTAATACTTATACTTGCAGCCAAAGTGTAAGTTGTAGTAGTGTAACAAGATATATTATAAATTTCGCTCAAAAAAGTTTAAGAATATGTTTATATTGATTATTATTGTCTTACAAATATTTTCTTAACTTGAACTTTTGCAGTTCATTTAAATTAACCAGTAATAAACCAGTTTGGTTTGAAGCATTACGTAGAAAATACCCCTCTTTAATAAGAGCTGAGATGTTAATCAGTGTCTTTTTTAATTTTGTTTTCATTCATCATTCATCATTGTATTTGTCTAATGAATTTATTCTTCTCCTCATGAACTTCTCATTTTAAAATGTTTTAACTTCTTTGTAGAACTAAAAATCGATTGTGATGATAAAAAATAAATTTTTAGAAATAATGGGTTTTCTTTTATTTTGATATTTAAGAGAATATTGCATTGCATTCTAAGGTAAATGTGGGTATAGTGGCCAATTTTAGGACAATTTTCACTGAAGTTCTCGATAAATATCAATCAAATTTTGGAAACTGTTATACTATTTTTAGGTAAATTTACATGCTGATCTGTGGTATGTGGTTATTTAACTGCTTACTAGAGGGCATAATCTACCATGTCTATGAATTTTAACGTTATTTGATGCCTCTTGTAGCAAATATACCGAGAATGACTTACCTGGTCAGTCTCCTATAGTTAGTGGAAGGGCAGACAGCAACAATGAAGCAAAGGACAGAGGGATAATATTAAATTAAAATTTTTATTTTGGTATCATAATTTCGAAGTGTGGGGACCAAGCGTCCCGAGTCTAGCAATACATGAGCAAGAGTGAATTGGGAGTGTTGGAACCTAGACGTAAAAATAAGGGTCCCGAAATGGGGGTGGGGGGGGCACAAGCCGCCCACCGGGGAGTCATCTGCACTTATATTTTCAACACCTCTTACCCGTATTATTTAAAATTATCGGCTAGGTGGCACTAAATCCTTCATTTATCAAAAGTTTCATATTAAGATTTCACTGGGATCTGGAATAGTTGTTTTGCTTTCTATATATTTTACGTTCTGATGAAAAATAGTTCAACTTTACGTTTTAGATTTTAGATAGAAGTTTGTAAGAAACAATTCAGTACTTTTCCATTAGCCATACTAATTTTTCGTCTAGCGTAAACAGTGAACTATTGTTTTAAAAATTTAAATGTAACGTTTCTATTAATTTCCAAGTTTCTTGGGTACAGCTTTAGAAAAGGTCCGCTAGCCGCCATGTTTAACCACACAGTTCAATTTATAAACGACAACCATTGAAAAATAGTAGTTCAACTTAACGTTTTAGATTTTAGTTAAGAGTTTGTAAGAAACAATTTGGTACTTTTCTATTAGCCATATTAACGTTTACACGTTTACAGTGAACTAGTATTGTTTTAAAATTTTAAAAGTAACGTTTCTATTACTTTCCAAGTTTCTTATTTTACAGCAATATTTTATACTTGCAGCCAAATTTTAAGCTGTATGGTTAGTAACAGTATATAAATCTCGCTCAAAAAAGGTTGAAAAATTTGTTCTTATGGATTATTGTCTTACGAATATTTTCGTAACATGAAACTTTTGTAGTTGATTTAAATTGACCAGTAATAAACCAGTTTGTTTTGAAACATTACGTAGGAAAGACCACTGTTAATATGTTCAATTGTTCATCATTAGTTTTTTTAATGTGGTGAAATTATAGATCGAATTATAGCACTGCTAATAAAAATTTTCAAAAAACGGGGTTTAATCAGGGCCGCGTTTTTCTCTTTTTTAACACTATTTTGATAAAACCATTAATTTAGATTAAACCCTTTGAAAATAAAGCGTGCCAGTAGCGAAACGCCAACGAATAAAAACGTGTTAATGATGCATCGATCAAGAAATACCAAAGATAGAAGAATAAAATACAGTACATACTATGCAAATTATTGTGCGATAAAAATTTTAGAGCTTATTGGCATGGTCAAATGGCAGCCAATCGGCATCGTGTAAATCATAGCCCTCAGGCGCAAGGTTTGTAGAGAGAAAAAGTTGGCTCATCCGTGACGTCACCCAATGGGAAGAGGGGTCTCTGCCAATAGACGACATTAGTCATTACGTCACTTGCTTGTTTGGAAACGTTGATTCCATCCGTGATTGGTTCCGTACGGATTTACTTCCAATCACGGAACCAATCACGGATAGAATCAACGTTTCCAAACAAGCAAGTGACGTCACACTAATGTCGTCTATGGCAATGCTCGTACAGAGCTGTACGAGCATTGTCATAGACGACATTAGTCAAAACGTCACTTGCTTGTTTGGAAACGTAGATTCCATCCGTGATTGGTTCCGTACGGATTGGTACGGATTTACCTCCAATCACGGAACCAATCACGGATAGAATCAACGTTTCCAAACAAGCAAGTGACGTCACACTAATGTCGTCTATTGGCAGACGTCACGGATGACGGGGTTGGGTGACGTCACGGATGAGCCAACCTTCTCTCTCTACAAACCTTGCCTCAGGCGGCCAAAACTCCCAAAAATACTCTTAACTGTAATCGGGGAACACTAACGCCCTCTAGAATTTCACGGTATAAAAGCGTCACTCAGCGACGCGATCGAGCCTTTTACCATAGACCCCGAGTTAGCCACTAAAATAATATGGAATCTCAAGAAACTAATGTTGCAGCAACCGCTACAGGAGCTCCAAGTGCTGGAGTTGTGACAGCCGGAAAAGCAGAAGGTTCCTTATTGGAAAGTACAGCCATAGACCCCGAGATAATCGCCGCCATAATTAGGGACATTCGGGATCCCGAACTCACAGCGATGGTTCGAGAATTTGCAACTCCTGATGTCAACTGCCCTCGCCCTGATACTACTGCTGCAGAAACAGCCATTGAGTTCATGAATTTGGAAGCTGTAATGATCAGAGCTTTTTCAGATGCTAAAAAAGCCATAGCTGAAGGGAAAAGTAACTTTCAAATGTGTGACCGAACGGAAAGTGGCCGTGCGATGTCCGGACTTGCTGAAGATTCTCCAGAAGGATCCACCGAGAATTTGGAAGTAGAAAAGGCTTTGTCCTCGCTAGCCGGGTGTGTTTCGGACGACTTACAAGAAATCGAAGAAAGGATGATTATTTTGTTCTCATCGGTTAAAGAGACGATCGAAAGAGCTAAAGCTGTAGCTTTCGAGGAAACAGTAGCAGCTGCTGCTCCTACAAAAGAAATTCCCGAGAATTTTCATGATCTCATAAGAACTTTTGTTTGTAAATTACGTAACGAAAATAGTTTTGATAGAGCCCATTTTGCTCTGACTCTGTTTGTAAGAATTATACTGAGGCAGAATATGCAGCTGCTGCGTACTGATGCTGGCGAGGGTCACCCCAAAAGAGACTGAAGATTTAAACTGAGAACATCAAAATAGATTATTTAACACTAATTTTACATGAGGAGTAATCAAATCTGTAGTCTCTTGTGTAAATATAATATTTAGAGGGAGTTTTTTTAAAGATAGATAAAGTGAAAAACGTGTTTAGTAGCCATTATAAAACCGTAGATTGGGTATAATCACAGAATGACGAGAAATTGGGTAGTCTTTTCTTGACTTGTTGATATGAAGCTGACACTAGAGTTTTACATAGAAGGGTTTCTCCCGGGTTTCGTTGGCATTAATTTCTAGTTAAATATGCAATAGCGACAAAACATCAGTTATATACTCGCTTCATAACTTTTTATAAATGATTGATTTTACAAAGAGCTGAGATGTTAATCAGTGTTTTTTTAATTTTGTTTTCATTCTTCATTGTGTTTGTCTAGTGAATTTATTCTTCTCCTTATGAACTTCGCATTTTAAAATGTTTTAACTTCTTTTTAGAACTAGAATAGATTGTAATGATAAAGAATAAACCTTGAAAAATAATGATTGTTTTTTATTTAAATATTTAAGAGAATATTGCATTGTATGCTAAGGTAAATGTGGATATTAGGGTGGTCCTTATTTGTATGGTAAATTTTTTTGGGGGGAATTCCGTTGGTGTCACCCCCTAGTTTTTTGTCACTATAGAAAATAATAATGTATTCAAAATTAAGCTCATTCGGATAATAATAACACGTGCCCCCCAGGCCTTAAAGTTTCAAAAAAGTGCTGATTTTTTTACAAAACATCAAAAAAACCAAAGATTAAACCCTCCCATATTCTTCTTGATTTTTTTATGAAAATCTAACATAGTTATAGTTATAATGTTCCAGATTCCATTCTTCTATCACCTCTCTTACGGTAGCAAAAATTTTTTTAAAGTAAAAATAACTCTTGTAAAGTTGTTTTTTCTGCATTTTTAAAAAGCTAATAACTCCAGAACTATACAACTTAAAAACCTGAAATTAGTGCCATTTTGTTTATAATTTTATTATCTTTGATTTGATGTTCAACATAACTGCCTTTCTTAAAAACAAATTTTCAAAATTCAAAAAAATGGGAAAAAAATTAAATAAAAAAATTTCTGAAAGGACATTTTATTAAGTAAATTTAAAGTTTTCCAACTCCCAAAATAAACATTTCTGCCGAATTTCAAGCTGAAAATAAAATTTGATCATGTAGAAAGAAATAAAAATTTTCGAAATTTTGGCAAGTCCCTTAACATTCTATGTAATTTAACACAAAAAGCGATTCACTCATGGGGAATTCAAAAACTCCCTTGAGGGTGTTCATACGATTTATACCATGCAAAAAAATTCAGCTAAAAAAAAAATTCAATTAAAAAAAAATGAAAAAATCAGCTTTTTTTTAAACTTTAAGGCCTGGGGGCACGTGTTATTATTTTTTGATTGAGCTAAAATTTTGCAAAAATCATTTATTTGTATGATGGAACAATTTTGGGGGGCGACGCATAAAGATTTCCAAACTTTAAAAATAAGGACCACCCTAGTGGATATAGTGGCCAATTTTAGGAAAATTTTCACTGAAGTTCTTGATAAATATCAATCAATTTGCTTGGAAACTGTTATTATCCTATTTTTAGGTATATTTCCATGCTGATCTGTGGTACCGGTGGTAACTGCTTACTAGAAAGCATAACCTGCTATGTCTATGAATTTTAACGTTATTTGATGCATCTAACTCGTATTATTTAAAATTATCGGCTAGGTGGCCATTATACCCACATTCACCTTATAAGAGGATATCACTCACTAAATCCTTCATTTATCAAAACTTTCATTTAAGATTTCACCGGGATCTGGAACAGTTGTTTTGCTTTTTATTTATTTTACGGTCTGATGAAAAATAGTTCAGCTTACGTTTTAGTTTTTAGATAGAAGTTTGTAAGAAACAATTCAGTACTTTTCCATTAGCCATACTAATTTTTCGTCTAGCGTAAACAGTGAACTATTGTATTAAAAATTTAAATGTAACGTTTCGATTAATTTCCAAGTTTCTTGGGTACAGCTTTAGAAAAGGTCCGCTATCCGCCATGTTTAACCACAGTTCAATTTATAAACGACAACCATTGAAAAATAGTTCAACTTAACGTTTTAGATTTTAGTTAAGAGTTCGTAAGAAATAATTTGGTACTTTTCCATTAGCCATATTAATTTTTCGTCTAACGTTTACAGTGAACTAGTATTGTTTTAAAATTTTAAAAGTAACGTTTCTATTACTTTCCAAGTTTCTTATTTTACAGCAATATTTTATACTTGCAGCCAAATTTCAAGCTGTATGGTTAGTAACAGTATATAAATCTCGCTCAAAAAAGGTTGAAAAATTTGTTCTTATGGATTATTGTCTTACGAATATTTTCGTAACTTGAAACTTTTGTAGTTGATTTAAATTGACCAGTAATAAACCAGTTTGTTTTGAAACATTACGTAGGAAAGACCACTGTTAATATGTTCAATTGTTCATCATTAGTTTTTTTAATGTGGTGAAATTATAGATCGAATTATAGCACTGCTAATAAAAATTTTCAAAAGACGGGTTTAATCAGGGCCGCGTTTTTCTCTTTTTTAACAATATTTTGATAAAATCATTAACTTAGATTAAACCCTTTGAAAATAAAACTTGAAACGTCTGTGCGAAAATTTAATGTTTCGACATTAACACGAATTAATTGTATAAATCGGATTTCATGAAAATCATGACAATCAATTCATCATTATTTTACCAAATTCTTTTTGGAGTTTTTACGGACTTTCAAAATGAAGTTAGTGCCAAAATAAGAAGTGGTTTCTGTTAAATCTACCTTTCCAGCTCTTAAATCGCATTTAAATTTCACCATAATCCCGAAGTTCAAGAACCAGCCTCTGGCCATTTCCAGAAACGAGATAAAATCAACCCACAAATTTTCCACAACCCCCCACAACGAAGTAAAATATCAAACACAATTACACCAAGATCCTTCCCCAAGTAATTAAATTAAAACAAATCTTGACGCTCCATCGGAAAAACTTTGACTATTTTCCACCGTTGCCACTTCCCTTTCCATAAATACTTCTCCTTATTAGAAAGCGCGCGCTAACGAGATTCACTCCGAAGCGTGGCGCCTCCCATGGGGGGTCTGGAAATTAAATTTAACGAGATGGCAACATGAAAGTTGGGTAATTAAATGTGGTTTTCGATAAATGAGTGGTTTCATCTTGCATTTTAATTGCTCCTAGGATTCTCTTCGTGTAATGGGATCCTCCTTTCTTTTCTGTATCTCTCTTTTATGGATTGTTTTGTTAGGAATTTCTTTCCCGTGATTAGGCTGATGCGTTTATGGGAAGGTTGACTTAATTACTTTGCTTCGGATGAGGGCGAATAGGTGAATTAAAATGCTTTCACTGAATAAATTGTGGCATTTTTTTCCAGGGATGAAGCGGGATTTTGGACAGAGGTAAATGCATTAGTTAGTGGGGGAAAAATTTTCGTTATAAATGATGGAAGGCAATTGACTATTTTAAGTTAGTTTATTTGGAGCGTAAATTTTCCAACTTATTTAATTTTCCTGGAAAATCTGAGGTTTTATGTTTGGTCGATGTACGCTTTACTTTGGTTTAAGCATCTTACTAATGATTTTAAAGTTTATTTAGGCTCTTACGCTAGAAAAGTTTTCAATCAGTCAGTCAATCAGTTTAAAGTTTATTCAAGAAGAGAAATTAATTTTTCAAACACTCAATGTAGCCAAACACAATTGTGCTTTTCCTTTAGAATGAATAATAAGATGCTTCGGTTAACATATCGTCTGCTGGATATTATCATCTGCTTTTTAGTTGCTATTTCAGAATTTTAATGAAATGTAGATTATTAATAACCACAGTCAAATAATACAATAATTACTCATAGTATTATAATTTAATATGTATTATATTCTCAAAATTGGGACTTCTGTGAAAAGATAAAGGGGATGTTGAACTTCCAAAATTTTAAATGTTATTTTATGCCCTTAGAGTTTGTAAGTGATTTCTTTATTGAGTGAGTTTCAAATAACCTTCAAATTAAAAAAAAAAAACTGCAATCAGAATATTTCAAACTAGTATTTGAATTTTTCCGTTAATTAGGAAGATAAATAAAAATATAGCGAAAAAGTCTGAGTTTTGGAAAAGATTATAACATCTTCAATATTAGAGTCAAATCAACAAATATCTGATGAGACCATATTCCATTATAGACATTTCATAAAACTTTCTTAAAAATATAAAGTACGTACAAGATTCCGAGAACTGACATTCATACCCAACTTTATAGTCTCAGAAAAAACTTCCAACCCAACCCGAGATTCAAAACACAACAACAACAACACAAAAAAAAACCTAACCCAAAGAAACGAAATCACCTTGTTTGGCCAGCCAACCATAAACTCTTGAATCACTGATCAAACTCCTTCGCGTTGAGCTATCAGCGCAGCATCTGCGGTACATGTAAGAAATGCACCGCGGGAATCTAATGTAAAAAGGGTGGCAAACCTGAAGGGACACTGGTTGTCACTGGAGAAGACCTATGCGGGGCATTTGAAAGTGAATGGTGGTGATTCCGAGGCAGTTGTAGATACATGAGGGACATCTCGAAGGATTTTATTTTCCGCGTGGCAGGAAGGAAGGGGGTATGATGAATAATGCATTTTAAAGTGGGAGAGAAAGGAACTGTCTCGGTGGGGCGGGGAGGTTTTTTTTTTGGGGGGGGGGTTTGGGAATCAAAGCTCAGATTTCTTTGTGGGAGGCTGAGGTGTATCCGGCAAAGAATGTTTGAAACTCCGAAATAGTTAAAACAGGTTCTTTCAGTTCATTTGGTTGGGCTGAAAGTTGTGTCGTTAACGCAACGATATCCGATACGAGGTGTTCCAAACTTATAGTTCTGCTGATTCCAATAAGCGAAATGACTTAAGGGGGTAGGCTCACGTTTTTCGACCAAAATTCCATTTTTCAGTTTTTACATTTTCTTAAAATATGAATTCTTACACTTCCAATGATGTAAAATTTATGTTTCTACGAGTTGTGGAAGTATTTTTAATTATTTCTTGAAAATAGCTACCCTCCTCTGTCAAAGCGCGTTTTTTTACACAAAAATCCATTTTTCTCCAAACTGTATTTTTTGCTCCATAAGGAACATTTTCTCTTAAACTACGGCATAGAATTACTTGAAATTTTGTACACTTATTATTGATGCTCTAATACATACTTTGACCAAGGATTTTTTCAAACAAAACATTTGAACTTAACTTATGGCTATAAATATAGTGAAATTTTAGTGTTTTTTTAAAAAATCACAGAGACATGCAGATAAAATTTAAAAAAAAAAATAACTAGGCATCAGAATAAAACAAACTCAGGTCAAAGTATGTAGTATAGTTTTAGGAATATTTAGTAAAAAAATTGGAATGTTTCACTCAATAGATTTTTTTATAACTGTTCCTTAAAATGCCCATTTTTAACATTACGGAGATAGGGATTCTGAAACGTGAGCCTACCCCCTTAATTCATAATGAAACAATCTCCTTAAATTTTAAATGATTAATTTTTCGGTAAGGTTCATTATAAAGTTTATAATATTCCGAGTGTACTGCAGCAGAGTTCGAAATAGTATGCATTGTATACATTACATTAAATAAAAATTTATTTGAATCGCCAGTTTGAAAAAAAAGTCCAATATAATAAGAGTCCAAAAAAAAAAGAGGCAAATTGACTTTTTGTGTTAAAAAAATCTTCAAGCTATGCTCTACAAATGAGTGGAAAGAAGGAAAAAATAACTACGACTATAGGCAGCCCCTGAAACTGGCGAAATTGATGTCCATTCATTGTTTTTTTTATTGAATTTGAAATTTTAGAAAATTTGTCTTTCTTTTATAACTATTTGTGCTGTTAACTAAGCCAAAAAATTTGTTTTTGATTTAAAGAGTTTTTACCTTTTTTTTATTACATATAGTGAATGTTTGACTCCATCGATATTTACTTACTCCATTGATACTGCTTTAAAGACTCAGTTTCATAATGATTTTGAATTTTATTTGTCTTCTTTCTATTTCTAACTTTTGTGCTGTGAAATAAGCAGGTAGATAATTTAAATTTAAATTTAAGTGTTTTTTAAGATTTTTCTTCAGTTGAAATTTCTAAAGATTGGAAAAAGGAATAAGTCTATCATCATTTTCAAGTATTTTTGAATGTACTAATATTTTTTTTCGATGATTGTTCTGTATTGCGAAAAGGCTTAAGAACTTCCAATAAAAATTTGGTGGTCATACAACGAAATTTCTGTTACCTATGCAGATTTTCTCAAAACTTGATAACCCTTTTCCAAACTGACAATTAATTTATTTTCATGGAGCAATTCTACGATCGGCATCAAATTTTCACAAACAATGATAACAACCTCTAAAAATTATCGTTTACGAAAGAAGTTTTATTTTAACATCCCATTCATACACCAATAAAACTAACATCCCTACTGAAACCCCTCCCTCCCAACCCTCCGCAAACCGTCCACTCCACTCCATCGCTCCATCACTCCAATAATAATTAAATCCGTCCCTGACAGCGTCTGTCAGAGATGCCGGAGTGTTGATTCGGAGCAACTTTGTTTACGCTCTCCTCCCTCCCTCCCCAGACTAATGATATTAGAATGGGGGATTAATCGGTGCCGCTTAATGGCAGGGGGTGGTTTCGCCCCGGGGTGGGTGTCTCTGAGGGGGTGGGATGGTTTGTTTTTGTTGAGGGAGAGGTAGAACGGATTGATTGGGATTGATTTCAGAGTTTAATTTGATCGGGATGATGTATTGAGGCAGCTATACTCGACAGCAACGTTTCTATGATGTCACTACGCGGAAGCAGAAACTGCGTAAACAGAAAGCCTGTTGGGTTGCTAATAGGAGTTCCGGTACGCAAATCGTGATAAAAAATCATATTTTTAAATTGACGTTCTTCATTTCACTTAGAATTCAGACATCTTTTTGGAACTACTACTTTGTTTGTTAGTGACGTCATACGGTTCAGGAAACGTTGCTGTCGAGTTATAGTGTTGTTGTATTGGTTTGAATGAATTATGTTATTCATACTAGAGTTGAAGGTCAGAACTGTATAGAACAATGTGATAGTAAAACTGAAATATCAAAGACGATTGAATGTATATTTCAGCTAATTGAGTAAATCATTATAAAATAATGATGATTTAGATGGGCATTACAGCAACAATTAGTGAAAGTTAAATAAGGAAATAAAAGTTAGTAAAGTGCAAATTTGGTGTTTTAAAGTATTAGGTTGGGGGGGGGGGAATATTTCTGATTAGGATACTTCTTCAAAGTTAATCTATCCTTAAAAAAGCACGGAAGGGGAATTTAAAATATATTAAAAAAATTATATTTAAGAACCTGGACTGGGATATACACCTACATTTACGATGAAAGTTAGTATAAATAAATAAAGAATATCTAATATATTATTAATAAAATGGTGCCACGGGTGAAGATGACATCCCTGTCAATTTTCTCTTTTTTGTCATCGTAGAATTTCATTTTTGAAAATCAGACCAATATTTTAGTAAATCGGTAAGGATGGACGAACAATGTAGATATTCTTTTCCATTTTCATTCCCAATTTTCACACTCAGTTCTTCAGAGCCGATTACAAATATTATGTGATTTCTCTTAATTTTTCGCATTAGTTTCAAATAAAAAATAACTAATCCTCCATTGGACTATCTATTTTAAAGATCGAGAAAAAGCAGTAATCACAAACAATTTTCCACAAAACAATTCACACACACAAACAAAACCCTCCAAAACACTACAACACATCCGCCAAAACAAAAACTCAATACCACGAAAACTAACAGACAACAACTCTCTCCCCCCAAATCCCCGAGATCAACCCCCATCAAACCCCCCATAACTCTTCATTCCCTTCCGAAAAACAAAAGCAACACCCCCGAATCCCCCTTTAAAAAAACAACAACTCCGGCGCAGGATTAAGGGACCTGCTGCCATCCTCATAATTAAAAGTGTCTGGTAATTCGTTAGGTCGGAAAGACCATTAGTTTCCCAAAGCTCTGCTTTCGATCGCTGACATTTATCCCGCTTAGGGGGCTGGGCTTTTTGACCAATCGTCGCTGTCTGGGGTTGGGGATAATTTTATAACCTGGGAATGGATGACTTGGGTTAATAGGGGAGAAGGTATTGACTAAGGGGAAGTAGATTTGCTGGGGAAAGCATTAGTTTGTAGCTATGTTGAAAATGGATACGTTTAGAAATTGGTACTTGGGTACCGAGTAATTTTAGAACATGAAGCTGAATTAAGCGTGATGTGTATAGGCATTTGGAGTATATTTTCAATTTTGAATAGACATTAGGATAAGGCTAATATAGATATTGAGAACAGAAGGGCATGGACCGACTTGCAAGTTTGGGAGCCCAGGTCAAAAGGCTCGTTTAGGCCCCCCGACATTTCTTAAAAAAAACTTACATTCATTTCACTAATCAATCATCTTTAATCCAAGTGATTGCGTACAAATTATGTTTTGAAAGCTTTATAAGCTTAATATTATTGATTTTAAATTCCTTAGTTAATAAATTCATTTTTACATTCTTTTACATCTTTTAAGCTTTATAAGCATTTGGGGGGCATTTTTTAAATAGGGGCCCTGGGGAAGTGCCCCGAATGCCTTCCCAGAATTAAGGCTTAGGGTTTTGGTTAGTGGTTGAGAACGAATACGGGGTGAAATAAGGAGAGGATGGTTTTGAGTGGTGATGAGCGAAATAGACACTTTTAGGTATCAATATTTGAGTTTTAAGGATTTTTATGTATAGATACTGGAATATTTAATTATGAAATAGATATTAAGCTTCAGTCCCCTTGGCGAATCATACTGTCTCTTTTTTTTTTAGTATTATCAACATTAATTTCAAAATAAATAAATCTGTATATATTAATGTATATTTAAAATATTTAAAACATGTTTTTAGGCATGTAAGTATCGATATCTAAAGATATTTATTGGTTTTGAATTTTCATTATTTGTGTAGAATAATGGACTTGGTATGTGGTATGTTGATAAGGAAATATTCAGTAAAGGAAAAGTAGTCTAGATCAAGAATACTTTAACAGCCAAGACCTCTTTAAATAATAATAAAAAAACAAAGTTCTATAAATTCCATAACAAACAACTTCCCACAAAAATTTTAATGGTATTTTGGATAGCATTACCAACAACCCTAGCATCCAATTCCTCCAAAAAAAAAAACAACCAAAATCCCTCCTCACCCCCAAAACCAAACCTAACACCCCATCCCTCTCCGAAGAAAACCTTATTAAATTCGAAAAGGACCGACAGAGAGAGAGAGAAAGAATCAAAATTGCTCTTCCTCCTCCTGAGAGGGATTATAAGAGGCAATCACCGACGGTAAACAAACAACAGGCCCGGACTGACCGACGCCTCCTCGCGGCTCCCACGCGCCCTCTTACGTCACCGGGTGCAGATTGCCGGAGGGATCTGGGGACGAGAGTCAGAGGGGAGATTGCAGATGGGGATTAGAAGAGAGGAATCTCTAATGCTGCGGTTCGTCACAGCAGATATCATCGGACATGTTGCCGTCAATAAAGGGAGAGATTGATCTGGAGGGTTTTTTGATCTGGACGATAAGTCAGTTTTGATGAGGTTATTTTGTTGAATGGCTATTTTCTGCAGTTGACATGGGTCGTTAGTCAGTTATTGAAGGGTTTGTAGTAACTTGAACCGGATTTTTTTGGGAGGGGATTTGCTTTTAGACTTCTTCAGGATATTTAACTTTACTTAGTAGTTATAATAGGAAATCATAAGACAGGGATTCCCTTATTTTTTAAAGAGGGATTGCAATCATGAAATTTATAGGATAGTGATAGGAGATGATTCATTCTTTCCATGCGTAGTGGGAGGAGAGATAGAGTTCTGGAGATCAAGGGAATTCTTCAAAGGGAAATCTTGAAATTTGTGATATCACACTTTTATTAATTTAGTGAACCAAACTATTTATATAGAAAGTAAATTTACTAACTCCCTCTTATTGGAAGGTATTTACAAGTTTCAAACGGATCAATAAAAAATATGAAGGCCACAGCACATCCAGTGTTGTTAAGGCATTGAAGACGATTTATAAAACTATTTGTAAACAATGAGAGGTGGAAGTTTGCACTAAAAATTAGTCAGTAACTAGAAATGCACCTCTCGATATGGCTGAAAAACCAACTATAAGCTTTTCATTAAATTCATAAGGCAATAAAAACAAACGAGTTTTCCAAGCATTCATTTGCATCGAATAAACAAATCCATACCGCTTACTTTAAAATTCCCTACATTCCCTTTCATCACAACAAATTCAAGCAATTACACCGATAAACATTTACGCAAACCCAACAAAGTTAAAACGAGAAACTGCAAACAAAAAAAATAAAAAACACCACTCTGAACCAATAAGGAACCCCGCGCACACTCGACCGAAGAGCAATCTCCAAAGGAGCCCCAGAGCAAATCAAAACGTGGATCCCACACAAATTCATAGGCAAAACAAAGCTCCCCGGAGTAGGCAATATGGGGAGGACGAGACGTCTGGGCCGGGAGATTTATATCGCGGCAATGAGACGCTTTTACGATTGCAGGACTTTAATTTGGGACCGGGATCGATCTCTGCTGGTTAGTAGGGTGGTCGATGCTCCTCCCTGAAGGGTGGTTGGATACAGTGTTGCGGGGTTTGGCTGTAGAGACCCTATATAGAGAGACTGGACAATGAACTTTTCGCCTCCATTTTAGTTACAAAATGCATGGATCTCCATAGACTGTAATGCTAATTCATCTGCCTAAAACTCTTATTATTGCACAAAAATCAAAGCGAAAACTATATCAAAAATTTCAACAATTCATTCCGAACACGAATTGATGTTCTTTTTTTGTTATTAATTATTTTTATCTTAGAAAAAGCATTTTAAAAAATCAAAGTGAGTGTGAATGATTGTTGGGTTGCCACAAGCAACATTTGGCACGCTATCGCTCTTTTCGAGGAGAAATGTTATGGACTAGTAGCCAGGAAACTAGTCTCAATTCCTAGTTGTATTACTTGATTTTTAATTTCTTATCCAAATAGATGGTTCACTAGTCTTGGTAGCCAACGGCGGATGCCAATAAAGTCGCCAACCAGTTAAACAATAAAATATTTAGTTTTTTGAATTTATTTGGCAATATTTATGAAAGAAAGTAAACAAATAAATTTTTAATAACTTATTTGTTTACATTTTAACTCTTCTTTTGGTATTTTTCAAAACTTTTAACAGCATTTTCCACGATTTTCAACATTTCGTAATGTTAAAGTATAGGAAAGTTGTAACTAAAATGGCGGAAATACCGATAATACCGGTGAGCCGTTGTCCAGAAAAACTTCCAGTCTGAAAACTTCCAGTAACGTCGGCTCAAAGAAGCCGACGTTACTGGAAGTTTTCAGATCTTACCGCTTGAAAGCGCTGGCCACGTATAGGGAAATTTGGTTGATTGATTGGGTTGGGTTCTTGGTGCTTTTTGCCTCGGCTCTTTGGCCGGCATATACCTCGCATGGATGAGAGTTGAGAATCAGCCACCCGGAGATAAAATCTTGGGAGAGAAGGAATCTTTTGGTTTGAAGAGGGAAACAAATTCGATTTGTCAGCTCTGTTTGATCGCTAATTTTTTGTAGGTTTCTAATGATCTATAGATCTATAGTCTGTGTAAATAAAATTGGAGGTTCACTACTAGTCATTTTCCACTAGTCACAATGCACTGCCACATCGTTGGTCATGCGCGAGTCTCAATGGACTCTAACCGTCTGACGTCACACGGAACCAACACGTGACCTACTGAGCTTGCGATTGGTTACCACAGATACTACACTAGTAGATCTACTAGTGTAGTATCTGTGGTAACCAATCGCAAGCTCAGTTGTAGGTCACGTGTTGGTTCCGTGAAGTCTCGAACCAGATAGGCGGTTAGAGTCCATTCAAGCGTGACGAGTCGGCAATTTTATTAAAAAATGCCATGAATGACAGATAGATGGCTCTGGCCACGTATGGCTCACTAGAGACATAATCCGTAACATCGCTTTTCACTCATTGTCCAAGCCTGATATAACACAGTTAACCGATCCAGTTTAGCCTTGCCTATGCAATAGCATTACTGGGTCACGTGACATCCACTCTAATATACTATTAGATCTCTATGGTTATATCTTAATTTTTTGGATTTGTGGAACTCATTTGTTTGTTTTATGGTTTGCTGTGTCTATATTGCGTAGTGTACAATGCGAATGAGTTAAACACTTTTACAACGCTAAGTAAACACATTGATTAACATTTCCAATCAAAGGTTTTGATTCTATTGCGATGGTGTGAGTGAGAATGTGTTGTGTGAGAAAAAGGCAGTGTTGTAAAAGTGTTATTAAAAATGTCAGATTCAGAAAACACACATTTTACAACCCTATTTTTAAACACCTTACTGAATACAGAACCCTTTTCTAACACTTCCTAAACATATTCAGAACACTATCACAACACAATAAGGTGTTAAAGTTTCTACCTGACAACACAACAAAAGTATTGTTAATTTGAGAGCAAAAAAATGTGTTAATAGAGGTGTTTATATATGGTGTTGATTTTTGAGTGAAGTGTTGTCAGGGTAGATAAATAAGTTTGTTGATTAAAAATGCTAACACTCTTCTTACAGCATATAATTAAAGTTTTTTTGGTTACCATTTATACTTCGAAATGAAGTAAAAGAAATAGGAGAGAGTGAAGGAAAAAAGAGAATGCAGGAGAAGTAATGAGAGAACCATTATAGTTGAGTGAACGATAATGAAAATAATCCTTTGTATAGAGCGAAAGAGAATGAGTTACATAAGATGAAGAAAATTAATAAGGAAAATCGAGAAATTTAAAATTTAAGATTAAAGGAGAACTAGCAAATGAGAAAAAAATTAATGAGAGAGAGAAAGAGTGAACGTAACCGCGGCTTTGTTTAAAAGAAAATTGTCTTACAATCTTCTCCTTGTAACGAATGCCTATTTTAAATGATGCAGCCTGAATTTTACTTCACATAATAATAAAAATATAGTTGAGAAATCTTAGACTACTTACTCCCTTTTTGTCCATGCATCACACTTCAAGACTTTTAAACTTACCCCAATCGCCCCAATGCTGACACCGAGTAGAAATTACCGAAACAAAAACATGGAACCCGAGAGACAACGAACTCGTCTGCACACTCGCCCGTGACACCACACTCTCCGTGACATCCCCACTCATTCGAAGAGACAACCTCCGCCCCTTTCGCACCCTTGTCCGAGCGCGGTCACGGACCGGCGGCCGCTCGTGACCAACACCGTAAACAAGAGACTTCATTGATCTGCACTGAATGAAACAGATAAGGATTTCCATTCATCATTTTTTATATTGGAGTCTGAGTTGCTATGAATTTAACAAGATAATTTTGGCAACGTCATTTTTAATACCATACCTCTCAGGGGAGGCCTGGCCAATCTTGCACACTAGGCGCCAATATTTCGACAGAACATTTCAGATACATCTTTTTACTCGATATACGGTCTATATCGTTCATGATAAGGGTGTTCACAGCAATTTTCAGAGTTTTATTTGCACCCTTTCCAACTTTCAAGGATCATACACTGTTGCTATGTTTTTAATTTTGAAATTATAAGAAAACATAAAAGTATAATGTTTATAACAATAAGAAAAAAAATGGAGGATCTGGAGGTTTTCCCAAAAATTCAATTTGGAATTTACCTTTGAATTTAGTTTTATAACTCATTAAAATCCTTATTCATGAAAATTTTTTTTGAACTCAAATCATAATTTAAGAAAATGACAACCAATTATCGCCACATGTCCTACCTATATTAAAGCCCTGGATGAAGACGTTACGTCTAACGTCCTCGTGGCGTAACGTAGGCGTGGGAAGTAACGTCTTCATCCAGGGCTTTAACCTATATCACCCACCGCCTTCAACTTCAACAATGTGGATATGCTTTGCCAGTTTGTCAAGTATTGCCATCTGGATTTTTAATGATTTCCGTACTCGGCTAGCCTGTATAGTAGGTAGTAAGCCGTGGTTATACATAATATGCACCATGTACCATGTTTAAGTCCCACCAGACATACCTGAAGTTTTTGAAACGTGAAATATACTAATTGTATTCAAAGATTTTATCTTAGTTATTCGTGAAATAGAAGTCCATCACTGTTAAGAAAACTTTCTGAATTATGTCCATAATGAGATTTTATAGTAACAAAAAAAAAATAGCAAATGAAAACAATGAGAAAAAAATTTAATCTATTGAAAATGAGCATATAAAGGAAACAATACAAATTGTATTCATTCACAGCACGGACTCAGTGGTTGTGAAAATTCGATTCAGAACAAAAGCATGTTACTCGGATTTCTAGAGAACAATTTTCCCCCCATATCCGTTTTTTTCTTGGAAGAAAGCATGTTCCTCCGCCATTACCAACAACCGAAGAAGCAACATGTAGCTCACGTTCAGAATAATCGCTACTTGTAAGAACATCGCCCATCGCGGAACTCTCCAACAATTGAATTTTGTTCCACCAAAAATTATGTTCCGCCAAACTTTATCGTTTGCCTGGAGAGTGGAAAAAAATCGTCTGCCAAAAAATCATTTCTGTCAAGCGGGAATGTTGCAACACATCCCGGTATTGTTCTGTTGGGTCGCTCGGTACGTTCCCGCTGTTCCAGAATGAGGTGCATTATTCGATAGTTTTTTTTCTCTCGAGCGTCTCCGGATGCAACTAAACTCGTTTAGCAGCAGCAGGGGTTGAGATGAAAGTTCCTCAGGTGTGTAGCCAGGGGATGTTGTGCGTGGGATACGTTCTATTATTATTGTTGTGTGCTTCGGGGGGATCTCTGTAGTTCGGAATGAGAATAAGGAATTATTGTGTTACATGGGGTTCTGTTGAAGTGGAATTGGAAATGTATGTGGAAAAAGCGTCAAGCTGGATGCATTTTTGCTACACTTCGGATTTGAGATAAGGGACCATTCACAAATCACATCATCAAATTTTCAAACTGTTTTTAACTCGCGTCCGAATGCTAAAGTAGGCATTTCTTTCAATGCTAGTTTTGCTTTAAGAGTGATAAAAAATCTTCAAGTAAAATTGTAATGCTTTGACTTTGAGTCTGAAATTTTGACATAACAATAAGAAAGGGGGCGGCACCCTTAAATTATATGCACCAGAATAACAACGATAATAATTCTTATACTAACTGTACTATAAATTGGAATTTTATCAGAAAACAAAACGAAATAAATCTAACCTTACTCCTTAAATCAACCTTAGTAAAAATCTAATAAAACCCCGCTTAAAATTTAGAAAAAAGTCTCTTTGAGAGTGCATCAGGCGGACATAACTAATGGCTTTTCTCTCTGACACATCTACTATTCCCATCTGAAGGCATTACGACGATAAGCTGATGCGAGCTTATCGGAAACAGCTATTAAACGGATCTATCTGGACACCAACTCCTTCATTCATATTTCATGCGAGCGATATGCGTTATGCATGGTATTAATGAGATTATTGTAGTACTTGATGGCAATTTGTAAATAAATTAATGTCTATTTGAGTTGGGTGTGGCTGTGAAGGAATTATTGTTAAACTCTAAGTGTGTATGGCATTGATAGATATATAGATATCAGATGTATTTTTGAACTTTAGTATTTAAACAAGAGTTTTTTGTTTTAAAATGCCATGGAGAAGAAAAGCTAATTGCATTGAAACCGAAAAAACCTCATGTGAGGGTAAAAAGTTGTAGCTTAACTATATTTGATTAAAATGTTCCTGTAGTTATTGAACCTTGAAGTTTTTCTTTAACGACGAACAATTTAAATTCAAGCATTAAAGAAACTACATTATAACAGTGAAGACGTATTTAGTTTGTGAACTATCTTCTTACTACGCCCACGAATATATTACAAATATTTTAATTAAGTAATATTTTTTTGTGCGTTTTTAAAACAATATACATTTAGTTTTGTGATTGAGTTTATCTCCATTTGTTTTAAAATGTAGTATTTGAACTTCTCTGGTTTAAATGAATTATATTCCATCTCAATGGATTCAGCATAGGTCACTAAATTATAACTACACATACTTCTTTGAGTTTACAAGACGTTGATTCAAATTGAATGGCTTGAAATGGACATTAGATATTCAATATGTTTGAACAAGTCCACCCAAACTCCGCAGATCCGAACTCCGCCAAACAAGCAGATTCCTTCAGTGGAACTAACATAAAAAACGCTCAGAGACTGTACTCATAGTTTTCGAGAAAATTCCAACAGGAAAAGGTATAATATCATATCGAGTATACGCAAAAAAGTTTATTGTAAACAATAACATAATTATTTCATATGTTTTCTAATTAAGATTTCAAAAACATCAACTGCGCATATAGAGGCATGCATGCTGCGCATGTCATGGAGTGAAATAGTATTATTTTTTTAAAAATCGGATACGAGGTCATGTTTTTTTAAAAATATATCCAATCCTAAAGGCTTAGTTCTTTGGGCATTTGTTATGTTCTCCAAGAGGAGAATCTGTCTCTGCAGAGTTAGGGCGAACTTGTTGAAACAGTATTTAAACCTGCTTTGCCCGAGGAGCATCTTCTTGCATGCAAGGAAGGAACTTTTATCAGCTAACCCTTTACAAATACTGGACTTCATTAATATTTGTGACTTGTTTTGTATTGTTTAATTGTTGTACTTCTGTATTTTGTGTCCATGGATTTGTGTATATGCACTAGGGATAAAAAAAAAGTATTTGAACCTGGACTTCAACTAAAGTATCAAATCTAATTTACTTACTACCTCAAAGCACTCGATATCCCTACATAAATCGATTCTCTAATTCGGTTCTAGAGAACCAGACAGACGGCCCGTCCCCTCATCCGTCACTGCCCGTGCACCCCTTTAATCGTCCCGGCAATCTTCCCTTCCCTTTGTTTCCCCTTCCTTTGTTTGGGACGGTCCTCTTATTAATATTTATTGTGGTGCCGTCTTTCTTTTAGCGGGTGTACGCCCATGCATTATTTATTTGCCGGCCGTAGAAACTCCTCTCGGAGCTTTTACGCTTATTATGGCTGCTGTGCGCTGTAGTGTTTTGTTATTGGAGATCCGTCGGGTGCTTGATTGAGGATTGTCGGCTTTCCCGAGTTTCGGGCATTGTGTAGTATGGCGTGTGCGAATGTTTTTTTTTATTTTACTGTATTGTCGAAAGTTAATGGGAAGTTCTGAGAAAGGTATTTATTTGATTGGGAGATTAGTGCGAGGCACTTAATTGGGCAGAGAAGTTTTAATGTTTTAGTTAACATATGACAGGGTTAAAAGGAATTTATTTAATGATAATTATTAATAGGATGACCAAATTTGAATGAGAAAGAAACTTAAATTCTATAAGCAGTTGCATGTATTCAAACTAAGGACCTATCGAAGCTTAGCTAATTTCAATCTATTGAATAATCCATAAATTTTTAATTTGTTGTTTTACTTTCAAATTTAAAACTATTTTTTTAAATTTTAATAAAATTATAATTTTAAAATTTAAAGAATATGGAGGTTAAGGAATAATATTTAAATTTTTTGATAATTTATGTTTGTTCAAAACCTCTGAAAAATAATTTATAAGCTCTAGGCGCCATAAAAACAAAACAACCAACTGAAAAATAATTAATATTTAGGCTAGGTATATGAAATTTTACTAAAACTCAATATGAATTTTTAAAAGAGAACAAGGAATACTAATGGAAATAATTAATTGCTTGTCTTTTAAAAACAATCAGTTTACAATCCTTTTTTTGTAAAAGAAATCAGCAAAAAGGAGCAATACAACTTAAAAAATAATCCTACACTTGAAAATATTCCCTCTATAACTTCCTTATGAACTAACATTCACATTTAAGAAATCATATTATAAAATTAGTGCATTCAGTTAATTTTATTTTGAAAAACTCCATTTTTCGAATATGGAACTGATCTGAAAAAAAAAAACCGAGCATGGAGGGACGACTCCAATAGGTCGCAGCAATGTAATTACTACTAACTGCTGTTCCGCATAACCTAAAAACCACTACCCTTTCATTTCCCAATCCTACCAAAAAAACAACAACAACAACGATGAGTTATATTCACTTTCCTGAATTCCATCGCGACACTAATTGAAAACTAAAAACACCCATACCCCTCAACGCCAACAACTGGCCTCTGTCAAGCGAGCGGCGTGTATAATTCAATTGCAAAGCGAGTGGCCGGCAGCAGTAGCACTTCATTGTGCCGCCCATAAATGATGCATCCGGCATCTTGAGAACGTGATGAAGTCATTGGTGCAGGATGAATAATTCAGGCCCCCGGGTGATGGATCGCGGAAGAGAACGTGCGCCCTGCTCCTAACGAGAGAGAAAGGGGAGGCTCTCTCACTTCGGGGATGAGGTGGGGTATTACGAGTTGGCGTCAGGGTGACGAAATAGTTATGATGTTCCATTTTGCAAAGATTCACCATACTATCAGAGATCACCAATAAAACACCATGTTATTTGAGTAAGGAAAAGTGCACAAAATTAAAGAGAGGCTGCACTTAATAGGAATGCTATAAATTAACTTTCAATTGTTCTTTTCACTTTATAAATATATTGTAGTACTTTTCTGTCACCTAAACGGGTTGTTTCCCCTTGGTGACAAACATGTTTTTTTTTGTTTCTTGTTTAGTTGCTTTCTGTTTAATAATGATGATAATAAAGGTTATTATTTTTGTTATTATTATTACCTTTTATGAAAAATGATTAATAATAAGATTTTAATCATCTTTCAAAACATACAAACTCTTTTAATTTCATTGATTCGCAAAATTCCTCCATGCGAGTCAGTGAAAAATAAAATTATATATTAATATTGTATTGTTATGTATATCTACTAACTTAAAGAACATACGTCTGGTTCTGGTATATTGGTGAAATTTTTATTTAAGTTATGATTCATATTAGTTTATAAAATATCCAATACGGATAATATAATAGAAAGACAATCTCGAATGAAGGAAATTTACTAAAACATTTTCATGTAAAATTTAATTTTATGAAGTAGTCAGGCTCTTGGAGTTTACATTGCATAAATGGATTTTTTACACCATGCACCAAATAGTTTTATGTAATAGCAAGCCTTTATATCGATTAAATTCCTTCGCAAAGACCCCCGAAACAGATAGGTTCAAAACTAAAAACACCCTATGATTCCACAGAGGTTCAAATCAAAGGTTGAACTTCTGCAAATCAATGGTTGGTTAATTTGCAAACAGCAGGTAAAGTTTTTGATTATTATTTAATGAGAAAAAATAGTCAACACACAGTAATCGTCTCAACAATCATCACATCATCTAAAGAAAAAGGCAATTATAGACATAAAAGAGTCAAAGAAAAGTCATTACTCACTCTACCACACACAACATGAAAACAAATGCTCAAAACACAACAAACATACAATTCTCAATTCACCGCACAAAACCTAATTTTCCTAGCGACAATCAGCACCTCACACCTCAACCCACCCAAGACAATCCTCCAATTTATTTACCCCATATTCCCAGCACGCAAAAAAACCCTACGAAGAAATAAAAAAAAAACTCCACGCTTCTCAATACACCTCGTCTATTTATTTCAATAAGAACTCCACCCCATTAATATTTATGTTTCGACGTTTTGTCGACGGTTTTCACCCGGTAGCGCCTTTGTTTTTTCCCCTCTCTCTTCCCACGGTTCACCAGTCCCGTCTTCATCGGGGATGACATTTGCATCTGCTTAGCAGCAGTCGTTAGCCGACTTTTGTGATCTTTATATTTTTTATTTTGGGACCGGATGGGTGGAGGAGGGATCTGTTTGGATACAATGGACCGTCCATGCGTGGCTTGTTGCGCCAAGCGATGCGAGGGATACTTTGGGAGACAGTGGGGTGTCGGAATGCGTGTTGTTTGGGATTTTGGTGGTCATGGTGGGTGAAAGTTGGTCTGCTAAGCAGAAAACAGTCACAACTCGATGTCTAAGTCTCGGTTGGGTGGGTTTTGTATGGTAGCGGGTGTTACTGTTAACTATTGGGGGGTGACTGATAAATGCAACTTGATGGTGGGGTAAATAGAGGAATGTGTGTTGAATTAATTTAAATTTAATGGTTCTAATTGGTGAAAGTTTGATTATTGCTAAACAATAGACTTGCTGTGACCTGTTACAGCTAGGAGAAATATCCGGTTTCTCTAACTTTCTCTATTTGAACATCTTTACAAAGTTTTTTTTCTGTCAATTTTTTTTTTCATGGTGGTTGGACTATAGGTTTGTGGATGGCACCTAAAACTTTTGAGTGATGACTATGATCATCGTGGCCTGAAGGCGGGATTCTTAATTTAGGGGAATGGGGGAATATCCTGGAAAATATAAAAAGATTTCTTTTGCTTATTCGACGTAAAAATAATCAATACCTAAAGCTTTTTTTATTATTAATTTAAAACCATTATTTTTTAACTCAAAATGGGTAGATTGGATAAAATATAAAGTCAATTAATTTGATGGAGGAATTTTTTCCTCAAGCAAGCAAAAAATGGAATTTGTTTTTCCAAACAAAAACAATGTCAACCATCCAAGAAAAATATTGTCTTCCATAAGCGTAAAACACTTTTCAACAAGTCAGAAGACATAAAAAGTCAACTAATCAGACCCACCTTTGCAAATCTCTCTATATATAATGAAGGTGTCCCTGCCTGCTTGCCTGCCTGCCTGGGTTTGTCCGGAACAGATTTGGCTCAATTTCTCCAAAACTACCCGTCCGAATCGAACCAAACTTGGTACACATACGTAAGGGGACGGGGGAAAGACAATGACATCATTTCCAAATTTCTAAAACCACCCCTTCATCCCCTATAAGGCCTTTTTGTAAAATTCGCCTTACTTCTCCATTAAAGAAGATCTGTTTAACTCGCATTGTTGCAAATAATACAACAAAAACAATTTTAAACATAAAACAAAGTATTTAAAGATAAAACTTGGCTAAAATTGTTTTAAATGTTTTAAAAAGGTTATTAATAATTTAAAAAATTAAAAACGGCCCTTATAAAAAACTTTATAACAGTATTTTCTTATTAAAAACTTCATTTTCCATGAAACTTTAAGTTGAAATAGAAAGTTTTAAGAATTAGACTGGTTAAAGTAAAGATTACATCATGCAGTTTTTTTTAGAAAGTTGATGATAGAAACACTAGATCAATTTGTTATTTAACCTTATAATTTGTTTCTTTGGTGTAGTTTAACGGGATTTTTTTTTTCAATTTAAACAGGGGGTATTTACAAATTTTGGGATTTCAAAAGTCTGTAATAATTTTAATGGATTTTTTTCACTTAGAATGGATAATTGGGTAACTGTCGTAATTAAATGTGCAACACCGGAACTGGATGGTTAGGTTAGATTTACACAGTTGGAACCGGGAGGGAAAAGGCACAGGGAGCACGGTGATGAAAATGCACCGGGAACACCGAGATGAAAAGGCACCGGGGACACCAAGATGAAAAAGGCACCGGGATATGAAAAAATACTGGGAACACCGGGATATGAAAAACTACCAGGATGATTGGTAATTATGGTTACAGAAAATTAGGCATGTAACTTGAGAAAATTTTAATAAATTGATACACTCCACCCGTGCAAGGCCGGGCATATCAGCTAGTACTACCTATAAAGACGACCAACTACAGGCCTAAAGCCCAAGCAATGTTGATCCATTTGTCCTAAACTCCTCTACTTCCAGTTAAGCCTAATATTTATTCTTAAATTCCTTTAACTCATAGTTTAAGAAATAACTATATTTTCTGAAAACCAATCGATCCTGTCCTTAAGCACTCAGTCGTAAAAACTCCTGACTCAGCACAACAACTACATTCGACCAATCACAATTAAAAATAAACCTAAAGAGCCGTACGATAAATAAACTCTCGTTCAAAAGCTCTCGAGATCCCGTTTTCAAAGACCTTCGGTAATCCGGAATTAAGACAGGGATTCCGAGTTCAGTTTATGGGCTTCGTGCAGTATCGATGTTTCCTCCGACATTATCTCTGGAAAAGTATCGATTCAGAGAATGACGGTCTTCTTCTCTGCTTCTCTTTGCGGTACGAAGAAGAGGATGAGGCAGGTGACTCATTTCGATTTTCGTGTAACAAATTTTCAATGGGAATGTTTTGATATTTTTCTCATTATTTAATGATATGTTGAATGCAGGGTTTGAAATTAATAATTATGAAGGCGGAGAAAAAACTGGAAAGTGGATCAAAATTTTTATTTGCCATTTTTAAAAATCAGGAAGCGTTTTTTATCAAAAACGGATCATCGTTTGGCGATCAGGAAGGAAA
The DNA here is from genome assembly GCA_963680715.1 of Tetragnatha montana. Classification (NCBI taxonomy): domain Eukaryota; kingdom Metazoa; phylum Arthropoda; class Arachnida; order Araneae; family Tetragnathidae; genus Tetragnatha; species Tetragnatha montana. The sequence goes on from OY796686.1 coordinate 32,728,382, forward strand.
AAAAATCACGTTTTAATCATCACAGTAATCATTATTTTTATTGATCATCTGTGATGATGATGATTTCCCAAGTAATATTTTTTGAATCAAAAATTGAAAATAGTAGGTTTTTCAAGTGAAAGAGTCAATTGGCCAACGGAGAGATAACTGGATTATTTTTTAAAAAATATTGAAGAGAAAGCCTATCTTCGAAAAATTTGATTGGTGGTCTTATATTAGTGATGTTATAATGATATGTTTTGAGATTGTTTGAGTTTTAATTTTTTGATCGAAATATTTTTCATCGTGAATTAATCATTATTATATCTGAGTAAAACCGTATCACTGAAAAGTAAAATCACGAATTTTAATCGAAACTAATTTCGGTCAAATCTGCTCATGAGTTTTATACCTCAAACCAGGCCCGATATTTAAAATGTTACTCTCATTCTTTAAACCAGGTTTTGGCGATAATGGGTGATAATCAAGTCCAAACCCTGGCTGAATGTTCAAACTACACTCTATTTATTTTGATTATTTTTTTATTAGGGGAAAACACTAAAGCAAATTGAAAAACAAAGTTCAAAACAGAAAAAAGTCAACAGTGCAATAAATTTAAGTAATTAGTTATTTTCCCATTAAAACGTGATTGTAAAAAAAATTTTGGTTTATATTTTATTTAACTCTCACAAAATTAAAGATTATCAGTATGATATTCTAAGTCAAGTTTTACATTTTTGTATGCTAATATAACAGAGTGAAAAATTATTCCTTTCTCAATACATCAAAATATTCAAGAATTTCTTTTGCAATTTAAGTATTTCGACACGCCTCACTTCGAGCATCATTAATATTGTCCAGTTTATCACTTTGACCGTTACATCTATAACTTTAATAAGGCAATACTTAGAAACCAACTTTTAGCTGGGATACTATCATAAACCTTTCCTTTCCTTGAATATTTCTAGCTCATACACAAAATACACCCATGCATTATTATAAGCCAGTCTATTTATTTAAATATTGTCTTGATAGGAAAATTCTAAAGGCAGATTTAAACTGTTTCATTTTCAATGTTCAATTTGAATCATCCACTCCCGTAAAACGCTCGTTGGCATTTAAAATTTGTGGACTTGACTTTGAAAATTTGAGGATTCCTCCGAAATTCCTTCCGTTTTGGAGATTGAAAGAACATTGGAGAACATTTATTGGAGAACATTGAAAGTGAAACAATGTGAATGATACTTTAAGGGGATTGCATTCACTATAAAGATATAATAAAGGTGAAAGGAAAAACATTTTGTTCTGATTTCCTGAAGTAAAATTAGTAACATTATACTAAGATGGTAAACCGAATTATTTTGTAAATCTGAATGCGCTTAAATTATCAAAGAGAGGAATTGACCATTTCATTTAAGGACAAAAAACAGAAAAAATTGTCATGTGCCAACTAATATTTATTCTATTCTACGCCCATAACTAAAGTAATTTCTACTGCTGATTCAAAAATACATTTTACAACTAACTAAAAACTAACTGTACTATTTAAACTATTTGTACTTTTATTAGAACAATTTTTAAACTTAGTTAGTATAAAATAAATTTTTAAACATAGTATAAAACTTTAAATAGAACGAAATAGAAAATAAAAACTTTTAATGATACAATAAAGTGTTATACAACATGAATTATCTTATAATATAGGCTATTACATTCACATTAATCTAATCAAATTACTAAAAACTCAATAAGAAAAGTTAACTGATAAATTTTATATGAAATCAATTTTAGTAAGGTTTTACCGAAAGAAATGTGTAGACTTGAAGTTCTACTTTCACGGACATTGAACATATGGCTTTGAAACTATTGTTGCTTTAAATATGAAATGCAAAAGTGCAAAAAAAAAAACCCCGAGACGTCGGGTTTTGAGAAATTCCATATACAAATAATCCGAAAAGTCTACAGTCATACGGGATATTCTCAATTCTTTGTGACCCATTTTATGCATAGAATATTTCAAGTTTCTTGAGATACATAAAATTTTTCAGCAAAACCATATTCTTTCGAAACATGTGTCGCTTAGTTTAGTATTTCAAATTTAATATTTTGTACAGAAACTTTTGCAAAGAAAATTTATATATTACGTAGTTATTTTCATAGCATTTGTGTTCGAAAAGTTATAAAAGTATCAAATAATATAGTATTGAACAATAAATATATTCCTTCTAAAATATTTATAAAAGTGGTTTTAGAAGATAACAATAATTTGTTTGACTGTATTTAATATCAATACCAAATTATCTTAGATGTATTTATTATTAGTACTTTAGTATCAATTTCGGTATTTAAAAATATTTTTTACCTAAAACTACATTGAAGAAATCACAAGCTTCGTAGTTGAAATTAAAAAATTCTAAAATCAAAAAAAATATTCCAGTTTTAAAACCATTATAGTTTTAGTAGAGTAGCCAAGTTATATTTTTACTCTTTGCTTCATATTAAATATTCTGTCGTCAAGAATTATTGGTAAACCAAAAATAAGAAGTTCTTAAAGAGTTTTCACCAATTTTCAAAAATTAATACTTGATGAAGTATAATTTAACGATTGATTTTTACAAAGCAATTGTTCTTAACAGGCTTTGAAATTATAAAAAATTATTTTACCATGATATTAAAAAAACTGAGATATATGTACTGTTACAATAAATTGCTTTAGAATGTATTATAATATTTCATATTACGTATTTTTTTTCAATCATTAACTAACATTACCTTTTCATTGAGGGAACATTATTTTTATTTTTTGTTATTCACTTTTAGAATTAATACATCGTTATTTGACAGTATATAAAGTTTGACAATGTTTTTCTTCAAAATCTTCGGACTAAATTTTAACTTTTAGTTCCACAGAAGATCCATTCATCATCATTAATCGAAATTATATCGATCGAATTTCGAATGAATCGATTTATTATATGAATCAAAAATATATTTAACCTTAAAAAATATTGTAAGAACGGAAATGACTTTTTCTATTTATTTAACCATTTATTTTTTTTAACTACAGAAATGCTAATTTTTTTCCGATACGAAGAAATTAAGTTGTTTAAATTGGAATATTTAACAAATATCCCTAAAAAATAAAAACTTAAAGCAAAAAAATCCTGTTTAAAACTTTTTAAATAATAATTATTAGCAGAGTTTCTTAAAAATCGATAGCTAGTATTTCCCAGAAATAAGAAACGTATTATTAGTCATCGTAACTTAGAAGAAAACTAATTAATCGATATTTTATCCCTCCTTATGCTTCCTCGACAAATTATTGAGCCAACAAGAACTTACACTTCATATATAAAACAATTTCAATCGTTCTATAGTTTTCCACACTAAACAAATCTTGATACAAACGAGCACGAAAGAACGTAACAAATACACAATCTTACATTTCCACACACCGAAACCCCATACGTTGTTCTTAAAAGAGAGGTATAATAAGTTTTAATTCAAATCAAAAATAACTATAACCGTAAAAACGTAACAAACACACAATCTTACGTTTTCACTCTCCGAAACTTCATACGTTGTTCTTAAAAGAGAGCTAAAATAACTTTTTTTTTTCAAATAAAAAATAACTATAACCATATTAAACATTCAATTTATTAGTCTTTATACTTTAGAAAAATAAATAAATCGATAAATACATCTCCTTGTATTTTTAACCAAAGTTAATACTTCATTAACCAATTTCAATCATCCAATTTTCCCACACTTAACTACTGTAAACTCAACATGCACACTAAGAACACAACAAAAGCAAAACCAAAAAAAAATCTTACATTTCCATGGTTCGAAATCTCTCCACGGAACTGCCGCAAAACTCCGCTCGGAGCATCTCCTCGCAACCTTTCGAACCTTTCCTCCACCTCCGCAGCACCGATGCCATTCCACGCGAGAGAAAAAGTCAACTTCGGAATCCCAGCGAATCCGGCCGACATCCGGGTCCTCCGGAATCCTCTCCGCATCTGCCGCTCTGCCGGACAATCGGCCACCACAGGTCGTTAGCCGCGCTCCCATTGGTCGGCGGGGGCAGCACCAGTTCCCCAGGAGGGAAAACGCAGAGGGGAAGAGGGATTTTTCCCCGACAAAATTTAAATTTACCTTTTCTGGGGATTATTTGGGTGATTAATGGATAGGGGATGGATTGTTTTCAACGCATCTTGGAGTCGTAATTAAGGATGGGTGAGATTGGGAGGAATTTTTGTAGTTTGAGATAAATATTCTTCTTAGGGTGTTTTGTACAATGTTTTATCCTTGAAAGAATTGTCTTATGATCCTCTTGGTCTTATCTAATCGAAAGGATGTAAAGATGAGCTAATGCTTATAAATGAGAGTGATAAAAAAATGGAATGCAAAGCTAAAGGGGCTGAATTGATTTATAAGCATAGAAAGATCATAACAGGAAAGTATTTTAAAAATTATTCTTAATATTTTAAATTTATGACTATTCAACTTTTTAAGTGAATTCATTCGTTTTAAAACATTTGTTTTTAATTCAAACTCTTTTTTAAACTCATTCTTAAAAATAAAAGTGCACAACGTGATCATTTTAACAAATCTCTTTAACAATAGTGTTAATTTCATGAATCTTCTTTCATAATAATATCTACAGAAAAATGAACTAGGTTAAACAGCATTACTTTTTTCAGCAAATACGAGTAGTTTACAGAATGAAATAAAAAAAGTCATAACCCAAACGAGCTTAGTAAAACTAAAATATATTATTTTAATATTGATAATTTTCGTGAGAAATATACTTTTGAAAGATTCTTTTAATTATATTTATACAATATTTGGATGAAGAAATGAAACAGTTTTAATTTGAATAAGATAAATAACTTAGATAATTTCTTTAAATGTGAATAAAATTTTCATGTGAAGTTCTTAAAGTTAAAGCCTTTAATGTGAAATGTTTCCCACAATAAATAATAATTTTAACTCTAAAGAAATATTTTAACACCTTATGGGTATTTTACCAACATGAAATGTCTTAACAGTATTATGTTATGTTATAAACATTATTATGAGTTAAAATTCTTTATTTTTCATTGATTCGCACGACTTTAGATTATTGTAGTATTGCCTGGAATCCATATTACAATAACAAAAATATATGTATTGAAAGAGTTCAAAATAATTTCTTACGCTATTTTTTGATAAAAAACTAAGCATTATGATATTTCTTCATGTAGTCTTTCTAAGTTGTTTGATATTCCTTCTTTGAGATTTCGAAGAGATTTGTCTTGTTTATTATTCTTTTATAAAATTCGAAATAATTTGCTTGATTGCCCAGATATTTTATGTTTAATTCAATTTTCTGTTAAAAATCTTAATTTACGTAATAATTATGTTTTCATATCTCCATTATTTAAATTTAATTATCTGGCCAATTTTATCAATAGATTTTATAAAATTTTTAATATTCATTGCAATGAACTGAATATTTTTTCAGAGTCTTTTAGTGTTTTTAAAAGGTTATGTGAAAGTGTGTTATACAATTAAGTTTTCTTTTTTTCTCATCACAACTGTAATTGAATTTTTATCTGTAGTGTGTGTTTTCAAAAAAAAAAAATAATAATAAAATTATCAATTATTTAATATTTAACAAAACACATTTTCTTCAGAAATGACTTCACTGCATATCACAGTAAACAAACATTAAAAATTGCTTAAAATAAATTAAACTCTTACTTTTAAAGAGACATAGGCATTTCTAGAGACACTTTCCAGTGGCATTTCCTATTTTAACGCGTCCATATGGATCAGTATCAAAATAAATCATATTAATTTATGTTTGCCCGGGTCCATTAATTTGGATCCCCAGACTCAAGATTGAAAAGTTTAATTATAAAAAGGAGTTTTCTTAGAATTTGTGACACAGTACTTACAGCTGCAAATGTTTATCTTATTTGTGCATATTAAGTTAGTTTAAACTTAAAAAAATGGACATTTAATTTATATTCATATGAATGGTGGAAAGAAAAATATTTTTACTCAAAGATTTAGTCATACATTTAAAAAAGAAACTTAACAATATTCAATATACACTTTAAAAAAAAATCCCACAGACCATAAACCTCCACCACCCTATGAACTCAACAAAGTTCGCAATCACACCAAGAAACCAACCCCAAGCCCCATAAAAAAAACCCAACAGCAGGAGAGGCAAAAACAAAACAACCCATTTCATTCATCTCTCCACACACACACGAAAAAAAAAATCAGCAACAACAAAAAAAAGCCGAACCGAAAACAAAAACCATCAGGAATGACCACTGGTCCGCGCATGCTCTCTCTGTCCCAGGAAGCACGGTCTGGTGGAAGAGCACAAAAGATGACCTCTGGATAAATTGCCGAATCACGTAGGCGTGCGGACAAATCTGCTTTTAACATCACCCCTCCCCCCCTCCGATAAGGTTGTGTCGTGATCCTGCTGTGATGCTATTCAATTTTATCGTTTCCCTAATGAAGTAGTTGCTGCACACAGGTAGAATGTTTCGGGTCATGTACCTCCTCTTTGGAGAGGTATCGGGTTGCGCTGAGTGTGCTAAACTCTGAACTTATTCGTGTTTTATAATACAGCAAATTAATTGCAGTCATTAAAAGATAATAAATACATCTAACATTATCTGATATTCGAGTGCATTACGTTTTATTTTTGCAATTCCTAAATATATAACTAGAATAAACATATTACAGAAAATACACTTTAATTTCAGTAGTTCCCAAATTATTATAATAAAAAAGGGAATTAGCCAAAAGTTTAGTTCCGATAAGTAGATATCGTCCTTTATTCTGAGAATATCTCAATTTGTTCAATTTTCAGCCCTTTAAATAAAGATAAAAAACTTTATGTAATACTTTAACCTACACAATTTGATAAATGAAATAAAATTCCGAATATTCCTTAAATATTTCGTTATTTTTTTCCCTCTAAAACTTTTTTCGAAATTAATAAGTTATTGAGTGAAAATTGTATCAATCAGTGTAGAGAAACTTGAATAAGTAATATGCGACCTTTTTTTCCTACTATACAAATATTTTGAAAGATTAATAGTTATCAAATATATATTTTTTTTTTGAAATTCAAATAAATATAACAAGAAACTATATTGGATATTGTGCAACCACAAAATCAAAACCCCCAATACCATAAAATTTTAACATTATAATTTATTAAATATAAATACTAACAATTAGAATGCTAAAAATTTAGGAAACTATTTTTGAATTCAGTAAAATAATTTTATCAAAAAGTTGCTTAGTAAGAAGAATAAAAATACAAACATTGCCAAAAAGTCTTACTACTGAGTAATATTGCTTCAATTTTTTAAAAAATAAAATAGATATTTTTTTAAAAATATACAGATTGAGATTATATTAAAAATACAGATTTTGTATCTTTTAAAAATACGGAAAAATATTTTTCTAAATTCAGAACATTTCTTAAATGGTTTTAAAACATAATTTATAAACGGTTATGAAAACAATAAACAAATCAACATTAAAATTTAATTAACTATAAATAACAGCTAAAAAGGGTGGTGTCTAAACACTATTTTTTGAAGCATGTTCAACAACTTATTAGATATGATGTTTAAAGACCATTAACCTAAGTTGAGAAAAATCAAACTGTCCAAAAGAGATGAAGAACTGTGTAATACTGCTTATTTGGATGTGTGATCCGCTAACTTAACTCAAACGAAAATTCAAAAACTTTCTGAAGTACCTTAAAATTTAACACAGTTTGAAATGAAAATTATGGATGTAAACTTACCATTTTCTTAAACAGTTTGAAAACCTAATTTATGAACTGTAATAAAAATAACATTAACATGACACTAATCCCTAAAACCTTTTAAAATATTGCTCTCCTTCCCTGCAAATACTCCTAATTTAGTTTTCAGACTTGTACATGCAATTAAGATTCCGAGGATAAATATGGCTCCGTCTGGAAAGACGCCCTCTTTTATGGCAAGTCTTCTTGTCCAATAAAACCAAAACAACAAGCGGGACATGTCGCATTATTTTCACGTCAGCAAATCAAGCCAACTAAACTCTTCCAGATAACTCAGCGTTGGAGAAACGCCCATTAAGAGCAAGGATCGAACAGATGAAGATAAATTCGGCTGCCAAAATGAGGAATTGCTTTGTCGGAGTTAAACTTCACTTTGAATCGAATTCATACCATCCTAAATGCAAATTAATCTCTAACTTTTGAAGTGAGTGAGTTAATAGTAGGTATAAAAATAAATATAGCGATTGAAAAATTGAACATGCATGTTAGGTGCATGTTACACAAGTTGGAAAAATAATGTGATAGTTTTGGTCTTCCATTTGGAGATTAAATTTGTGTGGGTACTTAAAAAAATTCAGAAATTTAGTAGTACTAATGTTTTAAAATATTAAATTTTAGATCCTCTTATCTCCTTTGTATTTCAAAAGTTTAAATCTTCTGCCTATTCGTCACATTGCTTTTTTTTGTATAATTTACTTTGTATGTAATAAAAATATTTGTAATATTAAAAACAATATCTCTCTGGAAGAAGGCCATCTGAAATCTTTCAAATCCCTCGCATCACAAAGAAATATTTCGTAAGCATTTCTTTTACCTTGCCCCAAATTATATAACAGTAGGCTTATGATTTGCATATTATTCCATATTTAAAAACTTTCAAGCGACCACTTCATAGCTTATTAATATTGATGATTTAGATGAGTTCCCCCCCCCAATTTTTAAAGAAGTAAAAGTAATATTTAACGCCTAGCTGTGCCGGTCTTTCTTTATTGTGTGTTTTTGTTATTGGTTTATTTACATGTCTGTATGTTACATTGTTTTTTTAATAATTTTATATTGTCCTTTTAACATTATAATTATATTGTAGTACTTTTCTGTCACATAAACGGTTTGTTTCCCCTAGGTAACAAACATGTTTTTTTCTTTCTTGATGTTGTTTTCTGTTGGTAATGATAACAAAGATTATTAAAAAATCAGTCTCTAGAAAAAAAAATAATTTAATTGTGTCTAAAATGTATTCTATAATAAAATTCGAACGAAAATAATATATATAATAAAATATTTCAGACTTTTTCAGATACTTTTTTTTCTAAAAATATCGAAGAATGACTCAATTTTATGAAACCAATTAGAAAAAAATATAGGTTTAATATAAATTAAAATATAACGACTTTTGTAAAAAATCAATTTTGTATCAAGATGCCCCACTGGTGGGGCAGTAGGATAGCTTGGGGCACATTGATCCAGTGATTAATTTGCTCATACATAATAATTAAAGACAAAAATTTGGGAAAATAATAAACGTTCTTTTATTGAGACAGATTCTAAGTCTTTTTATATTACCGTTTTATGAATATAAATCACAAATTTTCCATTCAACATTCAAGTATAAAAAATTCAAATATCTAATTTTAAGGAAGTGAGATGAAAATTTTCATAGTTATAATTGCTCCTGAATTAGTTGAATAAAATTCAAAGGTAAACGAAAATCGTCCAGAAATTAAAAAATACGACAGTAATTAACAAGTTAGTTTTAGCTTTTTAAAGTACTATTTTGTCACAGGTGTTTGGAAAATACAGTAAAAGTGCTAAGAACTTCTCAGTTGTCTCAGAGTCCCTGATTAATTTACATGTAGTATTTATCAACTGCATTTTATTTTAGAAAATTTATAAATACACAGAGCTACAATGCAAGCTGTTTCCAATATCAAACACTTAAAAAACCCAGATTTCAAAAACTGACATAAATATCCTTCACTGTATTAACTGTATTCCTTAAATTATTCCTTCACTGTATTCCTTAACTTACACTTAAATTATTTTTTTTAATTGCTGAGATATTTTTCTCCCAACGCAAAATATGAGAACTTTTATATGTATAAATGTACTACTACACGAGTGTATCAAATTGCCCTAATGGTTATTTTAAACAAAAGCCTTTTTTCAAATATAATGTTTAAGCATGTAAAGGCAACTTTTAGAAAAAAATTGGATAGATAACCTCGATAGTTTTTGAGTTATTGAAAGTGTATCAATGTGCCCCTTGTATCAAATCGCCCCGTTTCCCCCCTTCTAAAATATAAATACATTAAAGTAAAAATTTTTAAGTAATATATGCATCACTTTTATCGTTATTTGAGGTCCATATTTTTCATTAACAGAATAATTTAAATTTTTTATGTAGGACTAAAATTTCTCATCATTTATGAAGACAAATAAAAACCACTGCACAAAGTCTTAAAAACAAGTTTACAGAAAAAAAAAACCTTATTAAACCAAAATAAAGATCAATCACTAAATTAGTGTAATTAGGATATTATGATTTTTAATCCAAACAATTTTTTAGATGGAAAAGAAGTTAAGAATAATTTATCTCAAATTTGTAAAGTATTAGACTTAAGTTCAGTATACTAGTATTCCACTAAAGTTAGCCATGTTAAAAAATTCTCAAAAATTTAATAATGAATTGCTAAAAATTAGCAGAAATATTTGTGAGGGGGAAAATATTTAAAAAAAATTTAAATATAAAAATGTGTGACTTTATTTCAGAAATTTTACAAATACAAAACCGACTAAAAACTTTTAGAGCTTCATCTTATAACATTCAAAACTAACGACGCAAATAAAAATAAATAACACTTCAATAAAGCAATATAGTTTAACAAACTCATTTTCTACGTATTTCATTCCTCAGAAAAACCCATATGCACCCTTTTCGGTCGCAAAATCGACTCCGACCATCGCCTTTTAGCATCGCATTGTTTCTGGAACAAAATACCGGATGCGAAAAGACTCCACAGGGTGGAGCACACGGCACCGAAAGAGAGAGACGAACAGTCTTCTTTTCACTTCATACAACTTCCTCATTTTAATTTAATTTTTTTCACCGAGAGGATTTTTCCCCAATCAGCGGGTGGCTCATTATAATCTAGTTACGGTTATGCAGTCGTGAGCACAGAGCGGATAATTAAGCCCCGATCTAAGTGAACAAGGCATTGTGGCTTGGGTAGCACGGAGAAAAAAATACGAGATTTAATGTCAAAAGTCACCTCTTTTTTGTGTCGGAATAATTAGGAGAGACCACGACAAAAAAAAAGCCACGAGGGCCATGCCTCCTTACGTCGAAATTAGGAGTCATTTGATGTTTTCGTCATTTTTATGAGAGCTCCTTTCTTGATGAAGAACTCATTTCATGCTATATGAGGTTCGACATTATGTATAATTTCCTTTCAATAGCTTAATGGGAGAAGATTGATGTAGAGAAACTCCCGTTGGAACTACCCAATTTGGTAATATAATTTTATGCATTCCAGTATAAAATCCAAAGATCATATGAACAGAACAAAAAATGGATAAAATTTTCTTATCAGTTATAGCAGTAAAGAAATTATAAACCTTTTGATTTACCTGCATTGAAAAAAACTACCGTCAAACAAATAATTTTTCTTATGTGTGTGTGTTTTTCTCAAAAGATAATTTGAGGTAATAACATATTTATTTTACATAAATATTAAACTGAAAAAAAAAAATGAACAAATTCAAAAGTTAGTAACTTCCTTTTTTAATCTTTTTTTTTTCTTTTGCAAGATACGAGTATACATTTATCACGGAGAAAAGTATTTACTACAAGATGACATCAAGTTACTACTACTTCTGTGTCATAAATAGACGAAACATTGCAAATTTAATGCAAAACTAACGAAAAATAAATACTGGAACAAAAAATTAAAACCTTAATGAAGTAGAAATATCCCTATATCTTTGACACAAACTTAAACACAATACATGCATTATTATGTATGCCGAACTCGATACTAAGTTTCGTTTATTTAAACACCCGTAGTAAAAACAAAACATTTGTGACAGCCCTCTTCCAGACTCTCAAACGGCAACATTCTGTTCCACAATCAAAACAAAAGCTCCTTCCGAACCCACACAATCCGCTAATTTCAATTAACTCTTTTTTCTCCTCCTCCAAACGATAATTCGGAGGGAAAACAAAGCCGCACAAATCCCTCTCAGGTCGTCAGCGAATCCCGCCTCGAGCATCAGCAACCCGTCACCTCAACCCAACAAGTCAAGAGAGAAGCCCATTCGTTATTTATACAGACACAGAGAGAACACTTCAATCGAACGAGATCATTCATTCTGGCAGACGATACGTATCGAAAGCGGGAGTTTACATAATTATGATTATCCTTCAGGGAGAATTATGTCTTTTTCCCCAAGATTTTCCCTGCTTGGGGAAGATGGTTCTTTTTTGCACGGATCTCTAGCGGGGTTAATTGCATTTGAAAGGAAGGTTGCAAAGGGACATGAAATTAATTTAGCAAAACGCTTTCTTTTATCTTAGAGGGGGTGAAAGGGGGTTCTATATCCCCTGAAAGAAATCGGTTTCGGGTTTCAAGGGGGGGGGAGTGAGATAAATTTCGCGGGGGAGGTTTTAAAGTTCTTTTTGTTTGTTTTCTGGAGGGGTAATTGAATCGCTCTTTTTGTGTGGAATGAATCGGAAGAGATTGTTCTTGATAAATGTTGACAAGTTTATCATTTGTGGCAAGATGCGTTTTGGTGTATCTGTTTGTGAGGAGATTTCAATTAATAATGACGCTTATGGAGGGGAGTAATGGTTTTGTCTCGAATTAATTTTCATGGCTTTCACAAAATTTCTACTTTAAATGCAGATAAAGGTTGATTTTTCAATGCTTACACTTTTCGGACTCTACATTTTTGAGGTAAAATAAAATGAATTAAATTTAGAATGATTTGTTGCAAATATTCGTAAATGAAAGTAAGTATCTGATATGGATAAAACAGGATGAAGATTTAGCTCATTGTTACGTAGATTATTTGAATTTTCTTCACGGTTAGAAGTGAATTATTTCTAGATATAATGTAGTTTTCTTTTCTCTTACTTCTACTTTAATAAAAGGAAACTCTTATAAATACTTTAAGAAAGCAAACTAAATTCCTATAGATTATTTTACTTTATAAGATGAAATTAAGGAGTTTCTTGATAAGGTTTAAGATTTTATGTAAAATAAAGAAAAACAAAATAAGACAGTGAATCGTATGTTCGTGTCAACTTCGAACTAAATCTTTCAGCTGTTGTTCATTATAGAAATTTTTAACAACAGCTTCTTAAAGTTTCCTTTCTTCTTTATTCAAAGCGAAAAATGACAACAAGGACAGAATTTCAGTTTCAAGAACTATTAAAAATACCCAACAAAAGTTATCGAAGATAGTTTTATATCATTCGAATATCCTCAACAAATATCAAACTTTAAACAACGAATGACATTGCGAAACCATCTCAACCAAAAATAATTTATACCACCAGAAACACGATACACAAACCAAGCGAGATATATCCAAACCCCGCACCCAATTTTATTCCAATTACCCAAAATAAGCCCCAGCGTAATCACTCCGATTTATTTTCGTCCGAGCTGCCCGCTCAGTAATAGGCCTAATCGCCTGTAAACCAACCCCACAATCCCTCCTACCCCCTGAATCAGTCCAAATCCATCACCGCTTCCTAATTATAAAACGCGGGGCGTATTTATCGTATTCCGCTCTTGCTCATTTCCTACGCTATTTTTCGCCGGCTTTAATTGTAGCGTCGTCAGCCGGGGGCGCTGTTTTTGGTTGGTTTCGGTTGGCAATATCCGTTTTTCGTCCCGGCATGCTCCGCGGCTGTTTTCCGGCGAATGTTTTGATTAAGTGTGGAAAGGGATATCTGGAGGATTAGAATTCTGGTCGATTTTCTGGAGGAATACATAGGATGGCTAAACTCACAAAAATGGACGAAAATTTTACAGGGGATAGTAACACACTGAAAACACTTACTTACTGTGGAAAAAAGTGTAGCTGCGGAATTACAGTAGAAAAGCTGTAAAAAAAATTCTTAAAAATCATCCTTTTTAACGCCAAATGCAACCCTACTAAGGGAAAACTGCAGAGAAAACGTCAAATGCTTAAATGAACTGGCTGCATTTTCTCTGAAGAAGTTTAAATCGGCCAATCAAAAAAGGTTCATCAAATTTACGCCAAGTCACCATATGGTGCTAACTGAATGAGTTTGACAACCCAATTTTCAAAAATAATTTACTCCTCTCCCAATGAAATTTCGCAGCTAATTTTTTCACAGTAAGTGTGTTTTGAGTCATCTTCTTATGCCTGTAAAATTTTCGTCCATTTCTGTGAGTTTAGCTGGGGAACGTTTCCTTGTGTGCAGAATCTCTAAGGAAGAGTCTTGTTTGAAGAGAATATGTTTATATAATGTTCGTTGCCCATTAATTTAGTGTAAATTTATAGTTTTGTCTTCTCATAAAAAAAATCTGTCATTTTCTGAACAGGCTTGTGAACTTTAGACATATTTTTGTCGCAGCATATTCATTTACAAAGGTATGAAGTTAGAGTTTTTATACATTAAATTAGGTCCGAAAAGAATTCATCAAAGTATTAGTTTAAAAAATTAAAAGTTACTATCTTTCAGAACAAAAATCATAGAAAAATTATGTTCATAGCATCTAAATTCTAAGGTTTCTCTTTCTCGATCCTTCTCGGTTCGCTATGGAACGACTTAAAAAAAAACAAATTGAAATTTTAATTCTTTCATAATGTTGAAAAAATCATAGAAAGATAGAAAATAATAGATTGATGGAGGAAATTTTTTAAAGACTATCTTTTCCAATAAGAGCAAAAATTTTTTCTTCATAAAGCCCCAACCAAATGAACCCCATCTTAATTAAAAGCAATCTTATTTCACAGAATAAATAGGGTTGAGTCTTTAAAAAAAGGAATTTTCCAATTTGAAGGTAAACTACTTCAAATTACAGACAACAAAACCCCTCATACACACAACACTCCTCGTTAATCAAACCAAAGAAAACACACCCAAAAAAATGTGATATCCTCACTCAACACACAATTTCCAATCCCGTAATTGCGCTCGTCGTATTTCAAGTCACCGTCACAGCGGTCCGCAATTTCCTTTTTAATACCGCCGCCACAAATCGCATTTCTCCCCGCAAAAACTGATGACGTCCATTTTATTGCACCGTCACACAGTCCCAAAAGCGAAGTGAAATGAAATAAGGAGCCTCATAAATCGAGCGGCCAATCATGCCGCTTAAAATCCAATCACGTGGATGGGCCAAAAATTAGGGGTTAGCAAATTAAATTTCTCGAACTGGAGTCGCAAAAGGGACGTAATTGCGTCATATTTCCTGCTGTGGTCAGTTTCGGGCTGTTGTGATTGGGGGCTGGAAAGTTGGAGATGGTCGTAATGAGAAGTTATGGAGGTTATAGCTGTTGTGGCTTCAGTAGTTGTTACTGGAAATTCTTTTAGTATGGAAACTCACGACTTGTTAAGAATGATCATTTTTTAATATTAGGTTTGGTGTTCGTTTCTTAACTGCAGGTATATTTTTATCAGTATAAATGAGGTGCACGATTTCACTAATAGAATTAAGATGCCACATTTTTTACATGATGAACTATTTGGTTCTATCTAGATTTATCGAAGGTTAAACAAATTAGTTCAAAAAATTACTGTAGCATTTTGTAAATTGTTTCAGAAAAAAAACTAATTAAAATTTTTTAAAATTATTGCTATTTATTTACAGCAAGAAAAAACAATTTTAATTCTTATTTTATTGATTTTTAGAATCATCCATAAAATAGTTAAAAAATCACGTTTCACATAAAATAATGGCAAAAATTCTGAGGGAACTTTGTGTGAAAAACAATTGTTTTTAGTGGTAAAAATCAATGGTAGTCGTATAAAGTACGTATGTTCTAGGTTTTGAATGCTTTTACTGTTTTTATTACTTTTTGACGAATGTATTTCCTGTAAAGAAATTACTTTGCAATACTTTACTTCCATGTAAAGAAAACATTAATCAAACTTGTCAATGTTGCTTTTCCTTTAAAACTCCATTATTGCAGTGAAAACAAACTTTGTTAAACTTACCTCAAAGAATATTTTTAAGTATAGATTTTTCTGTTTGGTATTACATCTCGAAATGTTGAAGGTTATTATTTTTGAAAATCATTCAATCAACTATGTTTTGAATCCTTTTGAATATGGAATTCTTAAATACGTGTGGTTCAAATACGTGTACGACTTAAGAATATTGGGTAACCTCATTAGCTATAATTTAATAAGTATTGTTCACCAGTCAAGTGAACCCCGTATATTTGTTATCAATACCTATTTCTACACTACTTGAATAAATGAACAAATTAAAATCCTCCCCAATAGATGTACTAAATTTAAAACCACGCTTTTATATCAAACAAAATGGATCCCGAGTGTTTCATTCACGAATATTTATTTCTTTTCAGCTTCAAAAATGGGAAAGTGACAGAAAAAAAAAGAGCAACTTACGTATGGTGTCACCTTCCTCGAATTTCAAAGCAGTCTTCCACGTGGAAATAATGGCATTCTGCTTCTCGTTGCCAACTTGCCGCAGCGGAATTTTATAGTCGGTGTGCACGATGCTCCCGTTGAGGAACCAGTACGCGTCGGAAGATAGGCTTTGAGGGAGGCCTGGAAGAGAAAGAGTGAAATTCGGTTATAAGAATGGAACTGGATTGAAATATAAGGTGATAATGGAAAATATTTTACTTCATTTTATAACATAAATGCATCTTTATATAGTCTTGCATTTGTTTAGATAAACGTAAAAAATATGAGAAAAAATTTATTGGAGAATTACTATTCAATGTGAAACTTCTCGGAGGTGACCATCACCCTTTGTTGAAAGGAAAAAAAATGGACGTTAAGAGACGTTTTAATTTTATAAAAACTAAACAAATCAATTAAAACATTCTCTAACCTATTAGTAATGAATAGTTAATAAAAGCTTTTACGATTATTTGTTCCGTAAATTAGTACAAGAATTCGGATAAAAATATTTAAGCTATAAAAAATGAAAAAAAAAGTCACATTTTTATTACTTTTACTCTTTGTAACTGCGCAGTTTCTCTAATTATCATTTCAGTGAAAGTAAACTTGTTTTAGTAGCTAAAAGTGTTTTTATATGTGATAAATTTAAAGTATTAGGTGAAATTACCCAATGAATAATTTTAAATAAAACATAAAATATAGTGAAGGAGTTAATATGTTAATTTCTAAAATTCACAGACTAATACCATTGAAAAAGAACCAAAACATTTTTATTATTTTTTTAAAAAATTCAAACAAAATAGTACTTCTTTTTTTATGTAGATACATAAAAAATTTAGATTTAGGGGAATTTTCAATTAACATATTCTATAACTGGAAGTTGGCCATAAAATCATAATATACACGTAGGCATTTCAGAACGTAATTCCAAAAAATATAACATCCTAAATTTTCTCTGAATTTATGAATTTCTTTGACCATTAATTTTAGGTTCGCTTACTTTTAACATCCGAGTGTTTGGAGACAAAGTGGAAGTTTTTCTCATTACTTACAACATTTTCCAGATTCGGGTTCTCTCAAAACTAAAAATATCCCCCCAACATCTCTTACAATACAATAGCACTAACATTACTCCACGGCCCGAACTACGTTTATAGTAAGAACAGTCCTGTACAATCTCCCGCATCTAAACCCCACAAAAACCATAGTAAAAGCCAACGACATCTCCCCCAAGAGTGGTCATCTGGGACCGCAGCTGGGGCCATAACTGTCACCCGCCAGCGACCCCCGACCGCTGACTGATGCCGGCGCCCGCACGAGGGGGGCGTCCCTTTTTGTCAAGTGCAGGGGCTCGTGTGTCAGGGGCTGCGGGCGGTCAAATCGTTTGCACGCATCCGCCTGTAATTAAGTGGGGTGGCAACGATCGTGTGGTTTGATTTGCGTTGGGGTATTAGACGTTATTTTTTGATGTTGGGTTCAGACCCTGATTTACCATTAGGCCTGTGAGGCCTGGGCCTAAAGGCCCCAAAATCTCAAAATTATCTAAAAGTTCACGGTTTTAAGGCACTTTTAGGTAAAATCTTTGAAAAAGTCAACAGGCTGATACAACCACCACCAATTATTGTGTGCTATGCATTTGTTTTCATGATTAAGGATTTTATGTTAATATGAGAGCCCCTTCTTTCGAGATAGGGCTAAAGCAAACAATTTTCTTAATCGGGACCTGGGGGGTGTTCTAAAAAAGGTCTTAAGTAGGGAAATAGTAAAATAAGGTGAAAGAAATTGAAAGGAATTGACTGGTTGTTGTAAGGAGGAAAACGAGCAAAATTAACACACTTGGAGATTTTTTGTTTCATTTTTGACTTTTTCAAATGCGTGGGCCATTAGGGTATTTGGTTGATTGAAAAGTCTTCATCAAATGTAATACCCATGTATCAAATAAATAAACAAACCTATGAACCTGTAAATCTCTCTATCTCTCTATATATAATGAAGGTGTCCCTGGGTTCCTGCCTGGGTTCCTGGGTTCCTGGGTTCCTGGGTTTGTCCGGAACAGATTTGGCTCAATTTCTCCAAAACTACCCGTCCGAATCGAACCAAACTTGGTACACATACGTATGGGGACGGGGGAAAGACAATGACATCATTTCCAAATTTCTAAAACCACCCCTTCATCCCCTATAAGGCCTTTTTGTAAAATTCACCTTACTTCTATGCTAAAGAAGATCTGTTTAACTCGCATTGTTGCAAATAATACAACAAAAACAATTTTAAACATAAAACAAAGTATTTAAAGATAAAACTTGGCTAAAATTGTTTTAAATGTTTTAAAAAGGTTATTAATAATTTAAAAAATTAAAAACGGCCCTTATAAAAAACTTTATAACAGTATTTTCTTATTAAAAACTTCATTTTCCATGAAACTTTAAGTTGAAATAGAAAGTTTTAAGAATTAGACTGGTTAAAGTAAAGATTACATCATGCAGTTTTTTTAGAAAGTTGATGATAGAAACACTAGATCAATTTGTTATTTAACCTTATAATTTGTTTCTATGGTGTAGTTTAACGGGATTTTTTTTTTCAATTTAAACAGGGGGTATTTACAAATTTTGGGATTTCAAAAGTCTGTAATAATTTTAATGGATTTTTTTCACTTAGAATGGATAATTGGGTAACTGTCGTAATTAAATGTGCAACACCGGAACTGGATGGTTAGGTTAGATTTACACAGTTGGAACCGGGAGGGAAAAGGCACAGGGAGCACGGTGATGAAAATGCACCGGGAACACCGAGATGAAAAGGCACCGGGGACACCAAGATGAAAAAGGCACCGGGATATGAAAAAATACTGGGAACACCGGGATATGAAAAAGTACTGGGAACACCGGGATATGAAAAACTACCAGGATGATTGGTAATTATGGTTACAGAAAATTAGGCATGTAACTTGAGAAAATTTTAATAAATTGATACACTCCACCCGTGCAAGGCCGGGCATATCAGCTAGTATATAATGAAGGTGTCCCTGGGTTCCTGGGTTCCTGGGTTTGTCCGGAACAGATTTGGCTCAATTTCTCCAAAACTACCCGTCCGAATCGAACCAAACTTGGTACACATACGTATGGGGACGGGGGAAAGACAATGACATCATTTCCAAATTTCTAAAACCACCCCTTCATCCCCTATAAGGCCTTTTTGTAAAAATCGCCTTACTTCTCCACTCGAAGATCTGTTTAACTCGCATTGTTGCAAATAATACAACAAAAACAATTTTAAACATAAAACAAAGTATTTAAAGATAAAACTTGGCTAAAATTGTTTTAAATGTTTTAAAAAGGTTATTAATAATTTAAAAAATTAAAAACGGCCCTTATAAAAAACTTTATAACAGTATTTTCTTATTAAAAACTTCATTTTTCATGAAACTTTAAGTTGAAATAGAAAGTTTTAAGAATTAGACTGGTTAAAGTAAAGATTACATCATGCAGTTTTTTTAGAAAGTTGATGATAGAAACACTAGATCAATTTGTTATTTAACCTTATAATTTGTTTCTTTGGTGTAGTTTAACGGGATTTTTTTTTCAATTTAAACAGGGGGTATTTACAAATTTTGGGATTTCAAAAGTCTGTAATAATTTTAATGGATTTTTTTACTTAGAATGGATAATTGGGCAACTGTCGTAATTAAATGTGCAACACCGGAACTGGATGGTTAGGTTAGATTTACACAGTTGGAACCGGGAGGGAAAAGGCACAGGGAGCACGGTGATGAAAATGCACCGGGAACACCGAGATGAAAAGGCACCGGGGACACCAAGATGAAAAAGGCACCGGGATATGAAAAAATACTGGGAACACCGGGATATGAAAAAATACTGGGAACACCGTGATATGAAAAACTACCAGGATGATTGGTAATTATGGTTACAGAAAATTAGGCATGTAACTTGAGAAAATTTTAATAAATTGATACACTCCACCCGTGCAAGGCCGGGCATATCAGCTAGTTTAGTATAAAAACTAATTTTATCATATTTAGGACATGTTTCCATAAATTTCCAAAAGAACACCTTTTTTGGTTGATTATTTATTATTTTATGGCGCAAGGAGAATATAAGGTCATATTGAGCCAAGAAGACCTTTTTAATTTGAGAAAGTTGTTTCTTTTTTGTTTTTCTAGAAAGAAATAGTCTTTATTTAATTTAATACGACTCAAAAATTTTAAACACACGATAGATATTTTCCTTGAAATATGTTAATTAATTCTTTGAGTTCTTAAATATGTTAATTAAAATTATCTAAAGGGGCCTTATTTCAAGTTCTGGGAACAAACAGTGAAATGAATGGCTTTCCACCTTTACCCAAATACTTGAGGAACATGCATGCTGTCTACATAATTAACAAAAGGGGTCATATGAAAGGTTCGTATTATTTCTATTTAGTAAAAACTTTTTAAATGGCACGCTTTTATCAATAAACTTGAAGGTTAAGTTTGCAAACAGTAGAAGGAAAAATATCGATTCTTTTCCCAATCAATAAAAGTTATTATTTTCATCTTAAAAGTATCAATCAATTTTACTGAAAAAAAAATAAACACTAATAATAAATAAAAGTTTAATTTAAAGTAAATTATATTAAAAAGAGTAAATAAAAATCAAATATAACGTCAAGAAAAATCCAACAGAAGAAAACCCAAGGCCCCAAAAGCAATAACAGCAACCACCATATTTACGAAATCAATTAAAAAGAAATAACAACGCTAAACCCCAACTAAACAAGCACAAAAGGACATAAAGACATGATCGGAAAGAAAAGCCCAGAGATTCGAGACATAATTTTTAATATAATTCTTCAGAATTTTTTCCCGTACTAAACAAAAGAAAGACAGTGTAAGATGTTTTAACAGCAAAAAAACCCTCAAAAAACGCTGTCGTTTCTGACATATCCTGCCGGCAGCACCATGAATATCGAAGCCCTCGCTAGGTGGTATAGGTTAATTAACAGGAGCAAAGGGTTTCATTTTTTCAAGCATCCGATTAATTTTGCTCCATCGTCGCTTTAATCTTTTTTTAATTCTCTTTTTCGCATCACGCCTCTCAGGGCGGTGCCAATTAATATCTAGAATTTTTCCACCGTCGAACAACTTTTTGAGGTCCTTTCTAGGCTTGACAATGCCTCGGGCACATGGAGGTACTGCATTTAGATAGTGCTTTGAAATGGTAACCCTCCGAGGTGCATTTCACCCAATTCCGCATTGTAGGATTTCCATCGCTACTTGAGGACCAATCTAAGCTTTCGAAGAGCGAATAAGAATTATTATAACTGACAATAATTGTCAGATAAGATAACAGCCATTCCGAATAATTATTATTCGGAATCTTGCGAAATAGAATCGGGAAATACGCATAATTGGCAGGTAACATAAGACGTCCCTTGGACATGTATATTTTGGAATAAAAACTTTCTCAGAATATTTTCTAGGACGGAGAATTCCCTACTTAAAATAATAAACTCGTATCCAAAAATTAAAGATAGTTTGTAATTTTAAGGATAATGACACAAATATCAATTCCTTATCAATGATATTAATCTCATAGAATCTTCCAGGAGTGGGAAAATATGCCCTAGATCCAATAACCCTAACAATAGTTTAGTGGGGTACAAAGGCCTTACAAATAGGTATAGCACTTAAAATCATGCATTGATATCGTAAATATATATTCCTTAACAATAAGTGGGAAAATATTGCATAATGCTGCTGACATGGACGCTCTGTTCCAAAAAATGTGTCGAAAACTCCATTATCAATGGAGGGACACCTTAAATTATTTTTAGAGTAACTTGATTCCTTTTGGCATATATTCCAACTCCAGAAGATTCTATGACATGAATGAGGAAATGATACGGAAAATGAGATTTGTATCATTATTCTTAAAATTGCAAACTATCTTTAATTTTTGGACCCGAGTGTAATTTCTCCATTCAAGCTGTTTGATTTTATTTACTATGATTTTAAAATTAAGAGGTTTTGGAAGGAACGACTTTCAACTGCATTTTTCGAATGTTGTGGAAGAAATTTCAGAGAAAAATCTATTAACCTTAACAGCAATCTTACTAGCAACTTCTTCATTTTTAATTATTTTGATGACATTAGTTCCATCAAGATCCTAATTATTCCGAGATTGATAAATTTTGGGGGAAAATTCCTTCAAATTACTTCTATATAGTTACTCCAGTTGTTGATTTCAAAAATAATATTGCGTTAGAATATGAAAACAAAATAAATTCCAGATCACACCTTCTACTCTGCTTGTTCTTTTTACTCTTTACTTGCATGGAGTAGTTCAATGGAGGATCTAAAACCGCATTCCTATTGGTCGGTTGCAGTAACGACGTGTGACTTAATTTATGAATGACCGCTAAGACATGATGACCACGTTTGTTAAAGTGGTAACATACGTTCAAAATTCTCCCTATTTAAATAATAGCTCTATGAGTTTCCAGAATCTGGGGAGTGCAAGCGATTTTTTCCCTATTGTCAAAAAGAATACTGCCGAAAAGAATTTTTTGTCTGTCTCGGATATTTCTTTAGTTTTTTCGTTTAAGGAGCATCTGCTCTTGAAAACTCCGGGAAATACAGGTTTGGTTTATTATTTTATTGTATTTATATAAGTTGGAAAATAAGAGGAAACTAATATAGTTATGGCAAAAGTTTGTTTTAAGTGTGTTACAAAAACATTGACTACAAACGAGACTCGCTTATTTTTGTACATAGAAAAACTCAAAAAAGTTATTATTTTTTAATAAACTAGGGGGCCTGCCCCCTGCTCGCTATCGCTCACCAACCCCCGGAACTACTTCGCAGTTCTTTTTAGATCGCTTCGCGATCTCAGCGAGCAAAGCTCGCTTGTTCCATCTTACCAATCACCCCGCTGGTCGGCTTAATTAATGCTCCTTTATAACCGAAACTACTTATCACTCTTGCTGATAAATAATTTAGAGACCCTTTATATAGAGAGACTGGACAATGAACTTTTCGCCGCCATTTTAGTTACAAACTGCATGGATCTCCATAGACTGTAATGCTAATTCATCCGCCTAAAACTCTTATTATTGCACAAAAATCAAAGCGAAAACTATATCAAAAATTTCATCAATTCATTCCGAACAAGAATTGATGCTCTTTATTTTGTTAGTAATTATTTTTATCTTAGAAAAGGCATTTTAAAAAATCAAAGTGATTGTTTGGTTGCCACAGGTAACATTTGGCACGCTATCGCTCTTTTCGAGGAGAAATGTATGAAACAAAATTTTAATGGACTAGTAGCCAGGAAACTAGTCTCAACTCTCCTATCTATTTGTATTACTTTGTTTTTAATTTCGTATCCAAATAGATGGTTCACTAGTCTTGGTAGCCAACGGCGGATGCCAATAAAGTCGCCAACCAGTTAAACAATAAAATATTTAGTTTTTTGAATTTATTTGGCAATATTTATGAAAGAAAGTAAATAAATAAATTTTTAATAACTTATTTGTTTACATTTTAACTCTTCTTTTGGTATTTTTCAAAACTTTTAACAGCATTTTCCACGATTTTCAACATTTCGTAATGTTAAAGTATAGGAAAGTTGTAACTAAAATGGCGGAAATACCGATTATACCGGTGAGCCGTTGTCCAGTCTCTCTATATATAGGGTCTCTAAAATAATTTAATCCAAATCATCCTGAAAAAAACTATTGCTGAAATATTACTTTCCTAACTTAAATTGAAAATAAAAGAAATCACACATAGTGAGCTATCGCTCACCAACCCTCTTAACTGCTTCGCAGTTCTTCTCAGATCGCTTCGCGATCTTAGCGAGCAGAGCTCGCTTGTTCATCTCAACAATCCAGCAGAAGCCTTTTCTCGGCTTAATTAAGCCTCTTGTAATACCGAAAATACCTCTCTCTTGCTTATCAATAATTTAATTGAAATGTTAAAAAAATATTTAGCAAGTCTACTAATAACATCAACCACTTTGTAGAAAAAAGCATTGTTGAAAATAAAAAAAATCAGACTCATCAATAAAACACGCATAAAACTCGTCTGTTTCTCTAGTGAACGGCGAGAAAGAGAAGAAAAAATTGAAACTTTGAATCTTAATAATTCTAAAACTAATTAGAATTTTTGAAAAAACAAAAAGCCAATATTTTTATAAAAAATATTTCTATGTGTCTTTAAAATATCATAGTTCTACTGTGATTAGTTTTGCTTTTATAATGAAAAAACAGAAAAATCGTCAAAATTTTCGAAACTTTAAAACTTAATTACTCCAAAACTAATTCGAAATTCGAAAAAAGGGCGACGTGGTGCAAAACTGCACATCTAAGAGTATGTATCTGCAAAAAATCATATTTCTGCTGCTAATAGATTTTGCTGGGGGCGAACTCGCAGCAGAAAAAAATAATTTTCGACTTTGACATTAAATAACTCTAGAACTAATTATCTCATCTATTAGCTGTTAGAACGAAAACGATCCTCATACATTTGAATAGAAATGTTTAAAATTTCACAAATTTCCGTGGAATAGTTTTTGCGTAGTGAGAGTTCAAAGTGTTCAAAAATAAAATTTTCAAAAGCAGCGGCGGCCGCGGCGGCGGTCACTGTTACTTTTTTTTTAATATAGAGAGAAAAAACATTTTAAGGGCGTACATATAAAGGGATGCTAATCGAACGTATTTTGTATTATATATGAGTTTTTAACTAAGATTTTTGTAAAAGATAAAAAAAAGAGGTATGAGATGGCTTGATAACATAAAAAAGTGAAAAAAAAAGTGGTGCCAAAATATGGAATATCAAAATGGTTTAGTTTAGACGTTCTGAAATGGCCTAGGCCGGGGATCTCCAGTAGTTTGTTCAGAAGAACCGAAACCACCATGTTAGAATGATGTGAAATTTTGATTTGCTTTCTTAACCCTTCAGTTTTAATATTTTAAATAACTTTGAAAAATAGTATAAAACATAATTGATATTTTAAAGCCTGTATATCAAAAACCTAATAGAAACTTAATCAAAGATAGTTAAATTTTGATAATTTTTGCTACCAGATTGTATACAGGAATTTCTAATGTTTCGGAGTAATTTTCTAATATTTTTGGAACAAATTAATCAAATTCAAAAAATTATACTTGTACGTTTTTCTATTACCTCAATTTATGCATGTTAACTAATTTTATAAATATAACTGGATAAAAACATCGGTATTATCTCGTCGACCGTCTCTTAATCTGAAAATGTTGTAAAATCCTATTGACTATTCTATAGCTGGGCGTTGAATTTGATGGTTTCTGAACGGTCGACGGGATAATACGTAAGTACCAATCCTTAAAAACAACTTTAAACATGATTTGTGTGAAAATAACCATATAAAGGTAATATTATGAATGACTAACTGAATTTAAACTATTTTCAGATATTTTGATCTATTATAAATAATAATAATAATAATAATAATAATAATAATAATAATAATAATAATAATATTTTTTTTATTTATTTCAATTTGGACGGTATATATGGGAAAATTTGAAAAGAACAAATTATATGAGTCATCTGGGGGTTAAAACCCATTTAGATGACCAAAAAATTTTTTTCTGATATTGATGATAAAATTGACAAGGGGATAACAAAACAAGAAAAAAAACACACATACACACAAAAAAACAATAATAATAATATACAAAACGTACAAGATTTTTTTTTTTTTTGAAATTGAAAAGAAAAATTGGCACAGCAGCTAGGCGTAAAAATTACTCTCTTCGCTTCTTTAATTTAAAAAAAAAGAAAAAGTCATCTAAATCTAAATCTTCTTCTTATATTTAATTTTGTCATAGACCGTGACTTTCCAAATACTGATACCCATATTTGTTACGTTATATTACTATTATGTACCTCCTTACCGTAAAGAACCGGATTAATACCTGATGTTTACCTGAAAATATCCATTTTCCCATCTCTATACCAAATAATTAATTAGGAAAAAAAAAAGATGCATTTAACCCTTCAAACAATAAAGGCTCAATCCTTAAGTACCATCCACTAGTGTCGTCATCAGTGTTCCAAAAAAAAAACCCTAAAAAGTTTCCATCTAACGATAAAAACTTAAATAAATCGTCCTAGCCGAAAATTCAGGAATCTCAAAACAAAGACACAGCCGAAAATAATGAGAGAGAGAAATCAAAACTTTTCCAACTTTGGATCGAAGAAAGGAACAAAAAGGAGAAGAAACGATCCCGAGAAGAGGAGAAATACTTTCCATGCTCAGAATTCTTATTTCTTCTGGCGATTTTAAGAGAGAGGATTCTAAAAATTGGAACACATCTGCAACTAAGTATCGAATAATCTAGATAAAATTAGGGATTTTCGAATTTATGGGATTCTGTAATTAGTTTTTATACAATACATTTGTTTGATATAGATTATTAAAATTGTGGTTTTTGTTATCTTTGTAGTATAGAAATCCCAAAACATAGTTTAAGCCTAGAAAGACGAAATATGCAATAATATTTTTCAAGGTTTTGTTTTATAAACAGGAATATTGTAAAACATTACATAATAAGAAGGTGGCTGTAAAAAGTTGTAGATGAATAATTTTTATTAGAGTAACGAGGTTTTCTGATCTGCAAAAATGATCCTTTGCCTATGAAATCTGACACGTTATTCAGGATGTCATTAGTATTCATGCCATATTAGGATGTCATTATGATGGAGAAATGATCACTTTCGAATAATTTTTTGATTACAGCTAACGATGACAAAGCTATATGGATCAATTTCAAATCCTGATTTTAAAATACTTTAAAAGCACTTTAGTGAAACGGAAAGTAAAAAATAAAATATATTTCGAATATCTAGGAATGTTGTTACAAAACGCATGCTTCAAATGTTGTCATAGACATTCAGACTTATCCCTTTTATATTCATTTTGGAGAAATCCTCCAAAGTGAAAAGTGTAATTTGGCGTTTCAATTTTTACTTCCTCACTTTTCTATGCAAACTAGCGATTCACAGGAGTGAAACACTCAGGAGGAACAGTGAAAGTGAAACTGAGTTTACTAAACGTGTAATGAAACTCAAATATACATAAAATTTACTCTCTCGCCTCGTAACGAAAACACCACGACTTTAACTATTCTAATAAAGTTTCTTCCAAAGTAGATGCCATAAGTTTACAGTTAATTTTCTTTAATATATTGGTATACTTCCTGCAAGTATTTTTGGAAAAACAAATTTAATGCACTAATAGAGAACTAGAATAGAATAATCATGGTCAATCTAAAATATTTTAATATCAGTATAAAGCTTGCTTTTACACATTTATTCAAATACTGAATATTCATAGAAAAAAAACTTATGAATGATGCGATACCTCGCACATTTAAAGCTTTGATTTTACAAATTTATTCAAATACTGAATATTCGAGGAAAAAAAACATAACATGAATGATGCGATACCTCACACATTTAAAGCTTTGCTTTTACAAACTTATTCAAATACTGAATATTCAGAGAAAAAAACATGATATGAATGATGCGATACCTCACGCATTAATAAAAATGAAATTTATGACATCTTTCAAGTTCACTCAGCAGATATCGACCACACGCTTCACGGACTCGAAGTCTTCTTGATCAGTCGACAAACGTTCTCAGTGGTCATTCTATCAACCAACGTCCCTCCGCACATGTCGCGCAAGTCCAGCACTTGGTACTTGTCGCTCGCGTGGTACAGTTCCATCAAATCATCCTCTGAGATGGTGGACATGTCGGGGAAATGCCCGTACAGGAATCCGATGAGCACCTCCAGAATCTCGAAGGAGACATCAGAGACATCCACGATGTCCCCCGTGCTTTTCACGGAAGGGGTCTGGAACATGCGGGAAAAGACGGGAGATCGTGCCGACAGGATGATCTTGTGGGCAGGTATGGAATCCTTCCCCACTTGAATTCGGACGTCCGAAAACTGTTGACTTTGCCACAGGGTCTGAAGGTTGTCCTGCAAATTCCTGCGACACCGATCTGGGTCAATTTTCGTTTCACTCTTGGTGAAAATGAATTCCTTTCTTGCGAGACCGTACACTTGTAAATTGAAAACAAACTTGACTACCGAAAGGTTACTTATACTTCTATATTCAGCTACGCATGTAATCTCGCCAGGTTTCAGTTTTTCGTTCAGAAAACTGTATTTCTTTTCGTTCACTATTACATTACCCGACACAATAATTGAAGAATTTGACCAAACACCGATACTATCGAAAGATATATCGGTGTTATAGAATTCTTGCTTACGCGCAAGATGGAATTTTAATTTTGCACCGTGAAGTTCGATTTCAGGAGACTTGTAACCATTATGAATACCAACTTCGAAATCTTCTATATTCAAATAGAATTTTAAAGAAACAAAGGGGTTTTTGATAATCCCGTAAAACTCGAAATCCCGTTTGGACTCTATTTCTGCCATTTTCTTTTAGCCCAGCACTTATCCGAAGCATTTTGGAAAGAAATTAGAATACCTATCGAAATAAGTATCGATTCGATACCTAAATCTCGATAAACTCGGTATTAAACGAACTCGGTATTTCTTAGATAATCGATATTTAAGTATCGATATCTGAAAGGGACAAAAATGGGGACGGGACGGCTTAGTGGGTTTATGAGCTGCCCATTCCAATGGATGGGTTTCACTAGCTTCGTTCTACATCTGGCAGTGCTAATATATTATTTCCGGGTTACCACATTAGCGTTATTCTTGGCATTGCTTTGGCATCCTTTTCATTCTTGTTTGTTCTTTGTTTATGTTTCGAAGTCAACTTCGACCACGTAAATTCGTTTTGCTCTTTTCGTATTAATTTTTTAATGTATTATTTTTTATTCATTCAGTAATCAGCCTTTTCTTGCATTCACTCTTTTATTATTATTATTTTATTAGCAAAGGGTTAGAGAGAAAAATAATATTTTTAACCTCGCCAAGTTGCCAAATGCATCTACTATGTTGAGGTTCTGTACCGGAAGTCTCTAGGACTTTGTTTTTGTTTACATTTTTCAACCCATCCATATTTTTGTCCATTTTGATTGGATTGGATTTGGTTTACATATATTTTCCGGTTTGTGTGCTCAAGTTTACGTAACTGCAACTAGAAGTAAACGAAATTTGGCCATACATGAAAAAAATTGGACGAATCTTGAACATCTGTGCTGCTTGGGTACAGAGAGGGAAATTACACACACAGGGCAAGGCCGGAATCGAACCGACGACAGGTAAGGTGCGCTGACTGCTATGGATGGGTTGAAAAATGTAAACAAAAACAAAGTCCTAGAGACTTCCGGTACAGAACCTCAACATAGTAGATGCATTTGGCAACTTGGCGAGGTTAAAAATATTATTTTTCTCTCTAACCCTTTGCTAATAAAATAATAATAATAAAAGAGTGAATGCAAGAAAAGGCTGATTACTGAATGAATAAAAAATAATACATTAAAAAATTAATACGAAAAGAGCAAAACGAATTTACGTGGTCGAAGTTGACTTCGAAACATAAACAAAGAACAAACAAGAATGAAAAGGATGCCAAAGCAATGCCAAGAATAACGCTAATGTGGTAACCCGGAAATAATATATTAGCACTGCCAGATGTAGAACGAAGCTAGTGAAACCCATCCATACAAACAAACACACACACAGACAGCTTATATAGCACAGCAAAAACCAGAGAAATACACCAACCAACCAACCAACCACACAGACAAACTAGAGCAGAACTTTAGATTTTTGAAAATTCGTTCTCCCTCTCTTAGGGCCCATTCACACTGTTTCACTTTTATCTTCATTTTCGAAGAATCATCCTAAGTGAAAAGTGTGAATTTTCGTTTCTTCTCAAAGTGAAAATTAAAATGAAAGATAAACCGATTAAAGAACCCACTGGGCCACTCACCGATGAACTCATCCAGTGTATTATAAAGCTAAAGAAAAAACGTGAACATTTCATTCTGAGACTCTAGAAGTATTTTTTCATTGTTCCAAAGTGTTATTAGTAGAGAAAAAAATATAGTTTTACAATTGTTATAAGTGCATCAACATTTAAAATCTTCTTAAATCACATCAATTAAATTCGCAGAACAGCTGTCTTCTAACGTGTACGTCCACCGAGATAGAAAAACTACATCCTAACTAAGATCATTAAAAAATACATTCTCCAAAATGATTTATTTAAATGTTTTGGAAATCCATTTAAACAACTAAGGAAACAGTTTCAGATATTTTTAAAACCTTAAAAGTAATATAAACTCTTGGTACTACTTTTCCTTCAATTTTACTTGACAAAGTTTTTATACACTGCCCAAAACAATTAAAGGATATTGGTGAATTTGATACATTTTCGAAAGGAAAAGAAATATTTACAATGGTTGAAGTTTTTTACATAAACTCAGGGTCATTTAAAAGCTAAATCCATGCAGTTATTAAAAGAAAAAAAAATATTTTTACTTTTTTTGATTGAAATTGGAAAATGCACATTTTGTGTGATTAAGAAAAAAAGTAAAAAAATATATTACTTAATTAAAAATCAATTTCAATTGGGGGTAGGTTTTCCCCGGACTGATAACAATTTTGTGCACCTGTTTCCCATCAAGTTTGTTAATTTATTAATGAGGGTCTGGGGATTTTTTTTAAACTCCCCTTTTAGAGCATTTTCCAGCACTTGAACTGTTTGAGAGGAATTGGAAGGGTAGCAATTCCTCTCCCTATCATGTCCCCCGAGACGTGTTCTATTGGATTCATGCCGGGCTGGTCAATCCCATTCTTGCAATTTCTTCATCCTGAAGGAAATTATTCACTAATGTAGCACAATGTTAACTGCAACTATCATCCCTTAAAGTAAAATTAAAACCGTTTTCTCCACTGTGAGGGTCGATATTGGCCGTATAACTTTTGACCGCCAGAAACGGTCCCTGGTGATGAGAGGGGTCTTTATTCAATTGAAAGAGATTTGCTCTATACCATCACTCCACCCCTCTAAATCTGACTCCTCTCGTTTCTTAGTTCATCCTGATAACAGCTGATTTTTGTCTGGAGGGACCAAGGAACATAAATTAATCAAAATTTTTTGCATGATTTTGCAAAAATTTTGCACAGATTTGGAGGGGTGGAGTGATGGTATAGAGCAGAATCTTTATCAATGGAATAAAGACCCCTCACATCACCAGGGACCGTGTTACTTCCATAAAACACATTTACTTTCATAAAAACAAACTTATTTTCAAACTTTTTCTCTATTAAGAAAAAAATAAATTCACATGCTCAATCTAAACTATTTTATATCAATTTAAAGCAGTGCTTTTACAAATTTATTAAAATACTGAATACTCATAGAAGAAAACACAATAACACAATATGAATGATGCAATACCCCGCACATTTATTAAAATGAAATTCCTAGTTAGAATATCAAAGTTGTAACCTGTAACAAGAACAAAAGCACATCATTACATGATCCACAGCTATTTACGAATCTCCGCCATTTTCTTCATCACCAAAGAACAAAATCTGGTATTCTCCCGAACCACTTCCTCCCACCCATCCAACTTAACGACATCTTTCAAATTCACGCAGCAGAAATCGACCACTCGCTTCAACGACTCGACGTCACTGTGCGAATCGAAGAGCTGGATCATTCGACACACATTCTCCATGGTCATTCTATCGACACACTGCCCACCGCACATGTCGCGCAAGTCCAGCACTTGATACTTGTCGCTCGCGTAGTACAGCTCGAACAGATCATCCTCCGAGATGGTCGACATGTCGGGGAAACGCCCGTACAGGAATCCGATAAGCACCTCCAGAATCTCGAAGGAGACATCAGGGACATCAACGATGTGCCCCGTGCTTTCCACGGAAGGGGTCTGGAACATGCGGGAAAAGACGGGAGATCGCGCCGACAAGATGTTCTTGTGGGCAGGTATGGACTCTTTCCCCACTTGAATTCGGACGTCCGAAAATCGCTGATTTTGCCACAGCGTCTGGAGGTTGTCCTGCAAATTCTTGCGACATCGATTTGTGTCAATTTTCGTTTCCCTCTTTTTGGTGAAAAGGAATTCCTTCTTTGCGAGACCGTACACTTGTAAATCGAAAACAAACTTGACTACCGAAAGGTTACTGATACTTTTATATTCAGCTACACATGTATTCTCTCCAGGCCTCAGTTTCGTGTTGAGAAAAGTGTGTTTCTTTTCGTTCACCATTACATTACCCGACACAATAATTGAAGAATTTGACCAAATACCGATATTATCAAAAAATCCTATATTGAATTCTTGATAGTTCTTACGCGTCAGAATAAATTTCAATTTTGCACCATGAAGTTCGATTTCCGGAGACTTGTAACCATTAAGAATATCAACTTCAAAATCTTCTATAGTCAAATAGAATTTCAAAGAAATAGAAGGGTTTTTGATAATCCCACAAAACTCGAAATCCCGTTTGGACTCTTCTATTTCTGTCATTTTCTTTTATCCCAGCACTTATCCGACGCTCTTCGGAAAGAAATTAAACCACCTATTGAAGTAAGTATCAATTTAAAGCTCAATAAGACTCGTTACGTAATGAAACTAGCAGCTACTAAAAAAAAAGCTACACAGTCTGATCTCGAAGTCTCGCTAAATGCGCATACGTCAAAAGAAAGATGAGTTTTAATAATTCTTGTGTAACATTGCGTCCACACGCATGCGGATCGGGATGAACTCGGAATTTCGTACAATAATCGATATTTAAGTATCGATATCTAAAAAGGACAAAAAATACACAGGTCCCAGACAAACTAGAACGGAACTTTAAATTTTTTAAAAGTCGTTCTCTCTCTTACTTAGTAAAATTATAGTGGCTAGAAGAAGTGTCGCGACCGCTATCAAAATAATACTTTAGAAAGGGAGGAAAAAATGTTGATGGCATCGCGACGACTAGGCATGCGCTTTTTGCTCGAAGGTGTTTGAGCATGCCTTGAAACTTTCGAGCAAAAACAAACATGGTCGAAAGCATACGGCCACTTTTTTCTGCGACATAGCACTCTTGTCATTTAAATCTCAGTGTGGTCATTCTTCAACCATCTTATCATCAAAAACAATGGAATCTGCTGGTGGAAAGGTAAAACACGCATTACGTTGTATTTTGAGGTTATTTTCAGTGTTAAACATTCAATCAAATATTGATCGTTCATTAATCAAAAATTGCAAAGTGAATCAGTTGCAACTAAATTTTCTAAATGCATTGGAAGAATCATCAATTGAGAATAATTAACATCTTATTTAATTCATTAAGCTGGGTTTAGTTCACACCATGATGCCTAATTAAATTTTTTAAAACAGCTAACTGGTATGTTTTTAGTTTAGATCATATAGTA
Source organism: Tetragnatha montana (assembly GCA_963680715.1). Lineage (NCBI taxonomy): Eukaryota > Metazoa > Arthropoda > Arachnida > Araneae > Tetragnathidae > Tetragnatha > Tetragnatha montana. The sequence goes on from OY796686.1 coordinate 32,762,281, forward strand.
CACGTTTAGCCGCATCCAACTTTGATATCTTTGCTTTATTTCTAGCTGTAAAACCTCAGAACTCAGTAGTAGTAGTAGAAGAACTCAGAACTCAGTAGTCGTTCAGTAGGATCAAGTTGCACGGTGTAACTTGTAATCGGTATACTTATAAACCTATCTCTAAGGAAAAATTCCAACATCATTAGTTATTAATTTAGAATAAATCAAATGCTTTTCTGCTTAAGGCTAATAGGATTTGAAGGCTAATAGGATTTGAATACTGATGTCAAATTTAATCATAATCGTATTTATCAATGTTCAATTAATCCTGAAATTTCCAGACTCTGATTAAATAAACTTAGTAAACAAATTTGAAATTTATAAAATGTCTTAAATATCATAGTTGGTGAAATGCATAAATCGGTTATTGTTGCTTATTACCTGATCGACAGCAACGTAATTGCTGTTTAGGGTGTTTACAAACTTGATGGTTGGGAATTCCGTGGAACATAGTTCACAGATTAAAAACTGCATCGATGTGAAGGTTGAAATTTAACTAATGTAATCTTCAAAACTTAATGAATTACAATGGTATATACTGAGTAATTCTCATGTATAAAAGATATCTTGTTCTATCATGCTTTGTATTTTTTGACATCCCAAATCAGATTGATCTTTATGCCAGGACTAAAGCATTTTCTGGGTAGGTGGGACCAATAAGAAGGGTTAACAGGGGTTTGTTAGGGTTTAAATCCACGAGAGATTCATGCATTCATTTTTATTATTTGTTTGTGTATTTTTGGATTAAGATGTTACACAATATTTTATTCCAGAAAAGTAATACTAAAGTTTTTTTAATGCTCAATAACCTTTTTTTTGGCGCTAATCTTGGCACCATAACCTACTATACTAGACTGCAACGTTTCTTGAACCCAGTACGTCACAAATGCGAAAGGAGAAATCGGTAAACACAAAGCCTGTTAATCTGCTAAGAAGAGTTTCGGCACAGCTGGAATAAGAGTCCTCCATTTGGCGATCGCGTCGCGATCGCCAACTGTACACTATAACTAATCGTGCCGCTAACTTCCGTACCTCTAACTTGGCGACCGCAACGCGAGTCGCCAAATGGAGGACTCTTATTTCAGCTGTGCCGTTTGATTTTATCTTTTCAAATGATTAAAAAGAAGAAAATCAAAACTGACGTTTATAAATATTGAAATTTGACAAGTTCAACATATTGACCTCACCTATCTTGTTAAAGGGTTGAATTTGAATGCACTCACTTTATTAACTTTGCTTCACAGGAAGTTCCAAAAGCCAAAGTAAAGATGACGAAAGAAAAAAAGACGTAAGTTTTATTTTCTCCAACTAGAGTTCAGACTTCATTTACATTTTACACCTTCTACGCATTCATCCACCGCTGACCAAACTCAAAATTGATCGACAATCAAACTTTTTTCGCCAACCTCAAATTGGCGTAAAACTATTTGGCGCAGCTAATGTTTGCAATTCAATAATTTAGCTTTATGAGGGATATTTTATGCTTCCTAAATTCTCGGATGTCTATAGGCATTCGATTATGCTAGTTTTTGTTCGAAACTTTCTCATAGGATCTAAGTCATCGTCATTTAAATGTACTCCCTCCCACCATTTAAATTTAGGCGGTATTAGTTGTTTTACACTACTCGTATTTTATTCTGAATGATAAAGCAAACCATGATTGGGTTGATTGGAATGCGCTAAATATTTTGCATACCTAATAAGTAAAAAATTTTTAAATGTTATGTCTGTCAAGAATGGAAACTTCATAAATACAGTTAAATCTAGCAAAGCATAACCAAATCAATTCGTTGCAGATGTTTTTATACGAGTACACTCAAAAGAAGCATTCGGTAAAAAAAAGTGCACCATTCAGCCTCCCACACTAAACCAAAAAAAAAAAAAAATCCCGGGAAAATACTCAAACAACTTTTACCTAAACGTTTGGGTTAACTATATTTATCACTGCCTTTGTGTCCATGATCTTCATAATTTGTCATTCATTTCAGAGAAGACACTAAGATCCTTGACCATGATGAGCGGCTTTCAAGGGAAATTTCATCAACCGAGGAGAGGTTAGCTGCAACTGTAAAGATGGTAGCTGAAGTCGAGAAAAATATTTTGCTTTTGACGAGAGATGCTACTGTTACAGCTACAAACACTCTATCTACTACTAGGAAATGGAAAGCTGAATGTGAGGAGCAGATAGCCAGGGCCGAAAGAGCTGTTGCTGAAATCGACGAGCAGAAGATAGCTAAGAAAACGACTCGGAAGAAAATTGTTAAGATGATAGATTCTATCGTCTCGGCCATCTCCACTCTAGCTGAAACTAAGAAGTGGATGGAGGGTTACGAGGAGCATGTAGAGAATATCAAAAGACATAATGATGAAACTGAGCAGCTGATAGCTAAGAGGCCGGATACAACGCTGCCTTGGGAGGAAAGGGCCGAGCTTGAAATTGAGTATCAACAGAATATGACGAGAGTTTGCATTGCATCGGCCATCTCCAGTCTAGGAGAGGTCTCCAGAAGGAAATATAATTATGCAGAGTTCCTGGAGCAGATAGCGAGGGCCAAGAGCGCCAATGCTGTTATTGAGGAGCAGATAGCCAAGAAGAATGCCGCTGTGACGACCATTGGGCAGAAAAGTGCTACGTGTGAGGAGATTGCAAAGTCCAGGAGAGATGCTGATGAAACTGAGGAGCAGATACCCAAGAAGAATAATACTCTGACGACCACTGGGCAGAAAAGTGTTGCGTGTGAGGAAGAGACGACTGTGATGTCCAAGACGTCTGCTGATGAAGAAAAGAAAAGGAAAAGACCGAAGAAGAAAAAGACTGAGACGACTAATGGGCAGATATGTGAGGAGGAGATTGCAATGTTCCAGAAGAGAGATGAATTTGATGAAGAATTTACACATCATATAGAAAGACTGATGGCTAAGGATCAGATAGATAAAAAGAATAAGACTGTGACGACCACTGGTCATAAAAGTGCTGTATGTGAGGAGATTGCAATGTCCAAGAGAGATGTCGATGAAATTAAGAAGCTGATGGCTAAGAATAATATTTTGACGACTACTGGGCAGAAAAGTATTGCGTGTGAGGAAGAGACGACTGTGATGTCCAAGACGGCTGCTGGTGAAGGAAAGAAAAGGAAAAGACCGAAGAAGAAAAAGACTGCGACGACTATTGAGCCCATAGTAAGTGAGGATGAGGAGATTGCAATGTTACAGAGAGGTGAATTTGGCGAAGAATTTCAGCATTTGATGGGAAGGATGACGGCTATGTTTGCGAGGATGGATCCGATTTCGCATGAAGATGATGAAGAGGCATCTATGACATGGACTGTTGAACTTGAGGGGCACATGGATAGGACTGCAACTAAGCGGAAGCACAGATAATAAGATATCCAGTGAAGCAACTGCTCCTGCTGAATCAAAAGTGAAGCTGCGTAGGTGATCAGATGGCTACCCTATTGTTTTTATACGAAACGGAATTTTAAAAACTGTTTTAAATAAACAACTTTTTTATTGACAGATCTTTGTACTTTTTTTAAAACAACATTGTTTTATACAGCAGTAAGTACTCCAATCTTGAGTGGTAGGTATGCCCAAAGAATCGGGGTACAATTTTGCTTTTATAAATACATTCAAATTATACATTATTTGGGCATCAGCCTTGTTGGTTTATAAGATTCAGACGAAAATACGTATTTAAATTTTATTGTACACAAATTTAAAAAAAAAATAAGGAATTGCTAATTATACCACAGTTATTGCAGAAAGCTACATAAAATTCCTGAATAGTCGTAAATGTTTTTTTAGAGCAAAATTTTATTATAACTTGCTAATAACTTATTTCCTATTTAGTACCAAGAATAGTTTCTATTGTAGTTTGTTATAGGGGAGGGATTTATCAAAAAGATTATTTTTCGTTGATTTCTCAATTAGATTTTTCATGCAAAAAGTTATCAAACTACTGATAAATCGATAGTTAAATTATATAGTTTTTACTTTTATAATTTTTTTATCAAGAATTATCTGGGGGAGTTACCTATGGCGTGCCGAATGGGAGGGAAGAAAATTGCGGAGTAGACGAATGAGCAGTGGAGGAAATTAAGCGAACGGTATCCTGTATTATCATATGCATAATTAATCGACTTTTTTGTGACTCGTAGCCTTTTGCTACTTTAAGAATTCTTAATGTTTTAACTGGTTTTCAATTAAGCTTTTAATAAAATGTTAATTTTGAATTTTTCTTTTTAAGTCGGTGTCTCCTCAAACCTTATCGCTCAATGAGTAATCTTGCAATATAACCTAAACAAAAACTATCAAATATCGATTTTAATTCTTATTTAGAAACTAGGTTATCAAAACCAAACTGTGTTTTTACCTTATCGATTCACAATTAAACCAAACCACAGAAACAGAAGGCCTTATTTTCGAGAAACAATCCATGATTGCGGGGGAAAAAAACATAGAAAAAAATCATTGGAAACAAGCAGATGGTGTGAGAATCGGTTGTCTGGTCGAATATCCTTTTTTCACAAAGGTGCGGTCAGCGACTTTCATTCACATCAAGAGAAAAGAAAAAAAAGGAAATTCCACACCGGCAATGTTCCCCCAACAACTCTACCTTTGTGTGTTTTTCAGTTGGTATTTTTTCCCTCTTGTTTCCGAGACTTCATGCCCGAGTTTTAAACTCCACTGCCCTTTTTTTTTATCTGAGGTTAGTTTTTACGACGCTCACCTAAAGCGGTGTAACTGTAACTTTTACCCCCAGTCGGAGAAAAAAAAAGAGCATAAAAGTGGTTTCGGAATGAAAAATAAATGAAACCGTAGAAGAAGACAGCGGAAAGGCAAGAGAAGTTGTGTAAGATATTTGTGTGTTTTTCTGTCGATTATTCCCGGTTTCTTTGAAGGCAAAGCCGCTTGGTGGCAAATCACTGAATTGCGTGAGGTTGGAGATTTCAGAAAGCGTGTTTCGTGGGATTTTACATCAAAGGGATGAATAGAAAAATGATTTACGCTTAAAATTTTATTCAGGCTGATAAATTTATTGCTTTTAACACGGCGAGCTCTTTTGGAGGTAATTAAAATGTTTTTCCAATGGAATTCTGGTTTTTGCCAAATCTTTAAGTAAATTCTTTACTTTAAGGACTTTCTTTTCACTATGGGTAATTTGTATTTTCATACTTTTTAAAATTATTTGTCGGTTATAACAATATTAGTTTCTCATAAAAAATCATGAACAAATTGTGAGGGTTTAATCTTTGGTGTAATAAAATCATCACTTTTTTGAGACTTCAGGGCATTTGTC